>JAGDYQ010000002.1:7449740-7462484 GCA_021962125.1 Bulinus truncatus
GACACACTAAACATTGCAACACACTAAACATTGTGACACACTAAACATTACAACACACTAAACATTGTGACACACTAAACATTGTGACACACCAAACATTGTGACACACTAAATATTACAACACACTAAACATTGTGACACACCAAACATTGTGACACACCAAACATTGTGACACTTTTAAACATTAGGACACTATATGTGAGAGTCAAGCTCACGATCATTGCAGACGTCATCAGCGACATGGAAAAATATTTCAATTGAAACGCGACATACGGGAATTATTTCCCGCCATAATTAGTTTTTATGTTCCCTGATAATAGCATGGGAAACAACTCTCTCTAACAATGAGTGCTGAATGTTGCCCCCCCCCCTTTTCTTTAAAAAAAAGTAATTACATTATTTCTTGTGCATTTTTTTCTTTTTATACAAATAGATTTTTAAAATAATGAAATTGTCTTTCCTTTTAGTTACATTCCATAGAATCTATTATTGTTTTTTTTTTTTTGTTTTTGTAAAAAATTTAAAGTCTGATTTCATCTTTCTGTGTTTTATTCCAACAGTACATTATTCCATCAGTACATTATTCCATCAGTACATTATTCCATCAGTACATTATTCCATCAGTACATTCCATCAGTACATTATTCCATCAGTACATTATTCCATCAGTACATTATTCCATCAGTACATTCCATCAGTACATTATTCCATCAGTACATTCCATCAGTACATTCCATCAGTACATTATTCCATCAGTACATTATTCCATCAGTACATTATTCCATCAGTACATAATTCCATCAGTACATCATTCCATCAGTACATCATTCCATCAGTACATCATTCCATCAGTACATTATTCCATCAGTACATTTTTCCATCAGTACATTTTTCTATCAGTACATTTTTCTATCAGTAAATTATTCCATCAGCACATTTTTCTATCAGTACATTATTCCATCAGTACATTTTTCTATCAGTAAATTATTCCATCAGTACATTTTTCTGTCAGTGCATTATTCCATTAGTACATTTTTCCATCAGTACATTTTTCTATCAGTACATTTTTCTATCAGTAAATTATTCCATCAGAACATTTTTCTGTCAGTGCATTATTCCATTAGTACATTTTTCCATCAGTACATTATTCCATCAGTACATTTTTCTATCAGTAAATTATTCCATTAGTACATTTTTCCATCAGTACATTTTTCTATCAGTAAATTATTCCATCAGAACATTTTTCTGTCAGTGCATTATTCCATTAGTACATTTTTCCATCAGTACATTTTTCTATCAGTACATTTTTTCTATCAGTAAATTATTCCATCAGAACATTTTTCTATCAGTACATTATTCCATCAGTACATTTTTCTACCAGTAAATTATTCCATCAGTACATTTTTCTATCAGTACATTTTTCTATCAGTAAATTATTCCATCAGAACATTTTTCTGTCAGTGCATTATTCCATTAGTACATTTTTCCATCAGTACATTTTTCTATCAGTACATTTTTCTATCAGTAAATTATTCCATCAGAACATTTATTCCATTAGTACATGCATAAAAAATAACTCTCGACTATCTGACTCGCAACTATCAGGTCTCCGTAATATCCAATATCCGGCCTTGTCAAAAATAATTATTTGTAATAAAAAAATCTTTGAGGTGGCACAGGGAATATATATATATATATATATATATATATATATATATATATATATATATATATATATATGTATGTATATATATCGGGCTTAAAAGGATTTGGCACTACATTAGGTTGAATGTTCGAGTATTCCATACACATAGAGACTGTATTGTAGATTTCTGAAATAAAGATTGTAGACTTCTGTGCTTTTGTTTTGTTATCAAGGCTCAGAAATGGCCACGTCAGATGTCATCATATTCTTAGATGCCCACTGTGAATGTAATGTCGGCTGGCTGGAGCCTTTACTGCTCTGTCTAAAACTGGACCCACACAAGGTAGGCATCACCAAGTTATTACAGCACTACCCAGTAAATCTGTTTTGACTTTTTTTTATTTGGATACTAATAATGTACATAACTGTAACTAGAGAAAGAGGGAGAGTAAGTCTAAAAGTTTTAGTCAACAGTAAACTATCAGGCAGTTGTCACTTGATACATTCTGATTTATCAAATGATTGAATTATTAGTTAATAATTCATAAAAATTATGAAACTTAATTAGAGTTACAATTCCAAATGTCACCGAAAATTCTTTCATGTGTCTTAACGTTCAGATTAAATTTGTTTTAAATGTTTAATTACGTTGAAAGTTGTGAATTTAATCAGATTTATTTTACTGTCTGTTTGGATTATTCAGTGACCTCATTTTTTAATTTCTTCAATTTTAAAAGTAAACATTCTTTAATAGAACTGGCTTTGAGCTGTTGTTTCCCTAAGTTCAAATTCTGCATTATATCATTTATTTGTATATGTTTTGAAAATGTATTTGCTATGTTTCCTTAACAATTTGAAAAAAAAAAAACTATTTATTCTTAATTCATTGCTATTTTCTTTGTAAAACCTATTATTTTGAAACCATTCAGAGAACAAATTCATTCAGATTAATGAAAATCATGTTTATGTTTCTTGGGGGCTGTTTTAAAAAAGGCATAGGTAGAGAATGGAACTTTAAAATTTGGGAAATACTGCATTTAAATAGTTCACTTATTTATAGCAGCCATTGCATACGGCACAATACTGAACACCCGGCACAATACTAAACACCCGGCACAATACTAACACCCGGCACAATAGCACAATACGTCTAACCAACATTTCCGCTGGTGCCCTCTTCGACGGCCTCCTTCACATTTAAGATATGTCTATATAAAAGGCTTATGGAAATGGGCTGTCCGGTTTACGCTATAATCAGTTATACAGGGGAGGGTGGTAATTAAAGTATGTTATGTAATAATTGAACGGTCCCTATCGATAAATGTCGTCAGTCAAACCTCTTGACCATATTGCCTCCCACCAGAACGTCCAGAATGTATCAAGTAAGCTGCGGCTACATCAACCGTGTGACACTAATCGGGCTACATACCTTGGCGAGGTGTGGTCCTGCAGGTAACCTAACAGTATTCACCGCAGACACCCGGTTACCCCACCCCTGTAGGTCCCAAGTACACTGTATCACCTGGTTGTTGTTTCCTGCAGGTGGTAAGCCCCTACATTGACACGATCAAATCAGAGAACTTTGAGTACAGGAGATCTCCAGCCCGTCTCAAGGGTGGCTTCAACTGGAGGCTGGAGTTTGGATGGCGGGCGGCCAATGTTGCTGGGAACCTGGGATCAGAAAAAGATTCAATAATGTACGTTGTTTTGTTCTATTTTCTTTTTTGTTCTATTTTTTTTTTTGTTTTGTCCTAAGATAACAATATGGTAGGGACAAAAAAATACACCCCTTCCCTCATATTGCCGAAATATTTGAATTGTTCTTAATATTAAATCTTATGTAAATAAACCCTTCTGATTGATATCAATACCACCAAATTAACACTCATTTTATTTCAATGTATCATTTATAATATCAACTCATAATTTTAAAAATGTGATTTACTTACATCAGGTTTTTTTTTTACTTGAAAGTTATTTTTTTTAGAAAGAAGTTTTTATTATTGATTAAAACTTTCATATGATTGTATTATAATTTACAGTACTCCTGATTGTATTATTATTTACAGTACTCCTGATTGTATTATTATTTACAGAACTCCTGATTGTTTTACTATTTACAGTACTCCTGATTGTATTATTATTTACAGTACTCCTGATTGTATTATTATTTACAGAACTCCTGATTGTTTTACTATTTACAGTACTCCTGATTGTATTATTATTTACAGTACTCCTGATTGTATTATTATTTACAGAACTCCTGATTTTATTATAATTTACAGTACTCCTGATTGTATTATTATTTACAGTACTCCTGATTGTATTATTATTTACAATTTACAGTACTCCTGTCATTAGTGGCGGGCTGTTTGCTGTATGGCGAAATTACTTCAGATCTATTGGCAGCTACGACCCAGAACTTGATATATGGGGAGGGGAAAACTTTGAACTTTCTTTCAAGGTATCAAAACTTTTATCCATAGCACTTTTAATTATCAATATACCCTATATTTTAATTATCAATATACCCTATATTTTAATTATCATTATACCCTATATTTTTTAGCTGTTTCAATCGCTAACTTTAAATGTATGTCATACGTGTATTCCTACATGTATAGGGCGCGCACAAGTCTGGTATACCTTTAATCTTTAAGAGTATTTTCATGACTTATACCATGGCAAGTAGGTTCGACATCAAGCCTGGTCTTACAGTAATTCGAGGTGCCAGGTGCTGACTACTGCTGTTGTTCAAGAAAACGCCATTAAGTGGTAGTCGTAACAAGCGCCGATATTCACCAATTAGTGAATCAAACATGCGGTTCCGCGGCAGCAGAAAGTCACCCGATAAATATACCATCAGAACCTTGCGGTGCTTATGCAGAGATCATAGAGGGACCATGATTGATGTTTTGGATTTCTAACAGCTAAGCTTCATCTTTTAAAAATCATCCAAAAAAAAAAAAGGAAATATCGGTATAGAGACTTTGTGCGCACCCTGTATTGGCAATGATTTATTAATTTTTCAGTTTTTTTTAATGCAAGGGGGACAACCAAAAATGTTTAAACAATCGAAAGAGTTAAACCCCTTTTTGAGTAGAGAATGAAAATCATGAGACAACTTGTGAAGCTCAGTGTTGTTTTGATATATAAACTAATAAAAAGTTTACCAGGAATCCGCACCTTTATTTTCACTATTTATTATCCAGTAATCTCATGTTATCATAACTCTTTGTAGCCACACAGCTTTTTTTATATCTGTTTTGTATAACTCCATTGTTAATGATTTTAGTAACAATTTTGTACTTTTTGCAATGAGCTAATTTTTTTTATACTTTTCTTCCCAGACATGGATGTGTGGTGGAAGTTTAGAAATCATACCTTGTTCCAGAGTTGGTCATGTGTTTCGGTCATCTCTTCCATACAGTTTTCTCAGAGACACAGAGGAAGTTGTCCTACGGAATCTAGGCCGTGTGGCCAGTGTGTGGATGGATGACTATGCTGAAGTTTTTTACTCCGCAGTGGTATGACATTTAATAATAAAAAAAAAAAAATTCATATTAAACATATTTAAAGGCTCTTTCAGAATAATTGACTTAAGGTTTGAAAAATATTTCTTTGAAAATGAATAAGTGTAATATAATGTAAATTAGTTACTATATCAGATTACTTTATAACATATTCACAGTTTTTATAAATATATACAAAATAATAAGCTTATAATACATTTTTTTAGAACATGCCTAAAGATATAGACCTTGGAGACCTATCAGAAAGAATCCAGCTAAGAAAGAATTTAAAATGCCATTCTTTTCAATGGTATCTAAGTAATGTTTTTCCACAACTTGAAATCTTAAATCAAGATACCTTGAACTATGGAATGGTAAATTATTTTTGCATGTCTTAATCTGTCATCAAACACAATCACTATAATAAATAAATATTGTTAGACTAAAGCATTTGAAGCTATTGAAATAAAATTTAAAAAGAAATTTAAGAGACTAAATTATTTGTTTTAATATTTTAGCATTATTTAGTATATCTGGTGGAATTACATGATCACTTTGATCTGACATAAAATTTTAACAATTAACTCTAGGGTGGAATCTTTATTTACAATTACCAGACAGTTAGAAATGAATAATATTTCTAAAAATCATTTTTATTCAAATTTTCTCTTTATAATAACTACAACGGCTGTAAATTATTCAAACAATGTACTTAAAATCTATTATCCAATCAATTATTTCAGCTCTTGACATAGGAATTAAAATTCTAAAGCAGGGATGGTGGATATGTGTGTACAATAATACCTATCTCATATTTTAAACAATAGCCTCCAATTAGTCCTTTCTTTTGTTTTTCTTCAATTCAACCAATATTTGCTTTTATTTAAGCTAACATTTTCTTACATTACATGATTACAACCTCAGCAGTTCAGAATTTGTTTTAGTTTTGTACATTTTACTTTAAAAAGCTTAAGTTTATTTTTAATTTTGAATGGATAAATTACATAGAAATTAATTTTAAACTACATATATCTGTTAAAAAGTTATTTCCTGATAATTCATTTTATAAAGCAAGCCTTATTGATATGAAGTGTTGTTTATTTTCATCAGGGTTGTTAACAATACTCTTAAATTGTATCGTCAATACCGATACCAATACTTCATGAAAATAGTATCGCTAATACCAATACAAATACTCAAGTAAAAATGTATTGCCAAAATTGATACCGATACAATACCGATACTTTTGAGAACAACAAACTATTTTTATTTCTAAAATATAATGAGTGAAAGGTGCTCAAGTTTTTCAAGTAATGTACCTGTGTCATCTGTAATGCATACGTGTCATCTGTAATGTACATGTGTCATCTGTAATGTAAGGGTGTCATCTGTAATGTACGCGGTGTCATATGTAATGTGCATGTATCATCTGTAATGTTCCTGTGTCATATTTAATGTACATGTGTCATCTGTGAAAAAAAGTGAAAACAATAAAATACAATGTCAAAGCACAAATTTAATGCTAAACACTTAAGTATTTGACGATACCTAATTGGTGTAGATACTGGATCGTCGCATTTCCAGAGTCATGGGTTCGATCCTCGGTGAGAACAATGGGAATTTTTCCACACAAGTTCACCCAGATTTAAATAGTACCCGCCTTTTAATGCTTGGGTAGGTTGGGTAGGGTGCTAATGATCGCATTTCTGATGAGTTATCTTCAAGATATCTGTCTACTTCAGCAGAACTTTACTATTAAGCCAGTTCTGCTACTGCAGCAAAACTGTACTGCTGACTGTATTGAAGCTGTAACACACTGCAAAGTAAGTTGAGTGGAAACTGCACTCAGTGCACTGCAGGCACACTTTAAGGTTTGTTCAACTTCAGCCTAACATCCAAGTTTTTTTGTTGGGGAGGTGGTGGATTAATAGTGGTAGGCTTGATGGTTATCATTACAAGCAGTGGTTGAATCTATGTAGATTACTTTGAAAACAATGTATTAAAATCCACTATTGTTATTATTCTGTAATTAGCTAATAGGTGGCAACAGAAAAGTATTGGTATCGAGTATCGAAAATTTTTCGTTTAAAACTGTATTGCATATACACAAATCAATACTTGATACAAAAAAAGGATCGGCAATACAGCAACCATCCCTGGAAAAGTATCGCCGATACTACTATATTGGCCGATACCGACATTTCCGATACTAACAACCCTGATTTTCATGTTATTAAATTTAAATACAAATTTAGTGAAGCAATGATATTATTTTAAAATGAAAATGAAAGGCTTTAGACATTTTAGTTGTAATTTTTTATTTCATTTAAACATTTTTAAATGCTAGTAAAAAAATATACGGGGTTAATAAAATGTATATCTCTAGGTGAGAAATAAAGGATCTCTAATGTGTTTGGATGTCCTGAATTCAGCCACTGAGTTTTACCTGGGTCTTTCTCCTTGTCATGGAGTGAAAAATCAGGTAGTTAAAAAAATATTGATGATATGAAATAATTTTCAAAATCTGTCAAGTAGAATTCACGATGTATATAAATGCATTTAAAATCACTTGTATAAACTTCAACAGACATTCAGATCTTCATCAACCAATAGACTGTCTCAAGCTGAAGCATGCATTAAGCCAGGGAGGAATAAACAATTGGTTCTCTCTTTGTAAAAAAACATGTCTTGGATTTACCAGGTGAGATGATATATGTGTAGTGGGTTATCATGCTACTCAGCCTTAGAAATAATCATCAAAGTAAATTAAATGTTCAGGTACACTATTAATCAAATTCAAAAATTTGATTTTATTTATATATTTAATGTCATTTTTTTGTAATGTTTAGACTAGTGATGTAAAAATTTAATTGACTGAAAATATGTCATTTGTTATACATTAGGTGAATTCACTCAAAAAATTAGACTGTCTGAACTTTGAAAACTTATATATAGTGAGAGGCAGACTAAGCTGAAGTTGGAGACCTTGGGTAGAATTAAATATTACCCTTATAAAATATATAACAATATCAAAAATGGTATAAATTTAATTTTACTTGGCCCCTCACATTGCAGGTCCCAAGTGCATGCCACCAGTGCACCTGCTATTGAATTGGGCTTTGTGAGTACAAAGTACAAGTTATTGGAATGTGTTTAACAATTATTGACTTACTTTTATCAGTGCTTTTTCGTGCCGGCACGACCGGTATGGCATACCAGCACCTTTTTCAATGTGGGGAAAAAATTATTACTTTTCTTGTATTTTAACGCTTATTATCAATTTATTTTATTATTAATTTGTTAAAATTGAATTATTTTAAAATTGCACACAATAAGAATTAAAATAGGTGCGAATAGGTAGTTAAAAGTTGGTCAATCCATCACTGAATACCACACCTATTTTTGTACAAAAAAGTACTGCTATTTATATATTATGTACAGGTCAATTAATAATTTTCACTTATTTATTTGTTTCTTTGTTGTTTTTTTTTTATAATAGGATGGATTCCTAAAAATTGGATCAAACTGAGTTATGTCTGACCTCAGTCGATAATGAAGTTGTTCAACTTCTTCCTTGTGATTTCGGTTTTGAAACAAATATTGTTGTATCAAAACATAAACAATCATCCAACAGTTTAGATAAACATCATGATAGTGATCACAGATTACTTCAAGCCCACAGTTTGCAGCAGTGGACTTTTGATTATACTTTTAATTGAAAAAGAAGAAGGAGAAGAAGGCATTGAAATTTAGTTGACATTTAGTTGATATTTCATTGATATTACACATTTTTTTGTAATTTTTTTCAATTATTTGAAAATGTTTTTATAGCATTCATATTTGTTCAGATTATCTATCATTGTTTTAATTTGTATAATTATGTGCCTTTATTTCACAAAAAGTTAATATTTTTATTGGAAATGTTAATCATGAATGAAATAGTATATGATTTTAGTTTTCTAATACTGGCATTTAGATCCACGTTAATCCTGAGGCAGCAATGTAAAGTATGACACAGGTTCCATAAGCCCAAACCCATTTGAGTAAAATTATTTCCTGCACCTCACTGATCCAGCTCACAACCACAACACTACACGTAGAGTCTCTAAGGGAAGGGCCTCGGCAGAGACTTTAAGATATTTGTAATGGAAAGGTTTAGTTGCCTGGTCTACTTATCCATAAGAAGTCTCTGGTCACCTATTAACTATTCAGAATAGAGTTTTTCAGGAACTATTAAATCATTTCAATTACTATTTGAAATTTATTGATCACTCTTAAGTTTTAACATTAAATTCCTCATTTTATCCTGTGTCATGCTGTCTTCCAAAAGTATTTTGCAAATATAGAAATGTAGAAAATCTTCTAAAAGTAAATTACATGCCTTGTAAATAGTTTCAGGTAATATTCCATAATACATTAAAAGTAATACACAGTATTTGTGAATGTTGGTTTACATTAGATTATTATGAAAATCAAAGTAAAACTTTTGTATTGTTATATAAACTACTTGCATTGAAATTGTAAAAATTGTATAAATGAATACTAAAATATAATGTACAGATGAAAGGTTATTACAGAAGAGTGTAGGCTAAGTGTAAATATATTTATGTGAGCAAGAGTTATTTATCAAAAAAGGACAGTTTAAGTGAGGCTGAACTGGACACAAGGTCATTTAATACTTTTAGGTGACCTTTTGTTTTGACTTGGCTAAAAACAGAAAATTAGTGTTTATGATTGGCCTATTTGTTTGGGATTATTGATTGTTTTATATTGAGGGAAAAATTAATTGAGAGAGTTTAGATAGTGATGTAGCAGATTAATGTTGATGTGGAAAAATGGATGAGATGTAGTATTTAATATTGTAGTGCACAAATGATGTCAATGTTTATCAAAGATAATGTTTGTTAATCTGATGTATTTTATTATTTCATTGTTCTTGTGATATTCAGTTTATATGATCTCAACTTCTCCCACTGTAATAAATTTTTTGATAACAAAAATCTTTATCTCTTTGGAATGATTTATTTGTTACTATTATGTTTAATAGTCAGTCTTTGATTTTTAGCTTTTTAATAATCAACAACTAAAGTAAATTAATTTATTCATAACAGTTATAACCTCTTGCATCCTTGATGTCACCTATAAGGACGAGATGTTTAATCTCTTGATCTTATATCAAACCAGTACCCGCTATTGTTATAGTTTTGCCAATCCTATTTTACATCCCTATAGTAGTTAACACATCAATGTCAATGGAGTCACCAGGTAACCATCACAAAAATTATGTTCAACTAATGCAGTATCACAATACCGCCAAAATCGGGAGAAGTGGGGTTTTTTTTTGCATTTGTAGGTAGCAAAACATGTATTTTAACTGATCACTTCAGCTAAAATAACAAGTTGCAATTTCTCCATGATTCATTTTGAGATCCTTGTTGGAAAAGTAGGAAAAAATTACTTCCTACCAAACTTTCAATTTATAATCTTCTAATGTTGTTTTCAGGAATGATTTTTATGATTAGTTTATTACTGTTTATTTTAAAAAGTCTGGTTTTTCATTTTTTAATGAATTTTTTACATAAGCCCTAGTAAAATTGATATCACATTTATCTTAAAAGCTAATTTTCATTCCACAAATCAGGTTCCTGAATCTAAAAATATATACTTTTTATGTAAATAACTTACACTACTCATCAAAACTAACTGCCAATGATTATGCTAAATTTCAAAATTTATTCAAAAACATTATTTTACAACTAAATATAATAACTGTAATAAGCCCTATTAACAAAACTAATTTTAGGTTTAAAATAAAAGAAATGGACTCTGACAGAGTACCCCCCCTAAACACACACACACTTACAGTACAAGCGTCACACGAGCCCCAGGTCGTACAAATATATATATATATAGGCCTATCGGGCTTTTAAGAATGGACATACCACACCAAGAATAGACAGCACTAGAAAGGGAGAATATATTTACGACTTGACCCGTCCACAGTGATCGTCCTCAAAATCTTACCGCCTTGAAGTCACGTTAACACGAAGTAAACATATAGGCATCATTGGCAGCCTTAAGGGGGGGTGCGATCAATAAGGGGGGAGTGCACGCTTTAATGTTTATCTTTAATTAACTTCCTGTAGCAATGCTTGTCCCAGGTTCCGCATATAACATTCACCCAATGCCCTGAGTACTACCGTGGTCGTCGGTGATGGACGGTGACCAAACATCCCTGTTTTACATGGGAGACGTCACAGAATGGACAGTTTTGTCCCTGGCGTAAAAAAAGTGAAGTCGTTATATTTATGAGAACTTTGAGAGCAGGCGACAATTTTTTTTCAAAAAGAAGTTTCAACTCTTTCAATAACTTAAACAATACACATTGTTAACCTTCTTTAATCATTTATTACAATTCCCTGGTTGATCCTTTATATTCCCTACATAGACCTTACGCCTGTTGAGTCTATTTTTTAGCAATTAAAAAAAAAACAACAACGTACAATTGTTTATAGAGAACATTTTTAGAATATTGATAATGTAACATGTTGAATTTCAGACTGAAATAACTAGTCCATAACTCACAAAATAACTGCTCTACAGTATATGATGTACATTGAATAAGCTACTTCTTTGTAGGAAAGCCTGGACAGGGTGACATCATGGAATGGGCGGGGGTGGGGGAAGGTCGAGTATTCTCTCCCCCTCATCGTCCAAGGTTGACTCCCAGAAAAATCTGGTCACCGTATTTCTGCTTGCATGAGATTCACCTAGCTATCGGAGAGCGAAGCTATTTACATGAACAAACTTGGAATGAGTTGAGGTAACACAGTGATCAGTGGAACAAATTATGAGTGGTTTTTGTGGAGGATGTGGAATATACACCGAGTCCACGAAAGGGTAAAGGCAACGTCAATAAAAAAAAAAAAAGAACGAATGGATGGGACGATAGTTGATGGTCATAACAGATAGGAAAACAGGGCCCGCTCGGAGCACTTCCCCAAAGCCTGGTGTGTTTAGAGGTCCCATATTAGTTGATCATTAATATTTATTTTTTGTTAACATGCCTAATTGTCAAGACCCCTGAGTTACACTGACTGGCCCATTTTGATGTCACATGGTGAGCTGCTGGCAGACCGTTCTTGGCCGTTTTTGTGGAACCTGGGTATAGCTACATTCGGACTGTGATTGGGGGGGGGGGGGCTATATGCAAATTAATAATTGGATCCCATGTCAAAGCTACAATTAGGGCCCCTATGCAAAAGCGCTGTCAAGGCCGACGCTTGCAAATCTTAGATCTCTAAAAATAATCTTTCATAATTTCCAAAAAACCGCCCTCCCCCCAACTGTTTAGTCATTTTAGGGTTAATGTGCCGATAAAAACTCCATTGAAAGGCTTTCACTTGCAGACACTGATGACTCAATGAGGAAGAAGTATTGTTATGAAGAGTATTACAAGACAAGAGAAGTCACTTGTTGAAAAGTTTCAAACCTTTATTTGATGACTAAAACAAAAATCACTAATACAGAGGTACAACAATATGTTCAGACTAAATAAAGTTTTCATCGAAAATACAAACAGAAAAA
>JAGDYQ010000002.1:7462984-7474045 GCA_021962125.1 Bulinus truncatus
AATTTGTGAAGCTATATACAATTTATTTGTAGAAATCAAATCATCGTGAATCAAGCCATCCATCCATACCACTATGTCTACCTGTCTATGCATGTTTTCATGTAAGTCATAACGAAGAATTTTATTTTTGAATTCATTCCATGGGAATGACAGCAGATCTGGAACCGTAGCCTAAACTCAAAATATTCATCTAAATTCATGATATTTTGATTATGGATCATTTTCACAGCAATGACTTTCTCATGAGTACATTGTGTCTCCGCACCGATCAGAAAACTTTCCGTATTGCGGACAACCTATTCTCTACAGACCTAGAACAGAAAACGTTAGCTGACCGAAGGGAAGACTATTTATAATTTCTTCTTTTGGCATAGAAGAGTATTCGAGTTTCTAAAATAGATTACAGTTTTTCCCGAAACCTTCGATATTTTTTGTTTCTAGCTACATAATAATCGTTAACCCTAACATCATACAAGTATATCTCATAAAATATGCCAATTAATTTAAATTTTTAAAGCACTTGCTAAATCGAATTAAGATCAATGTAAACTTAAATATTTCGATCGACTCGATAAACCTAATCAATCTAAGACGTAAGAATATTGTAGGTTGACATGGGCAGCCTTTATTTTCCCGGCAAAAAATCATACATCAGATGAGTTTTCAGTCTTAAATAACATTTGGTTACCTTGCTTTTTATATTTTTTGTATCTATCTTTATATTCTTATTATAATGTGGTAATACTTTTTAGAGCATTTTCGAAAAAAAATGCTCTATTGTCCCCGTTTTGTCTGTCTGTCTGTCCGTCCGTCATCACCCTAGATCTCAACAACCATAAGTCCTAGACCCATGATGTATATATCATTTTGTAGGTCTTGGCCTGCCAAGAAATGACTTTTTTCCATTTATTTCGCGATCTGACCTCTCAGGGCCGTAATAGAGGCCTTAGTACCGTTTTTTACTATATAAGCTATATTAATAAAGGAGCGCTATATCTCAGCAACTATAAGTCCTAGACCCATGATGTATATATCATTTTGTAGTTCTTGGCCTGCCATGTGTACATCAAAAGTTCATTTCGCGATAGGACCTCTGAGGGCCGGGCTTCAGGGCTCCTTTGGGGCTTATATATTATATATACACCTTGTACGTTCAATAACCCGTTCATTTGGTGCGAAATACTGCAGCACGTAGTTTCACCAAGATTTATTAAGAAACTCATCAAATGAAATAGTAAGCTTGTGTTCTGAGTTTAATTGAAAGTATCAGAGCTATGCAACAATTGACGGAGTTTTCGGACGATTAAATGACTATAATTTAGAATGTTTTCAATTATGAGTCCTATTTCAGTAACCACAAACCACTTGTAGTTAGATTTAAGAGACAATAATTTTTTTTCAAATATAAAGAAACGTCTTTATAAATTTTTTTTTACAAATATATGCATTACACAATTGAATTTATAAACATTTCCAAAATTTACAAATATTTACTGAAAGCTAACAAACGTACTGATACATAACACGAAAATGCTCTAACACGTCCTGTGTCCAGAATGGAACAGGCTTAATTGCTTGTTTTTTTATTGAGTTTCATGTATCATTTTTAATCATACGATTTTATATTAGATTATTTAGCTATTTTTTTTTTAATTTCGATGTTTTATTTTAATGAAAGATTTTTTTATATAGGACATTAACCCACTGGCTACAACACAGCTCTGTTCTACACAGCCGATAGACCAGATAAAGGTTAAAAGAAAATAAAAATATTTTACATTTTTATTTTGTATTTTTTCTAGTTTTTTTTTATTTTAAAGTCTTAAAAAGTTAAAAACAAACAAGTTCGTCTGCTGCTTATTCCCACCCCTCAGTCTCCATCAGTCTCATGACGTCACATCATGCATTGTTTGACTTCACACACACTGGTTGTTTTCTTTCAATTGCTGGAACCAGATTGTTGTTTGTTTTAAAACCACGGCCCATCCCCAATTAGTTTATTTTATTGGACACCTGAATCAGAGATTATCAAACACTTTAATTATTGGACCCATACAACACACTATATTATATAATGTTTTCTGTAGATGAACAATTGATAAAATGGTGTCGGTAATATAAATACAATTATTATTTTCATATTGGTTGTCTATAATGAACAGTGAAAATTGACCCATGTAAAGAAGAGAGCGATTTTTATTGAAGGTCCATTTGTAAATACAAGATGCACTTTTATTAATTTACGCGTTTTATTTTCTCAAATATCTCCTTTCGATACAAACAAGACGTTTTATCGTCCATGATGGTCAGGGAGCGTCAGGTCCATCCTAAAAGTACCTGATTAAATCACACTTTCAACTAGACTTGAGGTACACGTTGATTCAACCGCTACATTTAGTGAAAGAGCTAGTATATACCTTTTATTGGCAATGGAGCACGCAAGCTTGGGTTGATATTTAGCAATGACCAGACGATATTTTGGATATAAGGGACTGTACCCAAGTTGTTGTTGGGGTTTTCAATGAAATCGTTTTCATTCGAATCAAGGACCTTTTTATAATATTGATTATAGCAGACAACAAACATTAATAAATTGTACACATTTTACCAACCTCACATTTTAAATGTGCAGAATGCTAATCTATTTTTAATTATTTATGTTTACAATGAACTTTACATCTGTTTACTTTTTGAATGTTGACCTTTTTTTACGGTTACTTTTTAATTTACCCAATGTTTTTTTTTAACTTATTTTTTTTTCTCGTTACTTTTTGTAACTGTTGACAAAAATTTCCTTCCTAAGCTACTCACATCCAATATCTTTTACAGCACACAGCAAATATCTTTTACAGCGCACATCCAATATATTTTACAGCGCACAGCCAATATCTTTTACAGCGCACTTCCAGTATCTTTTACAGCGCACATCCAATATCTTTTACAGCGCACATCCAATACCTTTTCAGCGCACATCCAATATCTTTTACAGAGCACTTCCTATATCTTTTACAGCGCACATCCAATATCTTTTACAGCGCACATCCAATATCTTTTACAGGGCACAGCCTTTGAAAATTAAAGGGGACATTGGATGTCATCCACCACTGCCAAGCCTTAACACATGCTAAGGGGTTGGGTTAGGAGAAGGGGGTGGGGCGCCACACCCACATTCAAGGAAACAACGAGATGTAGAAATCGCACATTTACATCTTCTATGCAAAAAAAAAAAATAATTTTATCTCAGTCCAAAAGTCGAACAGCGGTCGAGAGTCTTCTCGTTTAACAACTGCACGTGCATGGGTCCGATGTTTAAAAATCTATAACAAATAGCTCCTAGCTATTTCATCACCACTAATTCTGGAATCTTTCAAACAAATTGAGACTCCGACGCCTTGAACAAATTACTCACAGTTTCCTCGTTAGAGATTAGAAAATTACTTTCTGTGAAAAGAAGGAGGGGGCGAGCGGATAGAGTTTGTGTGTGTGTGTGGGGGGGGGGGCTATAGGAAATAGTAAATATTTAAACATACGAACAAAAATCTGAGACTTTGTATAGGCTGCGTACACATTGTTGGAGTTCAAGCAGGTTTCAAGCGAGAGAAAAAAAAAAAACGAACAGATTTTTTTTTAAAATCAAAATTTTGAAAAGTTACCATTCTAGAGGCATGTTAGATGTTTCTTTAAATAAAATGGTGGTGGGTTGATAACAAATGTCATATACAATGTAAAATAAACAAACAAACAATGCTTTCATCATAAGAAAGTCTAAATTATGCAGATTAAAAACAACTTTCTAATAAAGTCTAATTTATGCAGTTAATGTTAAAAGATTATCTGTTTGTGTAGCCGATAAACTCAAACGATGATTTTCAGAACTGCCTGTGCTACTGAATCATTTCGTACGATAAATTGTTGCTGGTCTAAAGCCCAATATGCCGATAAATTGTCGCTGGTTTAAAGCCCAATATGCCGATAAATTGTCGCTGGTCTTAAGCCCAATATGCCAGAAAAAGCCCGCAGTTTACCAAGACGATGGCATAAAAAACAAAGCAACATGTACACAACTGAAGTGTTCTCAAAGTGTGGGTGGCGGACGAGTTTTATATGGGTCGTGACCAACTTTCAATTAATAATTAATCAAACTAGAATCTGCGATTGCATTCTTTACAACTACATTTGTCCTAAGCTGCAATAGAGTTGTTATTCTTCAAATAAAAACTAAATAAAAAGCAGATTTTTTTTGTATAAAATGTTTATGTAAAATGTTTATGTAAAATGTTTATGTAAAATGTTTATTAAAATGTTTATTAAAATGTTAATGTAAAATGTTTATGTAAAAATTCATTCAACTTTTATCCGTTCTTTTTATCGTTGTTTTATTCTGAACACATCCGTCGCGCAAACAAAACAGTGCTCAGAAAAAAAAAATAATTTGAGAAACAGTGCACTAGACTGACTATAGAGTACAGAACCACTTGTGCACTGGTCTAATACATGCATACCGCACGTGCAGAAAACCCGTAACAACACAACCCTTGGTGTATAATGTACATGTACTTAACCACTGTAGTACAGGTCTAATACATTGCATACCAAGCGTGTAGAAAACCGCTATAAACACAACCAACGGTATAGACCAGACTTACGGCCCGCGGGTCACGTGAGGACCGATTGGTTGTTTGAACCGGTGCAATGTGTGCCACGCTTCAGACAGTTGGTCCGGTGCAATGTGTGCCACGCTTCAAACACAAACAGTTGGTCCGGTGCAATGTGTGCAATGCTTCAAATAGTTGGTCCGGTACAATGTGTGCAATGCTTCAAACAGTTGGTCCGGTACAATGTGTATGCTGTAATGAGCCACTGGTGTACACATCTGCTAGAGTACATAGCTGGTGAAGTTTATATTCACTTTTGTACAGAACGCTTGGATTTTTTATTTATTTATTTGGTAAAAAAGGAAAGTTCTGAAAACTGGTAAAGCAATGAACCTGTCGGTAATTTACTCTAAAAGAAAAAAAAAATTATCCGGGAAGTAAGCACTTGTATCCGTCTAACAACCAACATGTCTGATTGTACTCACAAACAAGTGAAAGATGTTAAGTTATAATAGCGATAGTTACAGTTACCTTCACGTAACTATTTACCCTCCTCCCTCCCCTATCCCCATACAGAAACATCCCCCCCCCATCCCCCACAAACACATTTTAGTAATAACGTATCTTTCCTTCTCCCTAATTCAAACAGTCATTCTCTCACACACAGTCATATAGTCCATTTCTCACTATTTCTTCCATCGCCAGGCCAGGTAAGCCCCTCCCCCACCCACCCCCCCACCCCTCCAGCTCCAGGTGCTAATAAGAGGGGCCGTGCCAGTTCGTGAGTTTCACACGCCAAAATAAACAATAAACCATTTCATCTCATTAAATCCCAGGCAGTGCAGGCCACGTCGACTGTAAGTCGATTGCTGTAGAGTTGACCTGAGATGGCAACCTTCACCGAGGGGGAAATAAACCCGGTACCTTGACTGTAGCGAACTGTCAAAATGTGGCAGTTAAAAAAAAAAGTTAAAAGCATTTTACAAAAAATAAAAAAAATAAATGGAGGGTTCACCTTAATAGTCTTCTAAGTGCTTCTTTTTTTATGTATTGGACAAGTTTCTTTTTTAGAAACGACAGAAAAGAGATGACTTATTTCTGTCTAATGACTTATTTCTACCAAAAGACTACTTTCTGCCTATTGATTTATTTCCACCTAAAGACTACTTTCTGCCAAATGACTTCTTTCCACCTAAAGACTAGTTTCTGCCTGTTGATTTATTTCCATCTAAAGACTACTTCCTGCCTGTTGACTTATTTGTATACGTATAAATATACATACACTATAACACACAACATATAATGAGATCATGCAGCCAACTTTACATAAGTAGGCCTACATTTAGTTATAAATATATATATATATATATTTAAAACACGCTCAACTTATATAATATATCGTAAAGGAGAAATAAAAGTACTTTTGAGATATTGTCAAATGGTATGAGAAAGAATAAAGTCACGAACAGATGATGGGGGGAAAGAAAGAAGAGACGGACAAAGGAAAAGAAGGACAGACAATGAAGAAATAAAAAAATGCCCATGCAAATATTTTTGCCACGACCAAACTTTGGTACAGAGACAGGACAGACGGAACTTGTAAGGAAGGCCTCGGCACAAGCACACACACACAGTGCCATACTGGAACTAATTCAACACACAGTGCCATACTGGAACTAATTCAACACTCAGTGCCATACTGGAACTAATTCAACACACAGTGCCATACTGGAACTAATTCAACACACAGTGCCATACTGGAACTAATTCAACACACAGTGCCATACTGGAACTAATTCAACACCCAGTGCCATACTGGAACTAATTCAACACACAGTGCCATACTGGAACTAATTCAACACACAGTGCCATAATGGAACTAATTCAACACACAGTGCCATACTGGAACTAATTCAACACACAGTGCCATACTGGAACTAATTCAACACTCAGTGCCATACTGGAACTAATTCAACACACAGTGCCATACTGGAACTAATTCAACACACAGTGCCATACTGGAACTAATTCAACACACAGTGCCATACTGGAACTAATTCAACACCCAGTGCCATACTGGAACTAATTCAACACACAGTGCCATACTGGAACTAATTCAACACACAGTGCCATAATGGAACTAATTCAACACACAGTGCCATACTGGAACTAATTCAACACACAGTGCCATACTGGAACTAACGCAACACACAGTGCCATACTGGAACTAATTCAACACACACAGTGCCATACTGGAACTAATTTAACACACACACAGTGCCATACTGGAACTAATTCAACACACAGTGCCATACTGGAACTAATTCAACACCCAGTGCCATACTGGAACTAATTCAACACACAGTGCCATACTGGAACTAATTCAACACCCAGTGCCATACTGGAACTAATTCAACACACAGTGCCATACTGGAACTAATTCAACACACACAGTGCCATACTGGAACTAATTCAACACACAGCACCATACTGGAACTCTGTATTAACACACAGCACCATACAGTATGCAATGGCCGCATTTAGTCGATGTCAGACTCGCAATGTCGTAAGAAACCTATTTTCGAGCAGCCGTTAACTAGAGTGTAGATGTATTTATGTGGAAAACAACAACAAAATAGTCTCACGTGTAAAAAAATAAATTAATGGGCAATGAAAATGAATTTTAAAAGTTTGAGGGGGGGGGGCTGGTTATAGGATGATGTTATGAATTTAACTATACAGTGTTAACTAGTCCAACCTATGGAGGACAATAATAATTTGTAGTTCGAACAAACAGCACAAGTCCTATAGTTCTCGCTACCGTTATGTCAGCTATAATATTTCTTGTTGTTGTAAAGGCATTTCATGTGTTTTATTTATTTTTTATTTATTTTGATGCTAATTATACGATTTTCTTCATGTTCTTTTTCTTTTCTTTTTTTTTTAAATAATAAAATAATTGTGTTTATGTGTTGTATTATTCAGTACCAGCTGTACCCTGCAAAACCTTTGCATAGAGTTATATCCCCTTAGGCTTGATCGGTAGGCTAGGTTATTTTTGGTTTCGGGCTGATCCGATTTTTTCATGATTGGTTTTTAAACTGGAACACTGTTGTATTAATTCTTTACTTTCGTTTTAACGCAGAACCCAAATCGCTTATATATATATATGTAAATATAAAATGACTTAAAACCAAGTTTATGAGGATCTAGAAACGAATCTAAAGATATTTAATAAAAAAACTAATTCGCAATTTGTAGGATTGAAAAGTCGAACGACTTTTTCAATAACGGATTAAAATCGAATTTATATGTAAGATCTTCTATGGTTAAGACTGAATGTTGAATGGCTTTCTGTTGGAAGAAAATATTTAAACAGTAAAACAACTACATTACTTATCTAGTGTATAAGATAGATAAGAATTGTTTTATATCAGAGCAGCACAGATCATGATCCCAGGGAATAACATCTGACAAATTGTGTCAATCAACAACAAACTACAATAAATAAATTACATTGCAAAAAAAAAAAATTAAATTAAACGGAACAAAATAAAAAAATACTTGAGTTCCATTATTCGTCTGATTGTACTTTTTTTTATTATTTCGTCAGCTCAAGTAATTAATGTAATTAATTTAATTAAAGTAATTGACAAGAACGGGGATGAGCGGTACAAAGAAGTCACACCAAGTCTCAGTTGAAACAAGACTGCTTTGATTTTTTTATTATTACACTTTTTTGTTACATTTACAGATGAAGATTATTGATTTATGTTTAGAAACCAATACAATGGGAGATACATAGAACATGATTAGAATGAACTTTACAAAATTGTAAGTGCAATAACTCTATTAATGTAACATGACCAGCAGCAGTCTTGATATGGTTGTCTAACTTTAGACCTATACATTGTATTCAATCGAATATTAGAATTTGTATGCATACCAATATCAAAACACCTATATTTAAACCTTTCATAGTAAACACTGTGTCGGTAGAGAAGATTACCAGAAAGAATTTCCAAATTTCTCTCTGTCATAATTATGTGCTTTTATTTCAAAAGAAATTAAGTATTATTTTTAGAGCATTTTCGAAAAAAAATGCTCTATTGTCCCCGTTTTGTCTGTCTGTCCGTCATCACCCTAGATCTCAACAACCATAAGTCTTAGACCCATGATGTATATATCATTTTGTAGGTCTTGGCCTGCCAAGAAATGACTTGTTTTCATTTCGCGATCTGACCTCTCTTAGTACCGTTTTTTACTATATAAGCTATATTAATAAAGGAGCGCTATATCTCAGCAACTATAAGTCCTAGACCCATGATGTATATATCATTTTGTAGGTCTTGGCCTGCCATGTGTACATCAAAAGTTCCTTTTGCGACAGGATCTCTGAGGGCCGGGCTTCAGGGCTCCTAAGGGGCTTATATATTATATATACACCTTGTACGTTCAATAACCCGTTCATTTGGTGCGAAATACTGCAGCACGTAGTTTCACCAAGATTTATTAAGAAACTCATCAAATGAAATAGTAAGATTGTGTTCTGAGTTTAATTGAAAGTATCAGAGCTATGCAACAGTTGACGGAGTTTTCGGACGATTAAATGACTATAATTTAGAATGTTTTCAATTATGAGTCCTATTTCAGTAACCACAAACCACTTGTAGTTAGATTTAAGAGACAATAATTTTTTTTCAAATATAAAGAAACGTCTTTATAATTTTTTTTTACAAATATATGCATTACAGAATTGAATTTATAAACATTTCCAAAATTTACAAATATTTACTGAAAGCTAACAAACGTACTGATACATAACATAACACGAAAATGCGCTAACACGTCCTGTGTCCAGAATGGAACAGGCTTAATTGCTTGTTGTTTTTTTTTTGAGAACTAAATAATTAGGTATCTTTTAATGAACTAATGAAAAAGAACTTTAATAACTTATTCTAAAAAATAATTGGAATTTTTTTTTACAAGCGATAACATGAAATAATTGAGTGTAATTTAAACATGTAATACTTAGTCATTTAGATTTTATTTAAAACAGAAACAGTTTTACAACTGAGCCACATATATGTAATTATATTTACTCTGTGAACATAATACTCAATAATTAATATATCATCATTCTTATAAAATTTCAATGGTTGTTTTTAATCGTAATCAAGATAAGTTTACTTTTTTTTTCGCCAAAGTGTTAAGAATTATTTTTCTGATTTATATATCGGCTTATCAAACAAAAGGGAAACAAATCATTCTCCTTTTTTGTTAACTTTTGTTGACTACTCCTAATAAACAGTCAGGTTTGACCTCTCCCAATAAACAGTCAGGGTTGACTACTAATAATCAGTCAGGTTTGACTTCTCCCAATAAACAGTCAGGTTTGACTTCTCCCAATAAACAGTCAGGGTTGACTTCTCCCAATAAACAGTCAGGTTTGACTTCTCCCAATAAACAGTCAGGTTTGACTTCTCCCAATAAACAGTCAGGTTTGACCTCTCCCAATAAACAGTCAGGGTTGACTTCTCCCAATAAACAGTCAGGTTTGACCTCTCCCAATAAGCAGTCAGGTTTGACTTCTCCCAATAAACAGTCAGGGTTGACTACTAATAAACAGTCAGGGTTGACTTCTCCCAATAAACAGTCAGGTTTGACTTCTCCCAATAAACAGTCAGGGTTGACTAATAATAAACACTCAGGTTTGACTTCTCCCAATAAACAGTCAGGGTTGACTACTAATAAACAGTCAGGGTTGACCTCTCCCAATAGACAGTCAGGTTTGAAGATACAATAAATAATGTTTCTTGGGTTGAACAATTAAAGTAATTATGTGAAACCTCACAATGTGATTATTGTTGTTTTATGTTTGTGTTTGTCTAAATATGTTTACACATTAACTTGGAACACACATATCTAAAGATGCCAAACAGTTTTGATCATGTCAGACGCCATCACTGCTCCATGTTTTGGTTCCGCTTGACTTAGTGACAGCTGTCAACATTCATCTCAAACTTACCAACATTTACCTCCACCACCACCACCACCACCGCCGGGCACCCACTCTCACCGACCCCAAACAACAACAGTGAAATCTCCTTTCAGAACTAATGTATGCCAGTAACTGTATCTGATGTTTTGTACACTGTGACTCTGTGAAATGCTGGAGTTGTATGCCTGTGTGTGTGTGTGTGTGTGTGTGTGTGTGTGTGTGTGTGTAAGAGTTGTGTATAAGTGGAAAGGAAAACAGAAATAGTCATAATACCAGCTATTATTTAAAAAATACATAGCTAAAAAAAAAACAATACAAAATGCCTGAGCAGCCTCCATCTACCTCTCGTTTATATGTTTACATTAATACAAAACATAATTTAGATAAAAAAAAAACAATTTATAGAACATTAATTTGAATACTGTGGGACATGAGAGTCGTAGGTTCGATTCTAGGTGAGAAAAA
>JAGDYQ010000002.1:7474545-7500913 GCA_021962125.1 Bulinus truncatus
TGAAAATATATTTAAATGTACTGGTATAAAATTTTACATCTTGAAAATATATTCGAATATTACTAGTATAACTTATATCTTGAAAATATATTCTAATGTATATAACGTAAATATATTTAAATGTACCTGTATAAATTATCTTAATATATTCAAAATGTACTGGCATAATCCCTGCAATAAATATTAACGAAAAACAAAGATTTCCAAATTATCCTTTAAAATATGAACAACAATAATTTTATCTTTAAAATTCATTTTTTATAGTCTGAAATATGCAGATATTTAAGAAGTGTTGTGGTGAGAGGAAGGAAACCTAGCCGTGATGTCATCATGTCAGGCTGACCTGCTAGTTTTAACACAACTTTTGAGATCAGAAAAATTCAAACTTTGATGTGAAATGTGTAAGCTATTTATGGCATATAAAACGAGCTTCACACGAGCATAATTTGCATCTTTACCGGATGTAATTAAAAGTTTAGTTTTTTTTTTTCCTTTTCTAAACTAATAAAGCTTTACTGTAGCTCAATATATCTCGACAACGAAATGAATTAATTCTCTAAACTTTCTATGTGCTTTTACAAATATCTTGCAGTTAATGGTACAGAAAGGCTAGCTGCCCGGAAAAAAATTATTGGTAGAAATCGATTACTTATTCAACTTACTGGAATAACTTATCTAGTCTTAGCATTGACCGAACTTCGTATAAATGTGTTGATATTAACACATTTTATCGTTTGGTTATTTTACCATCTAATAAAATAATAGCGCTTTTGGGTTCTGCGTTAAATCGAAAGTAAAGAATTAATACAACAATATTCAAGTTAAAAATACAATCATAAAAAAATCGGATCTGCCCGAAACCAAAAATAAGCTAGCCTACCGATCAAGACTAAGGGGATATAACTCTATGCAAAGGTTTTTGCAGGGTACAGCTAGTATTATAAGAATCTTTGAAAGTAATAACTTTGACTTACCACCTTGAGCCGAACACCAAGTAAACAATAACATGAAAAGTCCGAAGTATTTTATACAAGTCATCATTTTCATTTTGTCTGAAATAAAGGAATATTAATTTTGCTAATTAAATTGTAAATGTAACATTCATTGTATCAATGGAGGCACGAGTGGCCGAGCTGTGTAGACCTGTAAGTCTCGGGTTCGAACTTCTGTGAGGGCCAAGGGAAATTTTCTAGGTTCTGGTGAAAGTTGGTTTTAAAGCCCCTCAAGTTCACCCAGTTTTAAATGGGTACCTTAAGTTAGTGAAGTAAAGGCGGCAAGGCGTTGTGCTCACAATGCCTCCAGATCCCTTGGTTAAAGAAACAGAAGAATTCTACACTTCAGCTTTAACCCTGACGGCCATTCAGGGCCAAGGTAACTTTCCTTATTTCATTGACCAATAATTTTATACTGCGAAAATTGGGACTAGTTATATAATACAGCTCAATAAACCGTACACAAATAAGTCAAATTTAATCTGTTTAAAATATTTCAGTTGTTTAAATGTTACACAATATGTTGACTCTTCTAGTCTATCTGAATATATCAATTAAACGGAAAAAAAATATAATTAAAGCTGTAATATGGGCAAATAATAATTACAACTTAGAAATAATTTTGTTTATTGCTTATATCAAGTTAAATGATAAATTTATGGTGATAAGTGAACTATTTAAAACATACACACAAAAAAACTTACTTGCAAATCTATAGTTTGACTCAAATAGTTAAAAATCTATTCACAGTGTTGACGATATAACAGTGGCTGTGTCTGTTGTCCACTGTATCAGTGGCTGTGTCTGTTGTCCACTGTATCAGTTGCTCGTATATATTAACTGCCATGGTACATGGGTGTGTACACCAACTAGTACGATAATATGTTGAACAGATACAGATTGCTACGTGAGCCATGGGTGAGGTTACTTGGCTTAAGTCGGGTGAACAAACCTATGGGTTATGTCAGGATTTTGCGTCATGAAAGTTTTTAGCCCGGCATACGTTTTTGTGTGCAGAAAACATTGACGTCCAAACTCGTGTGCGATATCGCTCAGTGAATAGAATAATTAATTCTTTGTGATCGGGTCTGTACCAGAGGATCTCAAAGTGAATTTTTATGAAGTCCCAGTGATATCAAATAGATAGCCCCCAGGTTCAGTATCACCCTTTCTGCATCTCGCCCCAGGGCCAACTCCAGCAACCCTTGGGCCATTGACTGTTGCGTCTCTTCAAAACTTTCAAGTCATTTTATAGCAGATTTTTGGTGCAGGACGGGGCCCCTGGACGACGTGTTGAAGCTGCCCCCCACGCACCTTGTAACTGGCCTGACCACCAAAGTGAATTCTTCAATGATTAAGGACATTCCAAAAAGCCATCAGGGCCGCAACCCGACCACTTTTTTGGGTGCCCCAAGCCTTGAAGTTGTTGGAGGGCGTCGTTTTCAAACATTATTTTTATTTGTTTTGCTTTAAAATCGGGAATAAAAGGGGCCCAATCGTCATAATTTGTCAGGGGCCCCAAATTTCTTGGCAGCGGCCCTGCAGATATCATGCAGGCGTTGCTTGGACATAAGCCCACCACCTTCACGCTCAGATTCGGCTCACAACCTACCAACTTTAAATGCTCCATTAATGTTATTTTAGCTATAGCAGATAATTATAACTAGGTACAAAAGTAACTCATAATGCAGCTGGTATGTACATTTCTCTGGTAGTATTTTTTTTCCGTTCACACTGTAGTCTTATTGTTCCAATACACTGGGTTTTTTATTGGTGTGAATTTAAGTCTAACAAAATGTATATTTCTCTATCCAGAATTCTATGTCATAGATCCGTTTACTTCAAAACATTAGATCCCCTGATACATAGCTCCTAATGACTTTTGTAGTTTATGTTTGTAAAGAAAACAACAGAAAAGACCTATATCAAATGGTTTAAATAACTGTACAGTTAGACTGATGTTGGCGTATGGGTGGTGGTGGGGGAGGGGTGGTTGGTGAGTCTTTAAATGTTGGAAACTTTTTTTTTACCTCTTTCTTTATAGAAACTTTAGGACAACATTCTAAAACTATTTGAAAGCAAGTTTAGGACAACATTCTAAAACTATTTAAAGGCAAGTTTAGGACAACATTCTAAAACTATTTAAAGGCAAGTTTAGGACAACATTCTAAAACTGTTTGAAGGCAAGTTTAGGACAACATTCTAAAACTATTTATAGGCAAGTTTAGGACAACATTCTAAAACTATTTGAAGGCAATATTGTTTACATAATAGTTCAATATGGTGCCCAGATATCGTCAAATTAAATATTTGTATTTTAGAAAAAATTTTTCGAATATTTTCTACAAAAAAAAAAAAACAACAACGCCATAAACAAATTTTAGATGAAACAACTGTTGACATTGTGCTTGTAGGCAGGTGATATTTTTTGTTTACCTGTGTCATTTGTACCAGAGGTCAAAGGAAGGTGGAGCTGCGAGATTTTGTGACGTCACATGAGACAATCTTTTATTTATTTTTAATCCCTGCATAGTCCAGTGACCACAGTAGTGCCACTGCACCTGATGGGTTCACATTCAGGTGGGCTACTCACGATGTCATCTGTCACACGGTCAGTGCACCTACCTCAGGGTTCACTTTGACTTTAACATCTGACTGACCCAGAAAAAAAAGTATATGTGCGTCAGTTACAGTCGTAAGCCAGGAGACAAAACAGTAAACAATGGTTGAGAAAAGTAGGGCATACAATAAACCGTTTTATTGGAGTCAGTTATTAAACTAGTTAACTGATTATGTAACTAACTCACTATCCAACTAAACAACCATCTAACTGACTGACTATCTGACTGACGATCTAACTGACTATCTAACTGACTAGCTAAGTGTCGATCTAATTGACTAGCTAACCAGCTGACTATCTAAATCCCTATCTAACTTACGATCTGACTAGCTAACTAACTGACTATCTGACTATCTTACTAACGTGACTATCTGATCATCTAATTAACGTAACTATCTAAACGACTATCTGATAATCTAACTAACGTAACTATCTAATTGACTATCCAAATATCTGACTATTCAATAAAAACATAGTATTAGACTGTGTGTTGAAATAGATCTAAGATTCAGCTGAATCTACGCAAACTTTTGTTATCAACTCATGGAAGGTGGAAGAGTTGAACTTGAGACTGATGTCTTACCAGTAATTTTTTTATTATCGATAAATAACAATTAAGATAAAATGAACATACTTCATTATATATAGTCTAGAGCTGATGAGTGGTAAGTGCGTTTCTTGTAAAACAATAATATTTGTCTATTTACCAATAGTAGCCAACTTTAGTGACACATAATAGTAGCCAACTTCAGTGACACATAATAGTAGCCAACTTCAGTGACACATAATAGTAGCCAACTTTAGTGACACATAATAGTAGCCAACTTCACTGACACATAATAGTAGCCATCTTCAGTGACACATAATAGTATCCAACTTTAGTGACACATAATAGTATCCAACTTCAGTGACACATAATAGTAGCCAACTTCAGTGACACAAAATTAGCTGAAACTTTGAACATTTACGTACTTGCGTTGTTCTACATCAGAGGTCGGCAACCTGGTGAGCATCACGGACCACTGAGTTTTATTCGAACGTACCACTAATTTAGCTTTATTCCCGGGACTTTTCTAGAAACCAATCATGTCCACCCAACTTACTAATGAGTACCCGAAATATGCTGCGCACATATGATAATTACATTTTAGATTGTTAAAAATATACCTTCAGAGCATCTAAAATTGTCATTTTATGTGGGTTTTTTTTTATGAAGAATATAACCTTATTTCTGTTAAGTTTCCTTATGTGACTAATTTATTTTTGCATCAACATTCAATTCAACTTTACTGTCAATGGGAATTTCCTTTTATGACTGATTAGATAATTTTAGCTTTGGACAGTGGCGTAGGAAGGGTACTGCAGGTAGTGCGGCTGCACATGGCGCCGATCTAGGAGAGGGCGCCGATAGAGCGCTGTTAAATGTTTTTGCTCTTTTCCGATAGGGATGAGGGCGCCAAGAATGTAATTCGCACAAGGCGCCACAATAGCTTCACACACACACACACACACACACACATACACACACACATATACACACACACATACACACACACAAAACACACACACACACATACACACACATACAAAACACACACACACATACACACACACATACACACACAAAACACACACACACACATACACACACACATACACACACACACAAACAAAACACACACACACACAAAACACACACACAAAACACACACACAAAACACACACACACATACACACACACATACACACACACATACACACACACATAACACATACACACACATACACACACACACACACAAAACACACACACACACAACACATGAAGTGGCTTTTGACATCTTGTTGAAATAAATATAAATACGGGGACTAACATATTAAACATTTGCTTGCTTGATCTTGGACTCGTTGCAGAGCAAAGGACATTAACTCTTCTGGTGGCTTCCTGTGTGAATGACCAATCCATTTCCTGAGTGAATGACCAATCCATTTCCTGAGTGAATGACCAATCCATTTCCTGAGTGAATAACCAATTTATTTCCTGATTTCTTTGATATTAATAGATCTATGATGTCTAGGTATGCCACTTGCCAGATATCTTCGCTCCTAACTTTATCTATTCACCTTATCTTTACAATAGTGGGACAGCTGGACCACAATTCCACCCTGCTTTAAATGGGTACCTGACAGTTCGGAACTGTATGCGAGACCGTCAGACGTAAGTGAAGATTAGATTACAGATACAAGAAATCCGAGTAATATCTTTATAACATATTTCTTTTTGGAAAGGATTTTTTTTGATAGTGTAGTATAATGCTATAAAATTATAAGCATTGATTATTCTGTATCTAAAAAAAGATTATAATTAGCTTAAACTATTTTAATAATATTGATTTTTTTCAATTTAACTCGTGGTATAAACTAACTTGGAAATATCTCAAGCTAAAAGATTATTACACATTCTTTTGAAAATAAAATTATATTTCTATGTAACAAAAAATTATACTTTATTTAGTTTTATTCAAATTTTAAATTCCCTTTAGTTACATCAGGGCAGGGTACTTGAACAGATAAAACAATAGATTAGTCAATCGGTGTACAGCAGTAAAGTAGATAAACAGATAAAACAACAATAGATGGTTAGTCAGAGTACAGGAGTGAAAAAGACACAATTATGTGTTTATGTGTTGTAAGAAGAAATAAAGTTTTTATCGTCAATTTCTATTTCCATGTTTATTTTATTTTTATTAATAGTGAATGTAAGAAGTACATGTATTATCATATAGCAAACGATGTCATCTAATAGTGAATGTAAGAAGAACATGTATTATCATATAGCTAACGATGTCATCTAATAGTGAATGTAAGAAGAACATGTATTATCATATAGCTAACGATGTCATCTAATAGTGAGCACAAGTGCAATAACGATTTATATTATAATGATTCTTGTTTTTTTAATTTAAAAGTTTTAAGATTTCACATGAAATTCGGTAAACATTTTATTTGTATTTATTATTTAAACAGTATATTTGAACAATATAAAACATTATTACATTTTCTTTTTAGATCACAAAAACGACTGAGGTCCAAAATAGTAAACAAATGTACAAGGAAAAATAATTAGAGAATCCATTCAATATTACTTCACGAAATATTTTAAATGTATTAACTCCTAATAATAATTAGAGAATCCATTCAATATTTCTTCACGAAATATTTTAAATGTATTAACTCCTAATAATAAATCAATTTACTTCTATTCGCGGGTTTTTGTTTTCGTATTTCCTATTCCTGGTAATATATTGACAATGATCTTCAGTGCTGTCACGTGGTATAGTGCTATTGCTTTCTGTTCGTTTTAGGTAGGTGGAAGTAATTTGAATGGTATATTGATAGGCATATGGGGGCGTGGGGGAGTGATAACTTTAGACCAACATTATGAACAATCAGCTGCTTTTTAAAGATTGTTTTAAAATCATAAATAAACGAGCTAATTTGTAAAGGTTTGGGGCCATCCGTCTATGTTGATGTGTCGATCCTCTCCAGGATGTAATGAATTTTTTTATTTATTATACTTTACAATAAGAATGAATGTTTACTATTCTCAGTATAATACATGTATGATGATGAATTCTACGAACTCCAAATAGTTATCAAAATAGTAAAATAATATGGGAAGCTTTAAGTATCAAAAAAGTATAATCTTTATAGTTTATTTTGTAGATTATTTGCATACATTTTCTAATGTATTATTTTGGGGAAAAAAATAACATACTCGTATATCAATTAAAATTATTATTGTTTAATGCTTTCTTAATTAAAACTTTCTTTATTGAGTTTAATCATTTAAAATTTATGTAAAATGAAAATAAGTTGTTTTATTTTTTTTAATTTATTTTAAAGGCTAGTTATCTCCCGTTCAACATAATTTTACAAAGTTTATTCACATTTTCTATCTCCCTTTACGTTGCTAGAAAATGAATGCAGGTGCTCAGCAATATAACGTTTATACGTTTCTTTTGAATAAAATAGAAACAGCTATATCCCCATCAATATAAACATTTAAAATATTTCATTTCCGCGAATTACTTATTGTTTAAATAGATATTGGTAACACGAGTCAAATAGTAATTTTCATCAGGAATATTGATTGTATGTTAATTTTTTTTTTTTGGTATTTTCAAATGTGAGCTGTTGTTGTTGTTGTCTAGAATGTCCTCTGTTTGTGATATAGCTGTATAAAGTTTGATATTAATAACTTGTAAGTTACTCATTTCTTGGTGAATGCTCTCTCGAATTGAATTTCTATCGCCATTCGCCAGCAATGTACGTCATTGTTACTCTTCAATCTTTTTCTAGAAGATCATTCCGCTAGTGATCACCATACTATCAAACAATCATATGGTTAAGGATCACCATACTATCAAACAATCATACGGTTAGGGATCACCGTACTGTCAAACAATCATACGGTTAGGGATCACCCTACTATCAAACAATCATACGGTTAAGGATCACCATACTATCAAACAATCATACGGTAAAGGATCACCATACTATCAAACAATCATACGGTTAAGGATCACCATACAATCAAACAATCATACGGTTAAGAATCACCATACAATCAAACAATCATACGGTTAGGGATCACCATACTATCAAACAATCATACGTTTAAGCATCACCATACTATCAAACAATCATACGGTTAAGGATCACCATACTATCAAACAATCATATGGTTAGGGATCACCATACTATCAAACAATCATACGTTTAAGGATCACCCTACTATCAAACAATCATACGGTTAAGGATCACCATACTATCAAACAATCATACGGTTAAGGATCACCATACTATTAAACACTAATGGCATGGACAAAGTAATGGTCAACATCGCAGCGAAAATAGAAATAGCCATTCGCGGGTAGACCAGTGGTGGTGGAAATCTTCACAAGGCTAAAATTGTACAAATGAAGGGCGAAATAGAATTTCAACAGATTTGTCTAACATGACCAAACAAGATCTGGAAAAAGAGAACCATCATGTGTGCCACTGGTGATCTGGGCTGTGAAGTAGATTTATACACATACGATGTAGAAGATTTATTCACATACGGTGTAGTAGATTTAAATACATACGATGCAGCTTTCGATTAATTAATAATGACGGTATATAGGTTGACTGATTCCTGATGTGTACATGGGCGTCGCTAGGAATTTTTCCAGGGGGGGGGGGCAAAATTTTCCAGGGGGGAGGGGGGCAAAGAACAACTTTATGACATTTTTTTTAAATGTAGGGGGGGGAGCTAATGCCCCCCTCTTATATGACATTTTTTCAAAATGTGTGTATGTGTGTGTGTATGTGTGTGTATGTATGTATGTGTGTATGTGTGTGTATATGTGTATGTGTGTATGTGTGTGTATGTGTGCGTAGAGTGTGTAGAGTGTGTGTGTGTGCTTCTCTGTGTATGTTTTTCTCCACGTGTGTTTAGGTGTGTATGTGTGTGTTTGTGTGTATGTATGTGTGTATATGTATGTATGTTCTAGAGAATTAGTGCCTGGTGGTACAATCGTTGAGTTAGTAGTAAAGGGGAGCTAACCAAATAAACATTGATATATTAAAGATTAAATTGTGTTATCTCCTTTAAGAGGAGAAGAAACAAAAATAATAATGCTAACATAATATGCCATAGAGTCCTAGAGAAAGAAATGAGAAATGAGTGGAGACTAGAGGAAAGAAGAGATACATGTCCGCGTTAGTTATATAATGAAATAAGTTGTTTGATGGGTAGTACTATTCAAAGCTGCGCCTGTATGGATTGCTGTAATTGATGTCATTGATGATATAGAAATAATATAAATGTATCAGAAGAGCTTGGGCCGGATCAAACAGAGTGATGAACCGGATCAAACACAGTGACGGGCCGGATTAAACAGAGTGATGAACCGGATCAAACAGAGTGATGAACTGGATAAAACAGAGTGATGAACCGGATCAAACAGAGTGATGAACCGGATCAAACAGAGTGATTAACCGGATAAAACACAGTGATGAACCGGATCAAACACAGTGACGGGCCGGATTAAACAGAGTGATGAACCGGATCAAACAGAGTGATGAACCGGATCAAACAGAGTGATGAACCGGATCAAACAGAGTGATGAACCGGATCGACCACAGTGATGAACCGGATCAAACAGAGTGATGAACCGGATCAAACAGAGTGATGAACCGGATCAAACAGTGTGATGAACCGGATCAAACAGTGATGAACCGGATCAAACACAGTGATTAACCGGATCAAACACAGTGATGAACCGGATCAAACACAGTGACGGGCCGGATTAAACAGAGTGATGAACCGGATCAAACAGAGTGATGAACCGGATCAAACAGAGTGATGAACCGGATCAAACAGAGTGATGAACCGGATCAATCATAGTGACGGGCCGGATCAACAATCACAGTGACGGGCCGGATCAAACAGAGTGATGAACAGGATCAAACAGAGTGATGAACCGGATCAAACAGAGTGATGAACCGGATCAAACAGAGTGATGAACCGGATCAAACAGAGTGATGAACCGGATCAAACACAGCGATGAACCGGATCAAACAGAGTGATGAACCTGATCAAACAGAGTGATGAACCGGATCAAAAAGAGTGAAGTGCCGTAGTTTAAACAAGTTTCCATTAGACATTGACACAATCACATGGTGGTGTAGGTTGTATGTTGTGTAGGTTTAATGTTGTGTAGGTTTAATGTTGTGTAGGTTGTATGTTTTAATTCTAGGCCGTGATCCAGGCTAGTCTAGTCTCAGTTCTATATGTCCCGTGGTGCCTCCATGTCCACTGGACAGTCGGCTATGGAAAGGATGCAAAAAAAAATTTCTGTCGTTGTATTTGAATGATTTGGTGAACGATATATGCCATACTCTGATTAGTTACATTTAGGTGATTCTGGACACAGGTAGTGACCATACAACGATACCAGTGACCTGCATGTATTAGGTGTGTGTGCGTGTGTGTGTGAGTGTGTGTAAGGAATATTACATCTTCTGATATCGTTTTATGAATACACTTTTTAATCTCTTACATTCAGTTCAATCAACACTTTTCCTCAGATTAATTTTTGCCTGCTGATTTCTTTTTGACTTTTACTGGCTTTATTTAGAACATAGTTAAATATGTCATGATATACCATAATCGGTGCTCTACCATTCCTTTTTAATCGATACGATATAATACTTTTGATGCTTAGATTGATTTTCTATTTACTGACAATCAATTCTTTGGATCGATCTCATCTTAATTGCAGGTAAATTATATAAAAGGGGGGGGGGTCGTGCGGTGTAGAGCACTCGACTGTCGAACAGAGGGATCCCGGGTTCAAATCTTTTTGAGTACCTTGGAATTTTTCAAGTCCTGGTGAAAGTCCCCAAGTCCACCAAGCTTTAAATCTGTAGGCCTACCCGACTTGAAGTTGGGGGGGGTGAAGGGGGGGGGGGTAAAGGCGACTGGGCGTTGTTCTAACCACACAATTCCTCAATATGCCGAGGTTACTGAAACAGATGAATTCTACACTTCATCTGCCGAGGTTACTGAAACAGATGAATTCTACACTTCATCTGCCGCGGTTACTGAAACAGATGAATTCTACACTTCATCTGCCGAGGTTACAGAAACAGATAAATTCTACACTTCATCTGCCGAGGTTACAGAAACAGATAAATTCTACACTTCATCTGCCGAGGTTACAGAAACAGATAAATTCTACACTTCATCTGCCGAGGTTACAGAAACAGATAAATTCTACACTTCATCTGCCGAGGTTACAGAAACAGATAAATTCTACACTTCATCTGCCGAGGTTACAGAAACAGATAAATTCTACACTTCATCTGCCGCGGTTACTGAAACAGATGAATTCTACACTTCATCTGCCGAGGTTACTGAAACAGATGAATTCTACACTTCATCTGCCGAGGTTACTGAAACAGATGAATTCTACACTTCATCTGCCGAGGTTACTGAAACAGATGAATTCTACACTTCATCTGCCGCGGTTACTGAAACAGATGAATTCTACACTTCATCTGCCGCGGTTACTGAAACAGATGAATTCTACACTTCATCTGCCGAGGTAACAGAAACAGATAAATTCTACACTTCATCTGCCGAGGTTACAGAAACAGATAAATTCTACACTTCATCTGCCGAGGTTACAGAAACAGATAAATTCTACACTTCATCTGCCGAGGTTACAGAAACAGATAAATTCTACACTTCATCTGCCGAGGTTACTGAAACAGATAAATTCTACACTTCATCTGCCGAGGTTACAGAAACAGATAAATTCTACACTTCATCTGCCGAGGTTACAGAAACAGATAAATTCTACACTTCATCTGCCGAGGTTACAGAAACAGATAAATTCTACACTTCATCTGCCGAGGTTACAGAAACAGATAAATTCTACACTTCATCTGCCGAGGTTACAGAAACAGATAAATTCTACACTTCATCTGCCGAGGTTACAGAAACAGATAAATTCTACACTTCATCTGCCGAGGTTACAGAAACAGATAAATTCTACACTTCATCTGCCGAGGTTACAGAAACAGATAAATTCTACACTTCATCTGCCGAGGTTACAGAAACAGATAAATTCTAAACTTCATCTGCCGAGGTTACAGAAACAGATAAATTCTACACTTCATCTGCCGAGGTTACAGAAACAGATAAATTCTACACTTCATCTGCCGAGGTTACAGAAACAGATAAATTCTACACTTCATCTGCCGAGGTTACAGAAACAGATAAATTCTACACTTCATCTGCCGAGGTTACAGAAACAGATAAATTCTACACTTCATCTGCCGAGGTTACAGAAACAGATAAATTCTACACTTCATCTGCCGAGGTTACAGAAACAGATAAATTCTACACTTCATCTGCCGAGGTTACTGAAACAGATGAATTCTACACTTCATCTGCCGCGGTTACTGAAACAGATAAATTCTACACTTCATCTGCCGAGGTTACTGAAACAGATAAATTCTACACTTCATCTGCCGAGGTTACAGAAACAGATAAATTCTACACTTCATCTGCCGAGGTTACAGAAACAGATGAATTCTACAACTTCATCTGCCGAGGTTACTGAAACAGATGAATTCTACACTTCATCTGCCGCGGTTACTGAAACAGATGAATTCTACACTTCATCTGCCGCGGTTACTGAAACAGATGAATTCTACACTTCATCTGCCGCGGTTACTGAAACAGATGAATTCTACACTTCATCTGCCGCGGTTACTGAAACAGATAAATTCTACACTTCATCTGCCGAGGTTACAGAAACAGATGAATTCTACACTTCATCTGCCGAGGTTACAGAAACAGATAAATTCTACACTTCATCTGCCGAGGTTACAGAAACAGATAAATTCTACACTTCATCTGCCGAGGTTACAGAAACAGATAAATTCTACACTTCATCTGCCGAGGTTACAGAAACAGATAAATTCTACACTTCATCTGCCGAGGTTACAGAAACAGATAAATTCTACACTTCATCTGCCGAGGTTACAGAAACAGATAAATTCTACACTTCATCTGCCGAGGTTACAGAAACAGATAAATTCTACACTTCATCTGCCGAGGTAACAGAAAAAGATAAATTCTAAACTTCATCCGCCGAGGTTACAGAAACAGAAAAATTCTACAATTCGTCTGCCGAGGTTACAGAAACAGATAAATTCTAAACTTAATCTGCCGAGGTTACTGAAACAGATGAATTCTACACTTCATCTGCCGAGGTTACTGAAACAGATGAATTCTACACTTCATCTGCCGCGGTTACTGAAACAGATGAATTCTACACTTCATCTGCCGAGGTTACTGAAACAGATGAATTCTACACTTCATATAAACATTCCTCCCCTCCACCCTCCACCCTCCACCCATTTGCTCTTGATCCATACATTTGTCAAATTTAGAATGAAAATGTTTGCCCCACCCCTGGTCTAGTGACCAGAACACGCCACACACTGCTATCATGGGAACACACCAAACACTGTTATCATTGGAACACACCACACACTGTTATCATGGGAACACACCACACACTGTTATCATTGAAACATACCACACACTGCTATCATGGGAACACACCACACACTGTTATCATTGGAACACACCACACACTGTTATCATGGGAACACACCACACACTGTTATCATTGAAACACACCACACACTGTTATCATCGGGGAAGAAAACACTGTGTCATAAATCATTGAGCTTATCTGTGTGTATGTGTCTCTGTCAGGCCATTGGGTGTGAGTGTATTTGGGATATGGGATTATTAGCGGGTGACTCGTTGGAGCTGGATCTGTGTAGCGTTGGTTCGAGCCTCAAGAAAGCTCAGGTGTGTGTCCTCCGAGAAGTCTCCATGTCCATCACAGATTGGTCACTGTGTGCAGTGGCGCAACCAGTGGGGCAGGAAGGGCTTGATCCCCCCCCCCAGGCCAAAACATTAATACATAATTAATGTTATAAAGTTACAAAAAAGACTGTCAAACTGTCAAACTGTCTTTTTTCATAATGTGAGCCCCCCCCCCACCCCAGCATTTTTTGCTGGTTGCGCCACTGACTGTGTGGGGTGCTGATAACAACTGCCCCACTATCTGGTTGATATAGTTTAAAAGATCTCATTCTGACAGCGTCCTAACCTGTCATACACCACCTCCCATTTCTTAGTGTGGCCAAATATAATTCCATAACTTCCATAATACTCTCCGTGAAGTTATTTAGAAATGTTACTAGGGCTGTTGACGAAGTGAGTCACTTGTGAGTTAAGAGTGAGTATAGTCTGAATTCAACTCTTTGTTTGTTACATACAACAAACACATGCAAAGGTTCTTTGAAAAAATGAATATTTTTTTTTTTTTTGGAATTGTTAATGTGTCGTAATGCTGCACTCATTGTTGTTGCCCGTTAAGACGTGTTTATAGTTAGACGTGTGTGCCAGATATTTATTAATTAGGCTGCTACCTTGTCATGTGATTCTTCTAACCAATAAAAAGACTTTTTTTTTAATTTTTTCTAAAATGTATTATAATGTATTTCTGATTTATTTGTAGAAATATTGTATTAGAGATAGCTTTGAATGTCAGAAGATGTATTGTTCTTGATACCAATGTTAAATTTAATCTCTAGCAGTGAAAAAAGTTGTTTTTCCTATCCATGATAAAAACTCTGGTTTCCACCAATTGCTGCTCTTAGCTTTGTGCCGCTAGCTCGTCATTTGTGATGTCTTCTATTGATTCTGGAACCCATCCAGCTAGTCATAAAACAGAGAACTCCCATACACCCGTGATGACGGTGGCAATCTTTGTTAGTTCATGTTTCTAGTGCAAGTGTAACCTCTGCATGTGCAGTCTATCAGATCTATAGTGTTAATTTAAGAAATTGTTACTGCAGTCGTTTAAGTTTATTATATAGCTATGTTTGCAGTTGTTCAGAATCAGATTGAGAACGCTAATGTTAACTTGACTTTCAGTTTTTAAAAGTTATTTCGGAGACTCAGAACCTCTTTATATCAGCATAGGCCCAGAGCCGGTCTCACGGATAAATAAATAAAGTCTAGACATGGGTGAACTATGAGCCGCGGTCAAAGTACGGCCTGCACCCAGGTCCTGCCAGCTCGCTCACATCAGTCAATTAATATGACTTATTATAAACACTCCATCCATCTGATCTAGCTCCGGCCCTTCTCTCAAATTTAGAGCCTGTTATAGCCCCCCCTCCTTTCACGGTTAAAATGTGTATCCAATCCTGTGATAGCCTATGGCGCGCCACTGCAAAAGCGCCCCCTTCATTCACTGATTCTTACTAAATCTCATATCAATGGGGGGGGGGCGCACAAAATCACGTTGGCCTCGGGTCCAAAAACATTCATGAGAGTCTCTGTCTATGGCTCCGTCTCTACATGTTATATTTACCATTAGATATGTATTCATGTATAAACTAAAAATACTTGACATTAAAGAAACATGACATTAAAGAAAATGAACTGCACAGAAATATACTTTCAGAATTATTGAATTTTAATTTCAATCACATTTAGTCCAACAACACCGTAAGATGGGAGCAAGACTTTTAACATTTATGTTGATGGGTCATACCACACATCGTGAATACAGATAATATGATATATTATGTACAATATTATAATTCTGTAGGATCCTTGAACTGGTACATTTAAAAACTCATCTAAAAATTTCATTTTCACAAAAGGTTGACATTTCTGAACGCATTACAAACGGATATTAGACAACTGTTATCTTTACAGAAATAACATTTTTCCTCTTATTTTATTGTTTCTTTTTCATTTTAGACATCAAATTAGAGTGAAATGTGCATATTAGATTTTGAATGAAGGAAATTAATTTGACATAAATTGAAACATTGTGTATTTATGTACAATCCTTCTATAGCCTGACAAAAAATAATAATGCATCCCTGCTTATTTAGTAAATCCGCCATGGTTGGTTGGCTTAACTCCACAAAGACTACATCAGTCAGAATGGCTTAACAAACAAACAAAATATGTAAAAGGAATTGCTGTGCCAATCTCATTTCCTATCCCATAATTTGTAGAGAAACCAATATGGAAAGGTGGGTTCACCGTATGCTTGAGGTGGGCCTAGCGGAGGGTTTACGGCTGAAATAAACAAACAGAAGATTGAGTAGAGATTTTTATGTGAAGTATAATGAATAGGGTGGTAGGATAGATACAGTGTATAAATCTTGGGATCAATGCAATCAATAAGAATCAATAGAGATGTGTTATCAACATAAGGGATGTAATATGAGAAATACTCCACACGAAGACACAAAAGATTATTTTTTAAAGAAAATAATGTATGCAACGGACTTTACAGCGTAAGGGACCAAAAAAAAAAAGAAATTAAACACATGTTATAAGGTAGGTAAACAAACCTTGAGAATTCACCAAACTGATGACAATCACCATGAGGCAGACAAACAACACCAAGTATGTAAACATTGTTGATGTCACCTGTTTAGGCAATGAAGAAAACGTCAGTTCATTTTTACCTGAGTATGCTAATATCCCTGTACAATCAGCCATTGTTGGGGGGGGGGGGAGGTTTATGTGGCGGCCATGGGGAAAAGTACATTTGGGGGTCTTAAGCTAAGGTACATTTGGGGTCTCTAGGCTATACCCCGCTGAATCCCAAAAAAAGTATTGAACATCTGGGGCCACCTCTGACAATCCCCAACTGTTAATTCATTCTGAGGCCCTTTAGACAATATCTCAAAGTGACTTACAGTGTGGCTGTCAAATAAAAGTCCCAGCAGGGGGCCCCCTTAGTATTGTGGGCCCTAAAAAACTGCCCAGTTAGCCTATCTCTGTGACTGACACAATAAACACGTCTGAAATAAATAACACTTCGGCTTGTTTGTATTTTTTAAAGTATGTACGCCATGCAGTCAGTTCTAATGATATTCTCTACACTGCAATATGTCTCTACAAAGGATTTTATATTTTTATTTGAAAAACTCTGTGATAATATATGTGGACATATTTCATGTCCTTTTTTTTACATCCTTATGATGGCCGAGTGCCCAGTGACTATGAAGGCACTTCTGGAGACAAAGACTTGACTTGCTGAGATTCGGACCCATAACCTACAGCCTGCAGACAGGACCATAGCATGTAGGCTCACTACTCAAACCTCACAAAATATACATAACTTGTATTAACATCCATGAAAAGTTACCTACCTATATACTCAATCCTACTTCATTGATATAGATTCGTTTCATTTTTACCACAAATTTTTTTAAAAATATATTTATCAATTATAATTTATTTGAAATATTTCTTTATTCTAAAAATGATTGCTCACATTTAAATATTTACTTTCTGTTGTGCTGGTCTTTAATTATTAAATCTGTAGTTCAATTTTTTTTTAAAAATGGTATATATAAAAATGGTATACATAAAAATGGTATATATAAAAATGGTATATATAAAAATGGTATATATAAAAATGGTATATATAAAAATGGTATATATATATATTAAGAAAATAAAGTAGACCCAAGTCGATTTACTCACGATTAAAAAAACAACTGTAAAACTTCTTGAAACAGAACCAGAGAGTATCTCACTGTACACCAGTAGACAGGTTTATATAGACTCACCTTGAGTGACAGGTAGCATTAATTATCTCTCCCTTGACATTTCACCTGCTAACCTTTCTCAATTTTAAAATACATACTGACACCGTTAGGGGTGAGAGGTGTGAGGGATGTCTCCCCCCCCTCCCCATGCCCCCAGCCCTATCAAAAGAATGTTGCTCTTACAGTGGTGCAGAAATTGTGTATGTGGTGGGCCCCGTTGTCCTACTATGTGTGATTTTATTTAGGACAAAAAGCACGCCAGGACACACGAGTTCTTCAACGTAGCCGCCCTTGGGGATATTTCACCCATATATATATATATATATATATATATATATATATATATATATATATATATATATATCAGTCAAGGCCCAGTACCCCGAGTTTAAGCCGCCCTTGGGAATATCAGTCAACGCCTATGTCTACCTAGTTCAATAACCTCTTGATCGTGCTAAGTTCTTTAGTCATTCTGACTTAATAAAAGAGATAGTATTTTAGCAACTGTGATTTATGGACATTTTTTGTTTCAAGACAACAGATCAATCTTCGTAAATGGACCCAAGTAATAGAATAACTTGTCAACTTATTTTGCTAGGTTTTTTCATTTTTTTTTTTTGGGTTTTTGTGTGTATGTGTGTGTGTGTGTTGTGTTTTTTTTTTGTTTGTTTGTTTTAAAATAAATTCCACAATGCAAATGTATTTACCTACAAGAACATAACTGCGGGATATTCTCTTCGTATTGTTTACAAACCCACGCACGGCCCAATACGTGCATTCATCCACCATCAAATCAACAAAACAATTAGCCAACATTCACTTGTGTGTTTGTGTAAACAATGTGTTGTTTTCCTGTGACCTCTCAGCCACGAAATATTTTATTTACTCGCCCGTGCCTCGCGTTATCCAACAAAACAAGTTCTATTTCTATATAAAAGTCTATATTCGGTGTTATAAACTGAGAAGGTAAACAATCACATCTACTTATGACTAACATTGTTACAAGATGGATTTTTTTTTTTAACTACCTTGATAAAATTCTTAAGAACTTTCGTTTTAAGTTAAAATTGTTGACAATTTTTGGGGGTGAAAACAACATTAGCGAAAACATCAACAGTGTTGTTATTTTTTTGCTATATGAATTCGTTATCTTTGGTCGACTATAATTTAATTTCTATTTCTGTAGATTTTTCTCCATTTTCGTCGGGCCCAACAATGAGTGAGCATGAGCAATAAACAGAAAAGCAGAAACCATGTAACATATTATGTAACGCAAAAATCATCCCAATAAACATTCGTCCCTCGAAATTATAACAATATGTAGCATGACCAAGGACACTTGACCTAGGGCAACCGTACCGGACCACGCATCCAAAGAGGGCCCCTGATAGTAGCCACATGGTGCAGTATGTGACCTCTATTTACTGTACACGTCACAGGCCCCGCACACTGTCGCGTGCTATTAAATCCAACTCTGTTATAATTAAATAAGAGAACCGAACCCTTCTTCGAAGTTTTATGAAAATTGTGAACTATTTACAGACACAAACTAGCAGTTCCTCTCTATAGAACTGATTATTACAAAAACTGACCCCCCCCCCCACACCCCACCACCTTCCTATCCACCACTAGTGAGATGTATATGTGGAGACTTATTTGGGTTTTCATTAAACTTTCTCTCTTGAAAAAAGAAATCAAACTGTTTCAGAAAAATCAAGTTTGTTCACATTCACAGGAGACATTCAAGTCCAACAAGTTTTGATTGGTACGACAGTGAGCAACATGGATCAGTCTGTACATCGGGCCACACGACTCGTGGTTTGAATCTAAATATACATTGTATCTTCGTGACTAGAAACAAACAAAAAGTGAGGAGAAAATAAAAATTTCACAACTGTTTGCGTCATTGTTTGGAGAATCCTGATCTTTGAAACCTTAGCGTGGTGACATTCTGTAGACATTCTGTAGACATTTTGTAGACATTCTGTAGACATTTTGTCAAGAGAAGTATTAACAATTCGTAAATCACGTTAAATTGATGTTTTTAATGGCTTACTTAAATATGTACCATATCCTGGCTGCTGTAGTCATACAAATTAATAAAAAGGAAAAGGGGAGGGGGGGTATCTATAGCCCCTTACCTGTAGAGCAATCCAGTGGTGTACGTATGTGCCGCCCCATTTCCGTACTAAAGTGGGGGAAATTCCGCCCCTTGTGGGTGGGAAAATAAGCGCCGATTCAGGCGTACGGCGCCCTAAGCCTCCCTTTAGTTACGCTACTGCATAAACATGACAATTTTCTCTTTACATATCACGGCTCCATTTATCAATTTTCAATTTCATTATCTTCAGAGCCGACAGTCGGAAGAGCGGTGTCACCTGGAAACACTTTTATCGGGGCTCCGGGTTTACGTTAAACTTGCTCCAAAAGTCATTAATAAATTTTAACTTAACATTGAAAACATTTGCAAAAAATAATGCTGGATACTTTCATAAAACAGTTTATAAATGGCATAAAGAGAGCATAATAGCAAAGAGACAGAGCTCTTTTAAGTTTGCTCAAGTGCTGTTTTTGTTACTGTATACACGGGGACGGGTGGTCGGGCGGTGTAGAGCTCTCGACTGTCGACAGGAGGGGTCCCGGGTTCGAACCTGATTGAGAAACTTGGGATCTTTCAGGTCCTGGTGAAAGTCTCCAAGTCCACCCAGCTTTAAATGGGTACTGGGGCTTAAGGGAACTTTACATACTACTACTAGTACTATACATGTAACAAGTATATTGTACCTACCACCTGTTGTGAAGTACATAGTATAGAGACCGTCTGTTTTAGAGATAATATTGTTACATTTTGCACTGTTCATTTGGTCAAATATTTTACAGGTTATCAGAGGCGTGGCAAGCTATTATGGCGCCCTATACGAGTTACATTTGTAGCGCCCTCCTCCCAATATAAAAAGTCCAGAAACATTTAACAGTGCTCTTTCTGCGCCCATTCCTAGTAAGGCGCCCTGTGAGGCCACAAAATATGCAGTACCCTTCCTAGGCCAGCGTGATGGCAGGACTCCATCCCCACCCCTTTATTTATTCTCAGTATTTTTTTTTGTCTAAACCACTCTCTCTCTCTCTCTCTCTCTCTCTCTCTCTCTATTTATCTCTATTACTCTCTCTCTCCTTCTATTACCCTCCCTCTCTCTCTCTCTCTCTATTACTCTCTCTCTCTCTCTCTCTCTATTTATCTCTATTACTCTCTCTCTCCTTCTATTACCCTCCCTCTCTCTCTCTCTCTCTATTACTCTCTCTCTCTCTCTCTCCCTCTCTCTATTTCTCTCTCTCACTCTTTATCTCTATTACTCTCTCTCTCTCCTTCTATTACCCTCTCTCTCTATTACTCTCTCTCTCTCTCTCTTTATCTCTGTTACTCTCTCTCTCCTTCTATTACCCTCCCTCTCTCTCTCTCTCTTTATCTCTATTACTCTCTCTCTCCTTCTATTACACTCTCTCTCTCTATTACTCTCTCTCTCTCTCCATCCCTCTCGCTCTCTCTCTCCCTCTCTGTCTCTCTCTCTCCATCCCCTCTCTCTCTCTCTCCCTCTCTCTCTCTCCCTATCTCTCTCACTCTCTCTCTCCATCCCTCTCTCTCTCTCTCCATACCTCTCTCTCTCTCTCTCCATCCCTCTCTCTCTCTCTCCTTCCCTCTCTCTCTCTCTCCATCCCTCTCTCTCTCTCTCTCCATCCCTCTCTCTCTCTCTCTCCATCCCTCTCTCTCTCTCTCTCTCTCTCTCTCTCTCTCTCCATCCCTCTGCAATAGGCTAGAGCAGTGTTTCTCAAACTATCGATATCTGTGTTCGTAATACTGAGTACCCCCTCATTATTTTCGTAATACTGAGTACCCCCTCCATTATTTTCGTAATACTGAGTGCCCCCCTCATTATTTTCGTAATACTGAGTGCCCCCTCATTATGTTCGTAATACTGAGTGCCCCATCATTATGTTCATAATACTGAGTGCCCCTAGTTAAAAAAAAACTTGCCTAATGTTTTTACGGTCTCAGCTCTGTGCAGTTTCCCCCAAACCAAACTCTTTACATACACCCTGGGGTACGCGTATAACACTTTGAGAAACACTGGGTTAGAGGAAAGTAAAATTATTTGAAAGATCCAAAACGAATCTTTGTTGGTCTTTTTTTTGTTTAAAGTCACGAATATAAAAGTTTGATTTATGCATGTCATCATTAAACAAAAAGAAAGACACATTTATGACGGAATTAGTTTGTTGTTTAATAATGGTCAGATCCTGTCCGTTAAATAGTTCTGCACGCGCGCGTGACTTGATATCTCAGGTAAACTTTAAGACAAGTGGGAAAAAATTAGGTGAAAGTAACTATGGGACAGTTTGCCTCACAAATCATCTTATTTGTCATGAGGTGCATTAAGGTATTCTGTTGACTTCTGCATTCCACTCGATGGAATTAACTGCCGTTGGGCGTGCGGTATGATACATGTAGGCAACGTAGTAAGTTGTCCAAGAAAACAGACAAATAAATAGACATATAAGCAAGCTTTCAGTTTTCACATGTATCGCGTGAGGCTATAGTACTAATCAATGAACACATCTTTTAGAATTACGAAGCAAATTACTTTTTAATAAAGGAAATCTTAATTTTTTTTTATTTAAAAAAAAATTATTTAATAAAATGGTGGAACATTTGCTAGTCTTATCCAGACTAATATCAATTATATTAATTAGGTTACATAAATATATATGAAATAGTTTTCTCAAAAATTACCTTTTATTGACAATGCACTAATAAATAAAACTAAACAAATAACCCCTTATATTGTACAGATATTTATTTTTTTTAAATTAATTACTAAAATTAAAAGCATGGGCGATTGCAATCGACTGAACTAAGTCTTTACTTGAGTTGATTAGTAGCAATAAATCATAAAACAATATATGTATGCAGTATTTAGATAGGCACCCACGCTTTTATGTTCATCTCTTCTAACTACAGTATCCGCTCAACTGGATTAACCTATAAGTACGTGGCGAGGGGATCACGGGAAGTGAATGCACCGCACAGAAATTGTTAGCCCGAATTCATTCTTTAAATTATCCTATCAGTTTTATTAATCGTCATTTTTTTGAAATGGTATAAGCAATGAATAACCTCTGATTATATAACATTATTTCATTTGTCACTTTGTTTATTCTGTAGTATCAGGTGAACTGTACTCGCAATCAAAGAATGTAAGCTATAGGCCCGCAAGATTTAAGCAAGTCTTAAGCAAATACCGGTAACTCATAGCTGGTTATGGTTCTTAGTTTAGTTGCCAACTACTATCACTGATAAATGCATGTGCATACATATTTTTAGAGCATTTTTTTTATATATTTGGAGGCCCTGGGCGCGCGCCCATCCTTATATCCGCCACTGATGACAGTATATATGCATGATGCAAAGTTTGATGTAAAAAGATGGTCTTGTTTTGTATAGTGATTAAGGGTGGGGCATGAGTAAAACTTTAAGAAACTGTGTTCTATTTTTAACATCTGTGAATATTCCGCATAGTAAACTCTTTTTACATATTGGGCCGGATGGTCGAGAGTCTACAGATAAACATTTTCTGGATGAGCCGCGTACGAGCTACCCCTTGTCAGAATGATTTATTTGTATGTCATCCACAAAGTATGATGGTTATATTTTTTTATAATACATAGTAAAAACAACAAAAAAATCATTTTTTTTCTAATGCATTTATTTTTTATTTCTGACATATAATAAATGTTACAAAAATCTAATAAAATAATAGCGATTTTGGGGGGGTTCTGCGTTTAATCGAGAGTAAAGAATTAATAGAACAGTATTGCAGTTTAAAATACAATCATGAAAAAATCGGATCTGCCCGAAACCAAAAATAACCTAGCCTATTGATCAAGCCTAAGGGGATATAACTCTATGCAAAGGTTTTGCAGGGTACAGCTAGTAATTATAATAAATGCAAAGAACCTGAGCAATTAGCACGGCTTCATGTATTTTTATACATTTAGATTCTCAATAATTATTTAAAGAAAATTCGTAAAAAAATGTTTTTATTGTTATTTGTTTATTATTTTTTGGAAATCTTTTTTTCTCTGTATAATTTTGTTCTATTTTCTGTAGACAGGCTTGTCTAAAAATAGCTCCAGGCTCTCTCTCTCTCTCTCTCTCTCTCACTCTCTTTCTCTTTCTCTCTCTCTCTCTCTCTCTTTCTCTCTCTCTCTCTCACACTCGATTTGTTAAGAAAATATATGTTAAAATACACTAAAGAAATATATTTTTAAGCTCACATATTATCACACAATAAAATATAAAAAAAAAGTAAAATTTTAAAAAACCATCATATAAACACAAAAACAGCTATTATACAACTATTTACAGCCACATTTCAACGATGTGTTTAAAATGGCCGCTGTTTTCTCAGTGTTTAGAACATCACGCATGTCTCGGTTCTGTCGTGGCAATAGCAGGATCAGTGGTTAATCCGCTAATCGAACTTTTTCATAAAATATCGATACCAGAAAATTCTCCACATGTCGGCTTCGCTGTACGGCGTCATGCCTGGCTGTGGCTGGGGGAGAGGTCCGGGCATCACACCTGAAACGTCAATCAGACAAATCTGATAATTTATGTGTATGATAGTACTTGGTGATGGTTGGGAGGGGGGGATAAAGTCTTTTATTTTATTTGGCCTACACCAGTACTATTTACATGTGTGAAACATTAGTGTTAAGTCAAGCAGTTATGTGCCCATCCATACATTATAAGGTCAAGCAAATAACGGTCGTTACTTTAGCACCGTTTGTCGTGTTCTAACAGTACATGGGTGTAGATGTCTGATATGGTCAATAGATGTCATCATATGGTCAATAGATGTCATCAAAGAATGCAACTGGCATCTGTGGCTAGTTAAAAAAAAATAATCGCTGTTTTGCATCTTTTAAATTATACCTCTTCCTTTCTATTTTCTTATGTAAGTGCTTTTCTTTTTATGTCTCTTTCTTTGTTTCTTCTCTCTCTCTCTCTCTCTCTCTCTCTCTCTCTCTCTCTCTCTCTCTCTCTCTCTCTCTCTCTCTCTCTCTCTCTCTCTCACTCTCTCTCTCTCTCTCTCTCTCTCTCTCTCTCTCTCTCTCATTTTCTCTCTCTCTCTCATTTTCTCTCTGTGTATGTACGGTTGTTCCAAAAACTGCTAAATAACAAGGCTAGAAATCAATATAAACATCTTCTTGATAACAGCTACGGCAACATTATTGTGTTTAGATCTATACCGGTCAACATCATTACGTCATTGTTACATTTAAACAAACCTTGAGAGCTGACCAGGGCGATGACCAGGAGAAGACAACTCATAAACAAAATCAAATGTTTGACCATTCTGGAACTGATTTACTCCTTTTGATAAATGTAAACAAATAGTTGATCAAAGGCAAAATTTTTATCAAATGAGAAAGTAGAACACTATACCAGAGTGGGACGGGTGGTCGTGCGGTGTAGAGCGCACAACTACTGATCGAAGGGGGAGGGTTTCAAACCACAGTGAGAACCTTGGGATTTTTAAAGGTCATTGACTTTAAGTTGGTGGAGTAAGTGCAGCTGGGCGTTGTGCTAACCACACAATCCCTTCATATGCCGAGGTTATAGAAACAGATGAATTCTACACGTCATCTGCCCCGATGAGCAGTGGCGTAGCGAGCTTAACTCGCGCCCGGGGCACAATACCTTTTTAGTGCCCCCCCCCCATTTGAAAATCATATAATATTATTATATGTAAAATATACCATTTGGCGCCCCTTTGTGAGTAGCGCCCAGGCCATGATGCCCCCTTGCCCCCCCCCCCTCACTACGCCATTGCCGATGAGTCCTTATGAGCTTAATAGAACTTCACTTTACACCCAACCAAAACATTTTTTTTAAATTTTATTATGGAAAGAAAAAATATTATTAAAATGTGTATGTGTAGCCTACATCCTGCCATAGCCGGTGGAAGAAAATAGAGGGAAACTTTTATGTTTATAATGTAAGCCATGCTTGTGAATCAGTGAAGGGGAAAAGTTAACTAAGAATCAATAAAAAGTTACATGTAAAATGGTTGAAATAGTCTTGATGTTTAACACGTATTTATAAATACAAACACTAACATAAACTTATTTGGGGATTTGTATAAATGTCAATTTGGAGACTAAAAATAGTTTTAATTTATAGATTGATTAAAAAAAATAATAAAAGACCAACATATTAGCTATTACTGCATTTGAAGATTGATACATTAAATACCAGAAATTAAAAAAAACATGTTGTATTAAGAAATGTAAGACTAAATTGATCATTAAAATGACTAACTTAACCATGTGACTGAGCTAGTCACAAAAATATTTTCATCAGGCTATGTTCAAATTGTTCACGTCGTTACTACAAAAAGTTAAACAACCTTAGACAGGATATAGATAGGTCATTGTACATGGAAATATAAACGCATTAAGTATGGCA
>JAGDYQ010000002.1:7501413-7518913 GCA_021962125.1 Bulinus truncatus
TCATTTCATTGAGTTATTTAACTCATTTTTATTTCGTTTTAATTGAAAACATGTATAACGGAAATTCGTTTATAATATGAATTAAATAAATGCTTGATGAAATCCAGAGATCAGACATCTGTAATAGTAATTAATATATCTAAATATCCTATTCATGGCCCATCCACGGGTACACTGCCATGTTTAATTAGAGTCCCAGACTAACAGAGGATTATATACAGGCACAACAGGGCGTAATTACTTTTATTTTATTTGTAGGTCAAATTACAGCAAGACATAGACAGTCTCTTTATGTATAATTCCCAACAGTGACCTGTTCCATAAATTGATTTTGTTAACACCAGTGAAAACAATATTGAAGGACCCACAGACTTGACTGTTATACCGGACATCTAGCAGCTGACCTAATCGCCAGTTCACAACTGTATATACATGTGTGTGTGTGTGTGTGTGTGTGTGTATGTGTGTGTGTTAAACATATCATCCTTACAGGAACTTCACAGTTAAACATCTCATCCTTACAGGGACTTCACAGATACACATCTCATCCTTACAGGAACTTCACAGATACACATCTCATCCTTACAGGGACTTCACAGATACACATCTCATCCATACAGGGACTTCACAGATACACATCTCATCCTTACAGGGACTTCACAGATACACATCTCATCCATACAGGGACTTCACAGATACACATCTCATCCATACAGAGACTTCACAGATACACATCTCATCCATACAGGGACTTCACAGATACACATCTCATCCTTACAGGGACTTCACAGATACACATCTCATCCTTACAGGGAATTGACAGATAAACATCTCATACTTACAGGGACTTCACAGATACACATCTCATCCTTACAGGGAATTGACAGATAAACATCTCATCTTTACAGGGACTTCACAGATAGAACACAAGTTACTAGAATAACAGTGGGATACGGCAAAGACCTTATGTCGACCACTGTGGTCTTGTAATTCACCACATTTCAAAACAACAAAGTAAATCCTTACCGAGAGAAAACCAGCCATGCAAGGGCCTTAACTTTTGTCAGGTAACTCATAAATCAATTTTTTTTTTATGTGCAACTAATTCCTGCAAAAATTACACCTTCCATGTAAAGGGAGAGAAACATTTGCATAATGGTGAAAAAAAATGACAAAAAAATAACGCAAACTGAACGAATAAAATTTAGAAGAAAAAAATATATTTCTAGTAAGACTCTATACATGGAAAATTAAACAATAAACTAATTAATAAACCTTACCACAGAAACAAATAAAGTAAATTATAAATAATGTGGGATATAAATAAAGTAAAATATAAATAAAGTAAAATGTTCAGTTCTCTTTTTGGAGACAGCAGTATAGATCATATGATTTCGATGTTTTAAAATTAGAATTCCAATTTTTTAGAAGTAATTATAATTTCAAATACAAAAATGTTACCATCCCGTTTAAAAGTACTGACTGTAAAAAATAAATTCTAATGTTTGAAAATATTTTAATGGGACATGACAACTCAGTCTTATGAAACACATATACTGGAGACAGACGGGAACACATATACTGGAGACAGACGGGAACACAAATACTGGAGACAGACAGGAACACAAATACAGGAGACAGACGGGAACACAAATACTAGAGACAGACGGGAACACAAATACTGGAGACAGACGGGAACACACATACTGGAGACAGACGGGAACACACATACTGGAGACAGGCGGGAACACATATGTGTAGGTAGGCAAGACAAACTGGAGACAGACGGGAAGACATATGTGTAGGTAGGGAAGACATACTGGAGACAGACGGGAACACATATGTGTAGGTAGGGAAGACATACTGGAGACAGACGGGAACACATATGTGTAGGTAGGCAAGACATACTGGAGACAGACGGAACACATATGTGTAGGTAGGCAAGACATACTATAGACAGACGGGAACACAAATGTGTAGGTAGGCAAGACATACTAGAGAAAAACGGGAACACATATGTGTAGGTAGGCAAGACATACTGGAGACAGACGGGAACACATATGTGTAGGTAGGCAAGACATACTGGAGACAGACGGGAAGACATATGTGTAGGTAGGCAAGACATACTAGAGACAAACGGGAAGACATATGTGTAGGCAGGTAAGATACTAGAGACAAACGGGAACACATATGTGTAGGTAGGCAAGACATACTGAAGAAAAACGGGAACACATATGTGTAGGTAGGAAAGACATACTAGAGACAAACGGGAACACATATGTGTAGGCAGGTAAGATACTAGAGACAAACGGGAAGACATATGTGTAGGTAGGCAAGACATACTAGAGACAGACGGGAAGACATATGTGTAGGTAGGCAAGACATACTAGAGACAAACGGGAAGACATATGTGTAGGCAGGCAAGACATACTAGAGACAAACGGGAACACATATGTGTAGGTAGGCAAGACATACTAGAGACAAACTGGAACACATATTTGTAGGTAGGCAAGACATACTGGAGACAGACGGGAACACATATGTGTAGGTAGGCATGACATACTAGAGACAAACGGGAAGCCATATGTGTAGGTAGGCAAGACATACGAGAGACAGACGGGAAGACATATGTGTAGGTAGGCAAGACATACTAGAGACAGACGGGAACATATATGTGTAGGTAGGGCAAGACATACTAGAGACAAACGGGATGACATATGTGTAGGTAGGCAAGACATACTAGAGACAGACGGGAACACATATGTGTAGGTAGGCAAGACATACTGGAGACAGACGGGAACACATATGTGTAGGTAGGCAAGACATACTAGAGACAAACGGGAACACATATGTGTAGGTAGGCAAGACATACTAGAGACAAACGGGAACACATATGTGTAGGTAGGCAAGACATACTGGAGACAGACGGGAACACAAATACTGGAGACAGACGGGAACACAAATACTAGAGACAGACGGGAACACAAATACTGGAGACAGACGGGAACACACATACTGGAGACAGACGGGAACACACATACTGGAGACAGGCGGGAACACACATGTGTAGGTAGGAAAGACATACTGGAGACAGACGGGAACACATATGTGTAGGTAGGGAAGACATACTGGAGACAGACGGGAACACATATGTGTAGGTAGGGAAGACATACTGGAGACAGACGGGAACACATATGTGTAGGTAGGCAAGACATACTGGAGACAGACGGGAACACATATGTGTAGGTAGGCAAGACATACTGGAGACAGACGGGAAGACATATGTGTAGGTAGGCAAGACATACTATAGACAGACGGGAACACAAATGTGCAGGTAGGCAAGACATACTAGAGAAAGACGGGAACACATATGTGTAGGTAGGCAAGACATACTGGAGACAGACGGGAACACATATGTGTAGGTAGGCAAGACATACTGGAGACAGACGGGAACACATATGTGTAGGTAGGCAAGACATACTAGAGACAAACGGGAAGACATATGTGTAGGCAGGTAAGATACTAGAGACAAACGGGAAGACATATGTGTAGGCAGGCAAGACATACTAGAGACAAACGGGAACACAAATGTGTAGGTAGGCAAGACATACTGGAGACAGACGGGAACACATATGTGTAGGTAGGCAAGACATACTGGAGACAGACGGGAACACATATGTGTAGGTAGGCAAGACATACTAGAGAAAAACGGGAATGTATATGTGTAGGTAGGCAAGACATACGAGAGACAGACGGGAACACAAATACTGGAGACAGACGGGAACACAAATACTAGAGACAGACGGGAACACAAATACTGGAGACAGACGGGAACACACATACTGGAGACAGACGGGAACACACATACTGGAGACAGGCGGGAACACACATGTGTAGGTAGGAAAGACATACTGGAGACAGACGGGAACACATATGTGTAGGTAGGGAAGACATACTGGAGACAGACGGGAACACATATGTGTAGGTAGGGAAGACATACTGGAGACAGACGGGAACACATATGTGTAGGTAGGCAAGACATACTGGAGACAGACGGGAACACATATGTGTAGGTAGGCAAGATATACTGGAGACAGACGGAACGCATATGTGTAGGTAGGCAAGACATACTATAGACAGACGGGAACACAAATGTGCAGGTAGGCAAGACATACTAGAGAAAGACGGGAACACATATGTGTAGGTAGGCAAGACATACTGGAGACAGACGGGAACACATATGTGTAGGTAGGCAAGACATACTGGAGACAGACGGGAAGACATATGTGTAGGTAGGCAAGACATACTAGAGACAAACGGGAAGACATATGTGTAGGCAGGCAAGACATACTAGAGACAAACGGGAACACAAATTTGTAGGTAGGCAAGACATACTGGAGACAGACGGGAACACATATGTGTAGGTAGGCAAGACATACTGGAGACAAACGGGAACACATATGTGTAGGCAGGTAAGATACTAGAGACAAACGGGAAGACATATGTGTAGGTAGGCAAGACATACTAGAGACAGACGGGAAGACATATGTGTAGGTAGGCAAGACATACTAGAGACAAACGGGAAGACATATGTGTAGGCAGGCAAGACATACTAGAGACAAACGGGAATGCATATGTGTAGGTAGGCAAGACATACTAGAGACAAACTGGAACACATATTTGTAGGTAGGCAAGACATACTGGAGACAGACGGGAACACATATGTGTAGGTAGGTAAGACATACTGGAGACAAACGGGAACACATATGTGTAGGTAGGAAAGACATACTAGAGACAAACGGGAACACATATGTGTAGGTAGGCAAGACATACTGGAGACAGACGGGAACACAAATACTGGAGACAGACGGGAACACAAATACTAGAGACAGACGGGAACACAAATACTGGAGACAGACGGGAACACACATACTGGAGACAGACGGGAACACACATACTGGAGACAGGCGGGAACACACATGTGTAGGTAGGAAAGACATACTGGAGACAGACGGGAACACATATGTGTAGGTAGGGAAGACATACTGGAGACAGACGGGAACACATATGTGTAGGTAGGGAAGACATACTGGAGACAGACGGGAACACATATGTGTAGGTAGGCAAGACATACTGGAGACAGACGGGAACACAAATGTGCAGGTAGGCAAGACATACTAGAGAAAGACGGGAACACATATGTGTAGGTAGGCAAGACATACTGGAGACAGACGGGAACACATATGTGTAGGTAGGCAAGACATACTGGAGACAGACGGGAACACATATGTGTAGGTAGGCAAGACATACTAGAGACAAACGGGAAGACATATGTGTAGGCAGGTAAGATACTAGAGACAAACGGGAAGACATATGTGTAGGCAGGCAAGACATACTAGAGACAAACGGGAACACAAATTTGTAGGTAGGCAAGACATACTGGAGATTGACGGGAACACATATGTGTAGGTAGGCAAGACATACTGGAGAAAAACGGGAACACATATGTGTAGGTAGGCAAGACATACTAGAGAAAAACGGGAATGTATATGTGTAGGTAGGCAAGACATACGAGAGACAGACGGGAACACAAATACTGGAGACAGACGGGAACACAAATACTAGAGACAGACGGGAACACAAATACTGGAGACAGACGGGAACACACATACTGGAGACAGACGGGAACACACATACTGGAGACAGGCGGGAACACACATGTGTAGGTAGGCAAGACATACTGGAGACAGACGGGAACACATATGTGTAGGTAGGGAAGACATACTGGAGACAGACGGGAACACATATGTGTAGGTAGGGAAGACATACTGGAGACAGACGGGAACACATATGTGTAGGTAGGCAAGACATACTGGAGACAGACGGGAACACATATGTGTAGGTAGGCAAGATATACTGGAGACAGACGGAACGCATATGTGTAGGTAGGCAAGACATACTATAGACAGACGGGAACACAAATGTGCAGGTAGGCAAGACATACTAGAGAAAGACGGGAACACATATGTGTAGGTAGGCAAGACATACTGGAGACAGACGGGAACACATATGTGTAGGTAGGCAAGACATACTGGAGACAGACGGGAAGACATATGTGTAGGTAGGCAAGACATACTAGAGCCAAACGGGAAGACATATGTGTAGGCAGGTAAGATACTAGAGACAAACGGGAAGACATATGTGTAGGCAGGCAAGACATACTAGAGACAAACGGGAACACAAATTTGTAGGTAGGCAAGACATACTGGAGACAGACGGGAACACATATGTGTAGGTAGGCAAGACATACTATAGACAAACGGGAACACATATGTGTAGGCAGGTAAGATACTAGAGACAAACGGGAAGACATATGTGTAGGTAGGCAAGACATACTAGAGACAGACGGGAAGACATATGTGTAGGTAGGCAAGACATACTAGAGACAAACGGGAAGACATATGTGTAGGCAGGCAAGACATACTAGAGACAAACGGGAATGCATATGTGTAGGTAGGCAAGACATACTAGAGACAAACTGGAACACATATTTGTAGGTAGGCAAGACATACTGGAGACAGACGGGAACACATATGTGTAGGTAGGTAAGACATACTGGAGACAAACGGGAACACATATGTGTAGGTAGGAAAGACATACTAGAGACAAACGGGAACACATATGTGTAGGTAGGCAAGACATACTGGAGACAGACGGGAACACATATGTGTAGGTAGGCAAGACATACTAGAGACAAACGGGAAGACATATGTGTAGGCAGGCAAGACATACTAGAGAAAAACGGGAAGACATATGTGTAGGTAGGCAAGACATACTAGAGACAAACGGGAAGACATATGTGTAGGCAGGCAAGACATACTAGAGACAGACGGGAAGACATATGTGTAGGCAGGTAAGATACTAGAGACAAACGGGAAGACATATGTGTAGGTAGGCAAGACATACTAGAGAAAAACGGGAATGTATATGTGTAGGTAGGCAAGACATACGAGAGACAGACGGGAAGACATATGTGTAGGTAGGCAAGACATACTAGAGACAGACGGGAACATATATGTGTAGGTAGGCAAGACATACTAGAGAAAAACGGGATGACATATGTGTAGGTAGGCAAGACATACTAGAGACAGACGGGAAGACATATGTGTAGGTAGGCAAGACATACTAGAGACAAACGGGAAGACATATGTGTAGGCAGGCAAGACATACTAGAGACAGACGGGAAGACATATGTGTAGGTAGGCAAGACATACTAGAGACAAACGGGAAGACATATGTGTAGGCAGGCAAGACATACTAGAAACAAACGGGAACACATATGTGTAGGTAGGCAAGACATACTAGAGACAAACTGGAACACATATTTGTAGGTAGGCAAGACATACTGGAGACAGACGGGAACACATATGTGTAGGTAGGCATGACATACTAGAGAAAAACGGGAATGTATATGTGTAGGTAGGCAAGACATACGAGAGACAGACGGGAAGACATATGTGTAGGTAGCCAAGACATACTAGAGACAGACGGGAACATATATGTGTAGGTAGGCAAGACATACTAGAGAAAAACGGGATGACATATGTGTAGGTAGGCAAGACATACTGGAGACAGACGGGAAGACATATGCGTAGGTACGCAAGACATACTAGAGACAGACGAGAACATATATGTGTAGGTAGGCAAGACATACTAGAGACAAACGGGAACACATATGTGTAGGTAGGCAAGACATACTAGAGAAAAACGGGAATGTATATGTGTAGGTAGGCAAGACATACGAGAGACAGACGGGAACACAAATACTGGAGACAGACGGGAACACAAATACTAGAGACAGACGGGAACACAAATACTGGAGACAGACGGGAACACACATACTGGAGACAGACGGGAACACACATACTGGAGACAGGCGGGAACACACATGTGTAGGTAGGAAAGACATACTGGAGACAGACGGGAACACATATGTGTAGGTAGGGAAGACATACTGGAGACAGACGGGAACACATATGTGTAGGTAGGGAAGACATACTGGAGACAGACGGGAACACATATGTGTAGGTAGGCAAGACATACTGGAGACAGACGGGAAAACATATGTGTAGGTAGGCAAGATATACTGGAGACAGACGGAACGCATATGTGTAGGTAGGCAAGACATACTATAGACAGACGGGAACACAAATGTGCAGGTAGGCAAGACATACTAGAGAAAGACGGGAACACATATGTGTAGGTAGGCAAGACATACTGGAGACAGACGGGAACACATATGTGTAGGTAGGCAAGACATACTGGAGACAGACGGGAAGACATATGTGTAGGTAGGCAAGACATACTAGAGACAAACGGGAAGTCATATGTGTAGGCAGGTAAGATACTAGAGACAAACGGGAAGACATATGTGTAGGCAGGCAAGACATACTAGAGAAAAACGGGAAGACATATGTGTAGGTAGGCAAGACATACTAGAGACAAACGGGAAGACATATGTGTAGGCAGGCAAGACATACTAGAGACAGACGGGAAGACATATGTGTAGGCAGGTAAGACATACTGGAGACAGACGGGAACACATATGTGTAGGTAGGCATGACATACTAGAGAAAAACGGGAATGTATATGTGTAGGTAGGCAAGACATACGAGAGACAGACGGGAAGACATATGTGTAGGTAGCCAAGACATACTAGAGACAGACGGGAACATATATGTGTAGGTAGGCAAGACATACTAGAGAAAAACGGGATGACATATGTGTAGGTAGGCAAGACATACTAGAGACAGACGGGAAGACATATGCGTAGGTAGGCAAGACATACTAGAGACAGACGAGAACATATATGTGTAGGTAGGCAAGACATACTAGAGACAAACGGGAACACATATGTGTAGGTAGGCAAGACATACTAGAGAAAAACGGGAATGTATATGTGTAGGTAGGCAAGACATACGAGAGACAGACGGGAACACAAATACTGGAGACAGACGGGAACACAAATACTAGAGACAGACGGGAACACAAATACTGGAGACAGACGGGAACACACATACTGGAGACAGACGGGAACACACATACTGGAGACAGACGGGAACACACTTACTGGAGACAGGCGGGAACACACATGTGTAGGTAGGCAAGACATACTGGAGACAGACGGGAACACATATGTGTAGGTAGGCAAGACATACTGGAGACAGACGGGAACACATATGTGTAGGTAGGCAAGATATACTGGAGACAGACGGAACGCATATGTGTAGGTAGGCAAGACATACTATAGACAGACGGGAACACAAATGTGCAGGTAGGCAAGACATACTAGAGAAAGACGGGAACACATATGTGTAGGTAGGCAAGACATACTAGAGACAAACTGGAACACATATTTGTAGGTAGGCAAGACATACTGGAGACAAACGGGAACACATATGTGTAGGTAGGAAAGACATACTAGAGAAAAACGGGATGACATATGTGCAGGTAGGCAAGACATACTAGAGACAAACGGGAAGACATATGTGTAGGCAGGCAAGACATACTAGAGACAGACGGGAAGACATATGTGTAGGCAGGTAAGATACTAGAGACAAACGGGAAGACATATGTGTAGGCAGGCAAGACATACTAGAGACAGACGGGAAGACATATGTGTAGGCAGGTAAGATACTAGAGACAGACGGGAAGACACATATTTTCTCTCAACTACCAAACATCATGTCTAATGTCTTGGTTTATGGTCTTGACATTTTTCGGAAATGATAAATAAGAAACAAAAGATAATGTCACAACTTATCGTTTAAACCAGTTTATCCTTCAATTGACAGATGTAAAAAAAAACTCACACTAGATAAAGTATTCATTTGACAGATGTAAAAAAACTCACACTAGATAAAGTATTCATTTGACAGATGTAAAAAACTCACACTAGATAAAGTATTCATTTGACAGATGTAAAAAACTCAAACTAGATAAAGAATTCATTTGACAGATGTAAAAAAAACTCACACTAGGTAAAGTATTCATTTGACAGATGTAAAAAACTCACACTAGATAAAGTATTCATTTGACAGATGTAAAAAACTCACACTAGATAAAGTATTCATTTGACAGATGTAAAAAACTCAAACTAGATAAAGAATTCATTTGACAGATGTAAAAAAAACTCACACTAGGTAAAGTATTCATTTGACAGATGTAAAAAACTCACACTAGATAAAGTATTCATTTGACAGATGTAAAAAACTCATACTAGATAAAGTATTCATTTGAAAGATGTAAAAACTCACACTAGATAAAGTATTCATTTGAAAGATGTCAAAAAAACTCACACTAGATAAATGATTCTTTTGACAGATGTAACCAACTCACGCTGAGATTTATTATTTTGTTACGTATTTGAATGCTATTTTGTGATGTATTCTTTCCAACTAAACTAGAAAGTAAAAAAAAAAATATTTAAAAAGTCTAGAATTTATAAAAGTAGCTAGTGAATATAATTATCTTTAACGTAAAATATGTACAGACCTACCTGAAATATGTAGCAGCTAGAAGTTTTTTAGTTTTGGTTTAAGGTAAGCTTGTTACCTCTGTCAACAAAATATCGTGTTAATGTTACACCCGTGAAATACAATAGTCAAACAAAACGACGGGAAATTATTTTTTTTCTGCGGCAGTTACTTGAAACTAATTTCAATTTTTTTCTATAGAACTAATGAAGTCCTTAAATCTAATTAACAGAAATTTAATTTTAAATTAGTGTCAGATATATTTAAGATTTTGTTTCAATATTAAATTGTTTTTTCATAGCTTTGAAATCTTTCTCTTTCCTAACGTTTTTTTTCTCTCTGACTCTATCAACTGCCAGTTTGTCTGACACAAGTCCAAAGTTATGTCAACTTTCTTCAGAACAGGCCGCTATTTGATCCTTTGTGTTTTTTTTTTTACCTTACAGCAGATATACACCTTCTTTCTTAATGTCAAGTGATCTAAAGTTTTTACCATTGACCATAAACTGTGGACCTGTTGGCAAAAAAAAAAATACGAGAATGTGAAAGATGTCATTAGGCTTCATATTTGACAGGTATATTTTAATCTCCTTGGTGGTACATGTTGGCCAGTGTCATATACCGAGACTATTCAAGGTGTGACCAAAGATTTCGGAAACTAATTTTTTTCTCTAAAGATTTGCAAACAAACAACAGGGTGTGTATATGTCAGAGATTTTGTGCTGTTCCTATTGACGTCAGTGATATCAACCTGTCAGTCTGTGTTTTTAAGGTTGTCTGTCTCTCACTGCAGGGAAATAAAAGAAACTAAGTAGGTGAATCCGATGTCGTTGGCGGTGCGTTGGTTGGAGTCCCTTTAGGTCACAGATTCCAGACCTATTCCTCCATAGTGCCTCCATGACCCTTCCCCAACTAATTGGACTCAAAGAGTGCACCAGCAGTGGTTACAACAACTTGCAGGTACGTCACAGTTACAGTGGTCAAAAGATGACCCTTCATCCTTGCAGGTAAAACAGAGATATCATCAAAGGAAAGTCTAACTGTACGTTTCCCTAAAAAAAAGCTATCTTTTTTAAACATATTTTTGGTCCCTTTCACAAACTTTTATTTTAGAGCATTTCTTTTAATTAAATCTTTCAATAAATAAAACCAAGTATCATATGCAGAACACGGTGACCAATATACTCATGTAAAGGCGAATGTGGCCCTTTGTTGACCGTATTGAGGTCCTTTGATGATCTTAGTGTGGCTCTGTTGGTCTTATTGAGGCCCTTTGTTGACCGTATCGAGGCCCTTTGATGACCTAGTGAGGCCCACTGTTGACTTTAGTGAGGCCGTTTGTTGACATTAGTGAGGCCATTTGTTGACCGTAGTGAGGTCCCTTGTTGACCGTATTGAGACCCTTTGATGATAATAGTGTGGCTCTTTGTTGGCCTTATTGAGGCCCTTTGTTGACCGTAGTGAGGCCCTTTGTTGACTGTAGTGAGGCCCTTTGTTGACCCAGTGAGGCCATTTGTTGACCGTAGTGAGGTCCTTTGTTTACCTTAGTGAGGCTCTTTGTTGGCCGTATTGAGGCCCTTTGTTGACCTAGTGAGGCCCTATGTTGATCTTTAGTGAGGCCGTTTGTTGACCTTAGTGAGGCCATTTGTTGACCGTAGTGAGGCCCTTTGTTGACCGTAGTGAGGCCCTTTGTTGACTGTAGTGAGGCCCTTTGTTGACCTAGTGAGGCCCTTTGTTGACCGTAGTGAGGTTTTTTTGTTTACCTTAGTGAGGCTCTTTGTTGGCCGTATTGAGGCCCTTTGTTGACCTAGTGAGGCCCTATGTTGACTTTAGTGAGGCCGTTTGTTGACTTTAGTGAGGCCATTTGTTGACCGTATTGAGGTCCTTTGTTGACCGTATTGAGGCCCTTTGATGATCTTAGTGTGGCTCTTTGTTAGCCTTATTGAGGCCCTTTGTTGACCGTAGTGAGGCCCTTTGTTGACTGTAGTGAGGCCCTTTATTGACCTAGTGAGGCCCTTTGTTGACCTTAGTGAGGCCCTTTGTTGACCGTAGTGAGGCCCTTTGTTGACTTTAGTGAGGCCCTTTGTTGACCGTAGTGAGGCCCTATGTTGATTTTTGTCAAACTTAGTGTGACTCTCAATCAATCAAGATTTTTTTCGTGGTCTTATTTCATAACTCTTGTTGACCGAGTCTTGTTAAATTAACGATAATGCCGCTCTGTATAATTGTATATTTACTACAACATATATTACATACAACTAGGAGTGAGGCCTTCATTGACACCAACCGTAGCCACCTCCTGACGTTAGCAGAACTCGCCAACTTTATAGAGATACAGCATAATTACTAGAATCTTTAGTTTCATGTGGATGTTCACTTGTTATTCACATGTACATTACAGTACATAACAACATTTAAAATACAGCAGTGAGTTTATCAGATGTTTGTGGGACTGGTTTCCCAAAGAAACTTTTATGTTTAGTTTTCAAAAAAATCAAATCCTTGTTTTGTGTAACGTTAAAGATTTGTGTTCCTTTATTTATATACTTATTTAACCTCTTTTTTTGTTGAATACACTAATTTAGTTTTTTGTATCTTTTGGTAACAAATTTTAAATGAGTATTTTTTATTATTATTACAAAAGTATTATCGTAAAAAAGTAGTTTAAATACTAAAGAAAAGAATTATTCAAATATGAAAACAATTTGACTTTATTTTCAAAACATTTTCTTCAAAATCAATATTTTTGGGAAAAAAACAAATAAACCAAAACCCACATAGACAAAGTAAAAAGCAGAAAATATTTTCTAAGTGAGTTGGACTTATTGTATTGTAATAGAAACAAAGCAAATGTGTGTTAGGTACTGCCAGCAGATTTTTATAGTATAATTTTGTCCCATTCAATATAAAACACAGTTTTATTTTTAACCTTCATTAACAATGTATTTTTTGAGCATTTGATAGAGTTCATACTTACAGTCATACTAATTCATACCACAAGTGCAGACTATGTTTAACCATTTACCCCACGATTATAGACAGTTTATTCGTGTTAGAAAAGCTGCAATAAAAAATTAAAACTACATGGCAGGCGAGTGCAGATCAACTGCAGCATCATTCAGTGTTTTGTCATTCAAATATTCTCCAGTAGCATGAATTTAAGCAACCAATCTGATGATTGGTCGTTCGATTCTGCGGGGCTCTGTGCCTGCTTTTGGACCGCTGGCCACGATCCTGCCTGTTGCTGAGGCAGCGCTTGTTGTTGGGGCAGCGCCTGTTTCTGGGCAGCCCACCTTTGCTGCAACCAGTTATACAGCTGCTGTTGCGAGGGATTTTGCCTGAGCAGCTGAAGCCATTGCTGTTGTTTTTGCGCCCACTGCTGTTGCGCCCATTGCTGTTGCTGCTGTTGTGTCCACTGATTTTGTGGCCACTGCTGCTGCTGCTGTGTCCACTGCTGTTGTGGTTGTTGCTGTGGTTGTTGCTGCTGTTGCTGAGGAAACTTCTGCTGTTGTTGTTTTTTCGGTTTCTGCTGTTTGTTGGGCTGCTGTGGCTGCTGTTGTTTCTGTTGACCATTTAGCAGTTCCAACAGCTGCGACCATTGGTCTTTACCGGAAGTCGGCTGCTCTTGTGCCGCCCCTTCATTGTCGTCATCACCTGATATATTCAGATAGACAATGAAAACTAGTCTTAAGGACAATTAAGGGAAACAACTGTCAAAATTGTCATTTGATAAAACAAAATTGTGCGTTGCCTCCCTTTAATAATTCTATCTTTGGTAGTAGTATGGTTTATTACATTGAAAAAAAAAACTTGTCATTCAGACACATTAATTAAATAACTACAGTAAGAAAAATCATTCATAAACACCATACTGGTATAATATATCTGGAAAATATATTCAATGTACTTGTATAACTTATCTGGAAAATATATTCAATGTACTTGTATAACTTATCTTGAAAATATATTCAATGTACTTGTATAACTTATCTTGAAAATATATTCAATGTACTTGCATAACTTATCTGGAACATATATTCAATGTACTGGTATAATATATCTTGAAAATATATTCAATGTACTTGTATAACTTATCTTAAAAATATATTCAATGTACTGGTATAACTTATCTTGAAAATATATTCAATGTACTTTTATAACTTATCTTGAAAATATATTCAATGTACTTGTATAACTTATCTTGAAAATATATTCAATGTACTGGTATAAAAAAAATATTTAACGAAAAACAAAGAGTTTCCATGTTATCTATCTAAAAATATAGACAACAATAGTTACTATCTGTAAAGTTCATTTTTTATAGTCTGAAATATGCAGATATTTAATAAGTGTTGTGGTGAGAGGAAGGAAACCTAAACGTGTTGTCATTATGTCAGGCTGACCTGCTAGCTTTAACACAACTTTTGAGATCAGAAAAATTCAAACTTTGATGTGAAATGTGTAAGCTATTTATGGCATATAAAACGAGCTTCGCACGAGCATAATTTGCATCTTTACCGGATGTAATTAAAAGTTTTTTTTCCTTTACTAAATTAATAAAGCTTTACTGTAGCTCAATATATCTCGACAACGAAATGAATTAATTCTCTAAACTTTCTATGTGCTTTAACAAATAATCTTACAGTTCATGGTACAGAAAGGCTAGCTGCCCGGAAATAAAAAATTATTGGTAGAAATCGATTACTTATTAACTTACTGAAAAAAGTTATCTACCCTTAGTATTGACCGAACTTCGTATAACTGTGTTGATATTAATACATTTTGTCGTTAGGATATTTTCCCATATAATAAAATAACGCAGTGGCTACGGTTTGGTTCGACCGAACCCGTATTTTTTTTTACTTCGGGTACCAGCCATAGATAATATTGCTCCACACCCTAACCCTAACCCTAACCCTATCACTATCCCTAACCCTATCCCTAACCCTATTCCTATCCCTTACACTAATCCTAATCCTGAAAAAAAAAATTCTGAAAAAAAAATTATATATGTCATGTTCCTTATATCCTGGTAAAATGGTTTTGACTGGTGCCGGAGCCACTGCGATAAAATAATAGCGATTTTGGGTTGGGTTCTGCGTTAAATCGAAAGTAAATAATTAATACAACAGTATTCAAGTTTGAAATACAAATATGAAAAAATCGGATCTGCCCGAAACCAAAAATAACCTAGCCTACCGATCAAGACTAAGGGGATATAACTCTATGGGAAGGTTTTGCAGGGTATAGCTAGTATTATAAGAATCTTTGAAAGTATTAACTTTGACTCACCACCTTGAGCCGAACACCAAGTAAATAATAACATTAAAAGTCCGAAGTATTTTATACAAGTCATCATTTTCATTTTGTCTGAAATAAAGGAATATTAATATTGTTAATTAAATTGTAAATGTAACACATTGTATCAATGGAGGTACGAGTGGCCGAGCTGTGTAGACCTGTAAGTCTCGGGTTCAAACTTGTGCGAGGGTCTAGGGAAATTTTCTAGGTTCTGGTGAAAGTTGGTTTTAAAGCCCCTCAAGTTCACCCAGTTTTAAATGGGTACCTTAAGTTAGTGAAGTAAAGGCGGCAAGGCGTTGTGCTCACAATGCCTCCAGATCCCTTGGTTAAAGAAACAGAAGAATTCTACAATTCAGCTGTAACCCCTGACGGCCATTAAGGCCTAGGTAACTTTCCTTATTTCATTGACCAATAATTTTATACTGCAAAAATTGGGACTAGTGATATAATACAGCTCAATAAACCGTACAGAAACAAGTCAAATTTAATTGTTTAAATTATTTCAGTTGTTTAAATGTTACAAAATATGTTGACTCTTCTAGTCTATCTGAATATATCAATTAAACGAAAATAAAAATATAATTAAAGCTGTAATATGGAAAAATAATAATTACAACTTAGAAATAAGTGAACTATTTGAAACATACACACAAAAAAACTTACTTGCAAATCTATAGTTTGACTCAAATAGTTAAAATCTATTCACAGTGTTGACGATATAACAGTGGCTGTGTCTGTTGTCCACTGTATCAGTTGCTCGTATATATTGACTGCCATGGTACATGGGTGTGTACACCAACTAGTACGATAATATGTTGAACAGATACAGATTGCTACGTGAGCCATGGGTGAGGTTACTTGGCTTAAGTCGGGTGAACAAACCTATGGGTTATGTCAGGAATTTGCGTCATGAAAGTTTGTAGCCCGGCATACGTTTTTGTGTGCAGAAAACATTGACGTCCAAACTCATGTGCGATATCGCTCAGTGAATAGGATAATTTATTCTTTGTGATCGGGTCTGTACCAGAGGATCTCAAAGTGTATTTTTATGAAGTCCCAGTGATATCAAATAGATAGCCCCCAGGTTCAGTATCACCCTTTCTACATCTCGCCCCAGGGCCCCCTCCAGCAACCTTTTGGGCCACTGACTGTTGCGTCTCTTCAAAACTTTCAAGTCATTTTATAGCAGATTTTTGGTACAAGACGGGGCCCCCGGACGACGTGTTGAAGTTGTCCCCCCCACGCACCTTGTAACGGGCCTGACCACCAAAGTCAATGCTTCAATGATTAAGGACATTCCAAAAAGCCATAGGGGCTGCAATCCGGCCACTTTTTGGGTGACTCCAAGCCTTGACGTGGTTGGGGACGTCGTTTTCAAACATTATTTTTATTTGTTTTGCTTTAAAATTGGGAATAAAAGGCGCCACATTGTCTTAATTTGTCAGGGGCAATGTTCCCTCTAAGCTGAGCGCGTGAGCGATCGCTCACACGTATTCAGAGCGTCGCTCATACTGCACTACGATCGCTCACTCCGACGGACGACATCGCTTAAATCGCTCACAAATTTTGGCCTCAAACAAAAATGTCGCTCAGAGACAAAATTTCTTGCTCACTTCCTACCACACCTTAGAGGGAACATTGGTCAGGGGCCCCAAATTTCTTGG
>JAGDYQ010000002.1:7523913-7635959 GCA_021962125.1 Bulinus truncatus
CAATAGATGGTCAGTCAGAGTACAGGAGTGAAGTAGATAAACAGATAAAACAACAATAGATAGTCAATCAGAGTACAGCAGTGAAGTAGATAAACAGATAAAACAACAATAGATAGTCAGTCAGAGTACAGAAGTGAAGTAGATAAACAGATAAAACAACAATAGATAGTCAGTCAGAGTACAGAAGTGAAGTAGATAAACAGATAAAACAACAATAGATAGTCAATCAGAGTACAGAAGTGAAGTAGATAAACAGATAAAACAACAATAGATGGTCAATCAGAGTACAGGAGTGAAAAAGACACAATTATGTGTTTATGTGTTGTAAGAAGAAATAAAGTTTTTATCGTCAATTTCTATTTATATGTTTATTCTATTTTTATTAATAGTGAATGTAAGAAGTACATGTATTATCATATAGCAAATGATGTCATCTAAAAGTGAATGTAAGAAGTACATGTATTATCATATAGCGAATGATCTCATCTAAAAGTGAATGTAAGAAGTTCATATATTATAGCAAATGATGTCATCTAATAGTGAATGTAAGAAGTACATGTATTATCATATAGCAAACGATGTCATCTAATAGTGAATGTAAGAAGTACATGTATTATCATATAGCAAACGATGTCATCTAATAGTGAATGTAAGAAGTACATGTATTATCATATAGCAAATGATATCATCTAATAGTGAATGTAAGAAGTACATGTATTATCATATAGCAAACGATGTCATCTTATAGTGAATGTAAGAAGTAATGTATTATCATATAGCAAATGATGACATCTATAGTGAATGTAAGAAGTACATGTATTATCTATAATACAAATTTTACATCATGTGGTCCGGTTTCCGTCTGTCATCGCTACTTCCGTCTGTCATCCAACATGGCGGCATAAACAATTCAAAGATGGCAGAAACATTCACTGTTTTCTTCTTAACATGCATGATCCGGCTACCAACATGGCTGCCAGAAATGACATTGGACCAGCCATATGTTTAGTGCCGAGGTGACAAAACACCGCACACTAACATACGGCAGGTAAGATCGTGAATGCCAAATGGCAATCACAATGTAATAATGTTTTCGACCACCTCAATCTTTAACAAAGATCAATAAAGCGATCTTAGGAGAGGTAACCCAAAATCATGCCAAAATATTTTGTGATACTCTCCAAAACAGACGGAATAGTCGTTCCATAGGTCTATGTATATCTCACAGTATCATAATAAATTTATGGTGTTCAATTTGTTATTAAATGAGAAGCTATCATAAAAGAAATATTTACAGAAATCGTTCAATTAATATTCTGTGTTATGTTCCACAATTTAAATTTTAAATCATAATTATGGATACCTCAATATAATGTAATATTTATATTGTTTAAATTGTTTTTATTTCCAAAATATGTCTATTTCTAATGTACAATTATTTCCCTTTATTACTAACCAAAAAAAAGTCACTTTTTTTCATTTTTTGACTATTACGTCACATGAATGAATTGAATAAGGGTTGAGTTTGAGTAGCGCCGTACACAACGTTAACAATGAAAACTAACTCATTTATGATGGGGGGGGGGGCTTCACACAGAGGGTGTATGGAGGGGGCCCAGTTTGAGGAGGGCCCCCAAAATATTTTTTAAACTAAATATTAAGTACATTATCTCATGTCAAAATGTAGTGGCTCCCGGAGATGCCTAAAATCCCTTGGTTCGGCATTGGCTTCACAGAACTATAATGTTGAAAGCTTTGATATGTCTTTCTTTTTTAAGAGGCCTAATGTTTTCTGCGTCTGCGGCCTCAACTGTATGGATGGAATACTATGTTTTTAATTGAAGGTCAGCTAAAAGCTACACAACGATTCTTTCTTCTCGGGACCAAGCTTGAGAAGCGTCAAAAAATTATCCCATGTCAAAATTCAGGGGCAGCCCCCAAAGAGGCCAAGCCACCTGGCCCCTAACTCCCTAGGTTCTGCACTGCCGGGTCGGCAATTTTTCTTAGTTGATTGTACTATGCTACGATGTGTATAACAGTAAATAAACCACCTGTTAAACATGTATCGTTTTGCTTAACACAAGCACTCACTCACGTCTCTCTTTCTTTTTAAAATACGCCATGTTGAACATCATAAAACATTAAATGAATAACTGTTTGGAAAGGAGTCCATTAAAATATTATGAAGGAATATGATTTTAAGAGTTGTTGTTTATGTTTACCTATAGTGAGGATTATTTTCTTTGGGAGGAACTATTTAACATATGAACTTTATTTGATGTATTATTAGGTGTCCCTACTCTCAAATGTATTTTGGCTACAATAATCTCTTCATGTCCTTGGGGCCACTGCGAGTATATAGACTGATGGTTAACGCGCTAAAATATATATCACCATTTTCAACTCCAACTGTGTGCCTACTCGCCGGTCCGGGTACCGGGCCTTTGATAACTAGTCATATAGCAAACGATGTCATCTAATAGTGAGCACAAGTGCAATAAGGATTTATATTATAATGATTCTTGTTATTTCAATTCAAAAGTTTTAAGATTTCACATGAAATTCGGTAAACATTTTATTTGTATTTATTATTTAAACAATATATTTGAACAATATAAAACATTATTACATTTTCTTTTTAGATCACAAAAACGACTGAGGTCCAAAATAGTAAACAAATGCACAAGGAAAAATAATTAGAGAATCCATTCAATATTACTTCACGAAATATTTTAAATGTATTAACTCCTAATAATAAATCAATTTACTTCTATTAGTGGGTTTTTGTTTTCGTATTTCCTATTCCTGGTATTTTTTTTTTGACCATGATCTTCAATGCTGTCACGTGGTATAGTGCTATTGTTTTCTGTTCGTTTTAGGTAGGTGGAAGTAATTTGCATGGTATATTGATAGGCATATGGGGGGGGGAGTGATAACTTTAGGCCAAAATTATTAACAATCAGCTGCTTTTTAAAGATTGTTTTAAAATAATAAATAAACGAGCTAAAATGTAAAGGTTTGGGGGCCATCTGTCTATGTTGATGTGCCGATCCTATTAAGTATGAACGTTTACTATCCTCAGTATAATACATGTATGATGATGAATTCTATGAACTCCCAGAAATTGTGAAAGTAGTAAAATGTTTCGGGAAGCTTTAAGTATCAAAGAAGTCTAATCTTTATAGATTTATTTTGTAGATTATTTGCATACATTTTCTAATGTATTATTTTGGGGGAAAACATAACATACTCGTATATCAATTAAAATTATTCTTTTTTAATGCTTTCTTAATTAAAATATTATTTATTGAGTTTAATCATTTAAAATTTATGTAAAATGAAAATAAGTTGTTTTTGTTTTTTTAATCTATTTTAAAAGCTACTTACCTCCCGTTCAACATAATTTTACAAAGTTTATTCACATTTTCTATCTCCCTTTACGTTGCTAGAAAATGAATGCAGGTGCTCAGCAATATAACTTTTATACGTTTCTTTTGAATAAAATAGAAGCAGCTATATCCCCATCAATATAAACATTTAAAATATTTCATTTCCGCGAATTACTTATTGTTTAAATAGATATTGGTAACACGAGTCAAATTAGATATTGGTAACACGAGTCAAATTAGATATTGGTAACACGAGTCAAATTAGATATTGGTAACACGAGTCAAATTAGATATTGGTAACACGAGTCAAATTAGATATTGGTAACACGAGTCAAATTAGATATTGGTAACACGAGTCAAATTAGATATTGGTAACACGAGTCAAATAGTAATTTTCATCAGGAATATTAATTGTATGCTAATTTTATTTTTTTTTTTTTGGTATTTTCAAATGTGAGCTGTTGTTGTTGTCTAGAATGTCCTGTGTTTGTGATATAGCTGTATAAAGTTTGATATTAATAACATGTAAGTTAATCATTTCTTGGTGAATGCTCTCTCGAATTGAATTTCTATCGCCATTCGCCACCAATCTACGTCATTGTTACTCTTCAATCTTTTTCTAGAAGATCATACCGTTAGGGATCACCATACTATCAAACAATCATACCGTTAGGATCACCATACTATCAAACAATCATACGGTTAAGGATCACCATACTATCAAACAATCATACCGTTAGGGATCACCATACTATCAAACAATCATACGGTTAGGGATCACCATACTATCAAACAATCATACGGTTAAGGATCACCATTCAATCAAACAATCATAGGTTAAGGATCACCATACAATCAAACAATCATACGGTTAAGGATCACCATGCAATCAAACACTAATGGCATGGACAATTAAAGTAATAGAAATAGCCATTAGCGGGGAGATCAGTGGTGGTGGAAATCTTCACAAAGGCTAAAATTGTACAACTGAAGGGCGAAATAGAATTTCAACAGATTTTGTCTAACATGACCAAACAAGATCTGGAAAAGGAGAACCATCATGTGTGCCACTGGTGATCTGGGCTGTGCAGTAGATTTATTCCCATACGGTGCAGTAGATTTATTCCCATACGGCGTAGTAGATTTAAATACATACGATGCAGCTTTCGATTAATTAATAATGACGGTATATAGGTTGAATGATTCCTGGTGTGTATTTAGTAAGTAAAGTGGGGTAGACACGGTAAAAAGACGTTTGTGTGTGTCTATGTCTCTGTATGTGTATCTGTGTATGTGTATATGTGTCTGTGTTTTCTGTGTCTGTGTGTGTATAAGTGTATGTGTACCTGTGTCTGTGTTTTCTGTGTCTCTGTGTGTGTATTTGTGTGTTTCTCTCTGTGTGTGTATGTTTGTTTATGTGTCTCTGTGTGTCTATGTATGTGTGTCTGTATGTGTGTGTTTCTCTGTGTGTGTGTATGTGTGTATGTGTGTGTATGTGTATGTATGTGTGTGTATGAGTGTGTATGTGTGTATGTGTGTGTATTTGTGTGTATATGTAGGTGTGTATGTGTGTGTATGTGTTTATGTGTGTGTAGAGTGTGTGTATGTGTGTGTGCTTCTCTGTGTGTATGTTTCTAAACGCATGTTTAGGTGTGTATGTGAGTGTTTGTGTGTATGTATGTGTGTGTGTATAAGTATGTGTGTTCTAGAGAATTAGTGCCTGGTGGTACAATCGTCGAGTTAGTAGTAAAGGGGAGCTAACCAAATAAACATTAATATATTAAAGATTAAATTTTGTTATCTCCTTTAAGAGGAAAAGAAATAATAATAATGCTAACATAATATGCCCTAGAGTCCTAGAGAAAGAAATGGGAAATGAGTGGAGACAAGAGGAAAGAACAGATACATGTCCGCGTTAGTTATATAATGAAATAAGTTGTTTGATGGGTAGTACTATTCTAAGCTGCGCCTGTATGGATTGCTGTAATTGATGTCATTGATGATATAGAAATAATATAAATGTATCAGAGGAGCTTGGGCCGGATCAAACAGAGTGATGAACCGGATCAAACACAGTGATGAACCGGATCAAACAGAGTGATGGACCGGATCAAACACAATGACGGGCCGGATCAAACAGTGATGAACCGGATCAAACAGAGTGATGAACCGGATCAAACAGAGTGATGAACCGGATCAAACAGAGTGAGTAACCGGATCAAACAGTGATGTGCCGGATCAAACAGAGTGATGAACCGGATCAAACAGAGTGATGTGTCGTAGTTTAAACAAGTTTCCATTAGACATTGACACAATCACATGGTGGTGTAGGTTGTATGTTGTGTAGGTTTATGTTGTGTAGGTTGTATGTTGTGTAGGTTGTATGTTGTGTAAGTTGTATGTTTTAATCTAGGCCGTAATCCAGGCTAGTCTAGTCTCAGTTCTATATGTCCTGTGGTGTCTCCATGTCCACTGGACAGTCGGCTATGGAAAGGATGCAAAAAAAAAAATTCTCTGTCGTTGTATTTGAATGATTTGGTGAACGATATATGTCATACTCTGATTAGTTACATTTAGGTAACTCTGGACACAGGTAGTGGCCATACAAGGATACCAGTGACCTGCATGTATTAGGTGTGTGTGTGTGTAAGGAATATTACATCTTCTGATATCGTTTCATGGATACACTTTTTAAACTCTTACATGCAGTTCAATCAACACTTTTCCTTAGATTAATTTTTGCCTGCTCTAATATAATGTTGCTGATTTCTTTTTGACATATACTGGCTTTATTTAGAACATGGTTAAATACGTCATGATATATCATTTAAATATGTCATGATGTACCATTTATCGGTGCTCTACCATTTCTTTTTAATCGATACGATATAATACTTTTGATGCTTAGATTGATTTTCTATTTACTGACAATCAATTCTTTCGATCGATCCCATCTTAATTGCAGGTAAATTATATAAAAGGGGGCGGGGGGTCGTGCGGTGTAGAGCACTCAACTGTCGAACGGAGGGATCCCGGGTTCAAATCTCAGTGAGCACCTTGGAATTTTTCAAGTCCTGGTGAAAGTCCACCAAGTCCACCAAGTCCACCAAGTCCACCAAGCTTTAAATCTGTAGGCCTACCCGACTTTAAGTTTGGGGGGGGGGGCGTAAAGGCGGCTGGGCGTTGTTCTAACCACACAATTCCTCAATATGCCGAGGTTACTGAAACAGATGAATTCTACACTTCATCTGCCGAGGTTACTGAAACAGATGAATTCTACACTTCATCTGCCGAGGTTGCTGAAACAGATGAATTCTACACTTCGTCTGCCGAGGTTACTGAAACAGATGAATTCTACACTTCATCTGCCGAGGTTACTGAAACAGATGAATTCTACACTTCATCTGCCGAGGTTACTGAAACAGATGAATTCTACACTTCATCTGTCCTGATGAGGTCTTGTGGACTTAAGGGAACTTTGAAAAAAAAGTATACAATCTTTAAGTATGTTTGTGTGTGTGTGTGTGTGTGTATGTGGAGGGGGGGATCACATAGAACTTCGATTTCCAGGGCAACGCCGGGACATAAACGTAGTTTAATAATAGTTCATATAAACATTCCTCCCCTCCACCCCTCCACCCTCTACCCATCTGCTCTTGGTAAACACATTTGTCAAATTTAGAATGAAAATGTTTGCCCCACCCCTGGTCTTGTGACCAGAACACACCACACACTGTTATCATGGGAACACACCACACACTGTTATCATTGGAACACACCACACACTGTTATCATGGGAACACACCACACACTGTTATCATGGGGACACACCACACACTGTTATCATTGGAACACGCCACACACTGTTATCATGGGAACACACCACACACTGTTATCATTGGAACACACCACACACTGTTATCATTGGAACACACCACAAACTGTTATCATGGGGACACACCACACACTGTTATCATGGGGACACACCACACACTGTTATCATTGGAACACGCCACACACTGTTATCATTGGAGCTTATCTGTGTGTATGTGTCTCTGTCTGGCCATTGGATGTGAGTGTATTTGGGATATGGGATTATTAGCGGGTGACTCGTTGGAACTAGATCTGTGTGGTGTTGGTTCGAGTCTCAAGAAAGCTCAGGTGTGTGTCCTCCGAGAAGTCTCCATGTCCACCACAGATTGGTCACTGTGTGGGGTGCTGATAGGGATAACAACTGCCCCACTATCTGGTTCGATATAGTTACATAAAACAAACACATGCAAAGGTTCTTTCCAAAAATGAATATAATGTGTCGTAATGCTGCACTCATTGTTGTTGCCCATGAAGACGTGTTTATTGTTGCACGTGTGTGCCAGATATTTATTAATTAGGCTGCTACCTTTTAAGTTGTCATGTGATTTTTATAACCAATGAAAAGACTTTATTTTTGTAATTTTTCTAAAATGTATTATAATGTTTTTGTTTGCAGATATATTGTATTAGAGAAAGCTTGGAATGTCTGTAGATGTATTGTTGTAGATATCAATATTAAATTTAATATCAAGGGAAAAAAGTTTTTTTTTTCCTATCCATGATAAAAACTCTGGTTTCCTCCAGTAGCTGCTCTTAACCTTTGTGCCGCTTGCTCGTCCGTCATATGTGTTGTCTTCTATTAATTCTGGACCCCATCCAGCCATTAGTGTTGTTTTAGTCCCAGGTCATATTTTAGTTTCAGTTTTTATTTCGTTTTTTTCTGTAATAATTTTAGTTTTCGTCTAGTTTTAGTCTTGCTTCTAATTTTAGTTTTAGTTTTAGTTCTCGTTGACGAAAAGTCAACATTTTCGTTAACGAAGGTTTTAGTTTTAGTTTTCGTGAACGAAAGCAACACTATATTTTAGTTTTAGTTTTTATTTCGTTTTTTTTGTAATAATTTCAGTTTTCGTCTAGTTTTAGTCTTTCTGCTAATTTTAGTTTTAGTTTTAGTTTTCGTCAACGAAAACAACACTACCAGCCATTCATAAAACAGAGAACTACCATACACCCGTGATGACGGTGGCAATCTTTGTTAGTTCATGTTTCTAGTGCAAGTGTAGCCTCTGCATGTGCAGTCTGTTATCAGATTTATAGTGTTAATTTGAGAAATTGTTACTGCAGTCGTTTAGGTTTATTATATAGCTATGTTTGCAGTTGTTCAAATTGAACACGCTAATGCTAACTTGACTTGCAGTTTTTACAGATTATTTTGGCGACTCAGTACCTCTTCATATCTGCATAGGCCCAGAGCCTGTCTCACGGATAAATAAACTAATAAACTAAGTCCAGACATGGGTGAAATATAAGGCGCTGTCCAAGTACAGCCTATCAGGCTGTTCGAACGGCCTGCACCCTGATTCTGCCAGCTCGCTCACATCAGTCATGCCTGCACTCAATTGATATGACTTATTATAAACACTCCATCCATCTGCTATTGCTCCGGCCTTTCTGTCAGATTTAGAGCCCATGAAGGCCTCCGGTTCAAAAAGTATGCCAAACCGTGTGATAGCCTATGGCCCCTGGTTCAAAAAGTATGCCTAACCCTGTGATAGCCTATGGCCCCTGGTTCAAAAAGTATGCCTAACCCTGTGATAGCCTATGGCCCCTGGTTCAAAAAGTATGCCTAACCCTGTGATAGCCTATGGCCCCCACTGCAAAAGAGCCACCTTCATGCATTAGTTCTTATTAAAGCTCATATCAATGTAGGGGGGGCCCGATATTACTTTGGCCTCGGGTCCAAAAACATGAAAGTCTCTGTCTAGACCATTAGATATGTATTCATGTATAAACTAAAAATACTTGACATGACATTAAAGAAACATTGAAGTAATAATGAACTGCACAGAAATATACTTTCAGAATTATTAAATTTTAATTTCAATCACATTTAGTCCAACAACACCATAAGATAGAAGCGAGACTTTTAACATTTATGTTAATGGGTCATGCCACACATCGTGAATACAGATAATATGATATGTTATGTACAATATTATAAGTATGTAGGATCCTTGAACTGATACATTTAAAAACACATCTAACAATTTCATTTTCACAAAAGGTTGATATTTCTGAACGCATTACATACGGATATTAGACAAGTGTTATTTTTATTTCTTTACAGAAATAACATTTTTCCTCTTATTTTATTGTTTCTTTTTCATTTTAGATATCAAATTAGAGTGAAATGTGCATATTAGATTTTGAAAGAAGGAAATTAATTTGACATAAATTGAAACATTGTGTATTTATGTACAATCCTTTTATAGACTGACAGAAAATAATAATGCATCCCTGCTTAGTTAGTAAATCCGCCATGGTTGGTTGGCTTAACTCCACAAAGACTACATCAGTCAGAATGGCTTAACAAACAAACAAAATATATACAAGGAATTGCTGTGCCAATCTCATTTCCTGTCCCATAATTTGTAGAGAAACCAATATGGAAAGGTGGGTTCACCGTATGCTGGAGGTGGCCCCAGCGGAGGGTTTACGGCTGAAATAAACAAACAGAACATTGAGTAGAGCTTTTATGTGAAGTTTAATGAATAGGGTGGTAGGATAGATACAGTGTATAAATCTTTGGGATCAATGCAATCAATAAGAATCAATAGAGAGGTGTTATCAACATAAGGGATGTAATATGAGAAATACTCCACAAGAAGACACAAAAGATTATTTTTTAAAGAAAATAATGTATGCAACGGACTTTACAGCGTAAGGGACCAAAAAAAAAAAAAGAAATTAAACACATGTTATAACGTAGGTAAACAAACCTTGAGAATTCACCAAACTGATGACAATCACCATGAGGCAAACAAACAACACCAAGTATGTAAACATTGTTGATGTCACCTGTTTAGACAATGAAGAAAACGTCAGTTCATTTTTACCTGAGAATACTAATATCCCTGTACAACTAGCCATTGTTGGGGGGGGGGTTATGTGGCGGCCATGGGGAAAAGTACATTTGGGGGTCTTAAGCTAAGGTACATTTGGGGTCTCTAGGCTATATCCCGCTGAATCCCAAAAAAGTATTGAACATCTGGGGCCACATCTGACAATCCCCAACTGTTAATTCATTCTGAGGCCCTTGAGACAAGATCTCAAAGTGACTTACAGTGTGGCTGACAAATAAAAGTCCCAGCAGGAGGGCCCCCTTAGTATTGTGGGCCCTAAAAAAACCGCCCAGTTAGCCCATCTCTGTGACTGACACAATAACACGTCTGAAATAAATAACACTTCGGCTTGTTTGTTTTTTTAAAGTATGTACTCCATGCTGTCAGTTCTAATGATATTCTCTACACTGCAATGTGTCTCTACAAAGGATTTTATATTTTTATTTTCAAAACTCTGTGATAATATATGTGGACAAATTTCATGTCCTTTTTTACATCCTTATGATGGCCGAGTGCCCTGTGGCTATGAAGGCACCACTGGAGACAGGCGACTTGACTTGTTGGGATTCGGACCCATAACCTACAGCCTGCAGACAGGACCATAGCATGAAGGCTCACTACTCAAACCTCACAAAATATACATAACTTGTATTAAAATCCATGAAAAGTTAACTACCTATATACTCAATCCTACTTCATTGATATAGATTCGTTTCATTTTTACCACTAATTTTTTTTTAAATATATTTATCAATTATAATTCATCTGAAATATTTCTTGATTATAAAAATGATTGCTCACATTGAAATCTATATACTTTCTGTTGGGCTGGACATTAATTATTAAATCTGTAGTTCAATTTTTTTAAAAATGGTATACATAAAAATGTTATATATATATATATATATATATATATATATATGTATAAATTAAGAAAATAAAGTAGACCCAAGTCGATTTACTCACGATTTGAAAACAACTGTAGAACTTCTAGAAACAGAACCAGAGAGTATCTCACTGTACACCAGTAGACAGGTTTATATAGACTCACCTTGAGTGACAGGTAGCATTAATTATCTCTCCCTTGACATTTCACCTGCTAACCTTTCTCAATTTTAAAATACATACTGACACCGTTAGGGGTGAGAGGTGTGAGGGATGTCTCTCCCCCCCCCACGCCCCCAGCCCTATCAAAAGAATGTTGCTCTTACAGTGGTGCTGAAATTGTGTATGTGGTGGGCCCCGTTGTCCTACTATGATGTGTGATTTTTTAAAGACAAAAAGCACGCCAGGACACACGAGTTCTTCAACGTAGCCGCCCTTGGGGATATTTCACCCATATATATATATATATATATATATATATATATATAATATATCAGTCAAGGCCCAGTACCCCCAGTTTAAGCCGCCCTTGGGAATATCAGTCAACGCCTGTGTCTACCTAGTTCAATAACCTCTTGATCGTGCTAAGTTCTTTAGTCATTCTGACTTAATAAAAGAAATAGTATTTTAGCAACTGTGAGTGAGTGATTTATGGGCATTTTCTGTTTCAAGGGAACAAATCAATCTTCGTCAATGGACCCAAGTAATAGAACAACTTGTCAACTTATTTTGCTGGGTTTGTTTTCATTTTTTTGGGTTTCGTGTGTGTGTGTGTGTTGTGTTGTTTGTTGTTTTTTTTTAAAATAAATTCCACAATGTAAATGTATTTACCTACAGGAACATAACTGCGGGATATTCTCTTAGTATTGTTTACAAACCCACGCACGGTCCAATACGTACATTCATCCAACATCAAATCAACAAAACAATTAGCCAACATTGTGTGTTTGTGTAAACAATTTGTTGTTTTCCTGTGACCTCTCAGCCACGAAACATTTTATTTACTCGCCCGTGCCTCGCGTTATCCATCAAAACAAGTTCTAATTCTATATATAAGTCTATATTCGGTGTTATAAACTGAGAAGGTAAACAATCACATCTACTTATGACTAACATTGTTACAAGATGGATTTTTTTTTAAACTACAGCGATAAAGTTCTTAAGAACTTTCGTTTTTAAGTTAAAATTGTTGACAATTTTTGGGGTGAAAACAACATCAGCGAAACATCAACAGTGTTGTTATTTTTTTGCTATATGAATTCTTTATCTTTGGTCGACTATAATTTAACTTCTATTTCTGTAGATTTTTCTCCATTTTCGTCGGCCCCAACAATGAGCGAACGTGAGCAATAAACAGAAAAGCACAGAAACCATGTAACATATTTTGTAACGCAAAAATCATCCCAATAAACATTCGTTCCTCCAAATTATAACAATATGTAGCAGGACTAAGGACACTTGACCTAGGGCAACCGTACCGGACCACGCAACTAAGGAGGGCCCCCTATTGTAGCCACATAATGCAATCTATGACCTATATTTACTGTCACAGCCTCCCCCCCCCCCGGCGCACTGTCGCGTGCTATTAAATCCAACTCTGTTATAATTAAATAAGAGAACCTAACCATTCTTCGAAAGTTTTATGAAGACTGTGAATTATTTACAGACATAAACTACCAGTTCCTCTCTATAGAAGTGATTATTACAAAAACTGACCCCCCCTTCCCCTCCCCCCACCCTTCCTATCCACCACTCGTGAGATGTATATGTGGAGACTGTTATTTGGGTTTTCATTAAACTTTCTCTCTTGAAAAAAGAAATCAAACTGTTTCAGAAAAATCAAGTTTGTTCACATTCACAGGAGACATTCAAGTCCAACAAGTTTTCATTGGTACGACTGTGAGCAACATGGATCAGTTTGTACCTCGGGCCACACGATGGATCAGTCTGTACCTCGGGCCACACGACTGGGGCCACACGACTCGTGGTTTGAATCTAAATATAGATTGTATCTTCGTGACTAGAAACAAACAAAAAGTGAGGAGAAAATAAAAATTTCACGACTGTTTGCGTCATTGTTTGGAGAATCCTGATCTTTGAAACCTAAGCGTGGTGACATTCTGTAGACATTTGGTCAAGAGAAGTATTAACAATTCGTAAATCACGTTAAATTGGTGTTTTTAATGGCTTACTTAAATATGTACCATATCCTGGCTGCTGTAGTCATAAAAATTAATAAAAAGGACAAGGGGAGGGGGGGCGGGCATCTATAGCCCCCTTACCTGTAGAGCAATCCAGTGGCGTACGTATGTGCCGCCCCATTCCCGTACTAAAGTTGGGGAAATGCCGCCCCTTGTGTGTGGGAAAATAAACGCCGATTCAGGCGTACGGTGCCCTAAGCCTCCCTTTAGTTACGCTACTGCATAAACATGACAATTTTCTCTTTACCTATCACGGCTCCATTTATCAATTTTCAATTTCATTATCTTCAGGGCCGACAGTCGGATGAGCGGTGTCACCTGGAAACACTTTTATCGGGGCTCCGGGTTTACGTTAAATTTTACAATAAATTTTAACTTAACATTGAAAACAGTTGCTAAAACAATGCCAGATACTTTTATAAAACAGTTTATAAATGGCATAAAGAGAGCATAATAGCAAAGAGACAGGGCTCTTTTAAGTTCGCTCAAGTGCTGTTTTTGTTACTGTATACACGGGGGACGGGTGGTCGGGCGGTGTAGAGCGCTCGACTGTCGACAGGAAGGGTCCCGGGCTCGAACCTGAGTGAGAAACTTGGGATCTTTCAGGTCCTGGTGAAAGTCCCCAAGTCCACCCAGCTTTATATGGGTACCTAACTTTAAGTTGGGGGAGTAAAGGCGGCTGGGCATTGTGCTAACAACACAATCCCTTCATATGCAGAGGTTACTGTCCCAAGTGTGGCTTAAGGGAACTTTACATACTACTACTAGTACTATACATGTAACGAGTATATTGTACCTACCACCTGTTGTGAAGTACATAGTATAGAGACCGTATGTTTTAGAGATAATATTGTTACATTTTGCACTGTTTACTACTACTAGTACTATACATGTAACAAGTATATTGTACCTACCACCTGTTGTGAAGTACATAGTATAGAGACCGTATGTTTTAGAGATAATATTGTTACATTTTGCACTGTTCATTTGGTCAAATATTTTACAGGTTATCAGAGGCGTGGCAAGCTATTATGGCGCCCTATACGAGTTACATTTGTAGCGCCCTCCTCCCAATATAAAAAGTCCAGAAACATTTAACAGTGCTCTTTGGGCGCCCCTTCCTAGTAAGGCGCCCTGTGCGGCCACAAAATATGCAGTACCCTTCCTAGGCCAGCGTGATGGCAGGACTCCACCCCCACCCCTTTATTTATTCTCAGTATTTTTTTTGTCTAAACCACTCTCTCTCTCTCTCTCTCTCTCTCTCTCTCTCTCTCTCTCTCTCTCTCTCTCTCTCTCCTTCTATTACCCTCTCTCTCTCTCTATTACTCTCTTTCTCTCTCTATTTCTCTCTATTACTCTCTCTCCTTCTATTACCCTCTCTCTCTCTCTCTCTCTCTCTCTCTCTCTCTCTCTCTCTAGGCTAGAGCAGTGTTTCTCAAACTATTGACATCTGTGTACCCCCCCCTCATTATTTTCATTATACTGAGTACCCCTAGTAAAAAAACAAACTTGCCTAATGTTTTTACTGTCTCAGCCCTGTGCATTTCCTCCCCCCCTCCTTTCCAAACCAAACTCTTCTCATACACCTCGGGGTTACGCGTATAACACTTTGAGAAACACTGGGTTAGAGGAAAGTAAAATTATTTGAAAGATCCAAAACGAATCTTTGTTGGTCTTTTTATTTTAAAGTCACGAATATAAAAGTTTGATTTATACATGTCATCATTAAACAAAAAGAAAGACACATTTATGACGGAATTAGTTTGTTGTTTAATAATGGTCAGATCCTATCCGTTAAATAGTTCTGCACGCGCGCGTGACTTGATATCTCAGGTAAACTTTTAAGACAAGTGGGAAAAAATTAGGTGAAAGTAACTATGGGACAGTTTGCCTCACAAATCATCTTATTTTTCATGAGGTGCATTAAGGTATTCTGTTGACTCCTGCATTCCACTCGATGGAATTAACTGCCGTTGGGCGTGCGGTATGATACATGTAGGCAATGTAGTAAGTTGTCCAAGAAAACAGACAAATAAATAGACATATAAGCAAGCTTTCAGTCTTCACATTTATGGCCTGGGGCTATAGTACTAATCAATGAACACATCTGTTAGAATTACGGAGTTAATTACTTTTTAATAAAGGAAATCTTAATTTTGTTTTATTTAAAAAAAGTATTTAATAAAATGGTGGAACATTTGCTAGTCTTATCCAGACTAATATCAATTATATTAATTAGGTTACATAAATATAAATGAAATAGTTTTTTTTGAAAAATTACCTTTTATTGGCAATGCACTAATAAATAAAACTAAACAAATAACCCATTATATTGTACAGATATTTATTTTTTTTTTAAATTAATTACTAAAATTAAAAGCATGGGCGATTGCAATCGACTGAACTAAGTCTTTACATGAGTTGATTAGTAGCAATAAATCATACAAATAATATATGTATGCAGTATTTAGATAGGTACCAACGCTTGTATGTTCATCTCTTCTAACTACAGTATCCGCTCAACTGGATTAACCTATGAGTAGCCTACGTGCCGATGGGATCACGGGAAGTGGATGCACCGTACAGCAATTGATAGCCAGAATTCATTCTTTAAATTATCCTATCAGTTTTATTAATAGTCATTTTTTGAAATGGTATATGCAATGAATAACCTCTGATTATATAACATTATTTTATTTATCACTGTTTGTTCTGTAGTATCAGGTGAACTGTACTCGCAATCACAGAATGTAAGCTATAGGCCCGCAAGTTTTAAGTCTTAAGCAAATACCGGTAACTCATAACTGGTTATGGTTCTTAGTTTAGTTGCCAACTACTATCACTGATAAATGCATGTGCAAACATATTTTTAGAGCATTTTCGAAAAGAAATGCTCTATTGTCCCCGTTTTGTCTGTCTGTCTGTCTGTCTGTCCATCATCACCCTAGATCTCAACAACCATAAGTCCTAGACCCATGATGTATATATCATTTTGTAGGTCTTGGCCTGCCAAGAAAACACTTTGGTCCATTTCGCGATCTGACCTCTGAGGGCCGAAAAAGGGGGCGTTTTAAGTACCGTTTTTGCTTATATTTTAAATATCATATATCATATTATTCATTTCCAGTGTGCGTTAAATCGAAAGCGGAAAACAAGAATTCAAAAATGGCGTCATCCCCTGAGTCTCGATTCAACTTTTCTTTTAGAAATATCTACAGTTTTCAATAGTTTCTGTGCTTTTTAATTATAAAATGTAAAAGTCCACAATATTAAAAATTAATAATTAGCATATAATATCATTCAAATCATTGTAGTTTTTATTACAACAGAGCATCTTAACATCGTCAAACGTAAAACAATAGTAATAATCGAAAATCTCCGACGTCGGCGACGATAAGACTATTGACCGTGTTTTCGTATCTAATTTCGTAAATAAAGTTCTTTTTAAAAGTCGATATAATATTTAAAAAAAGAAATTCTGCAAATTTCTATACTAATTAAGTTCTTAGCTTTTAAAATACTTATGATTTTAAATAAATACGGCTTTGAATTATTTCTTAATTACAAAATAACAATATAGACCTAAAAAACTAGGTCAAAAGGCAATGAAAATATAACCGAGGAATATTTTTCTAACAGTACATTAAAATTGCACACTTTATTTGTACGGCGCGGTGGCTGAAAGGTTATGAGACTGGCTAAGGAACTATTATTATGCAGACTATCCGGGTTCGATTTCTCCCAGAGACTTTTTTTTCAGAATATATCCTTTTAGTTGTTTTAATGAAAAGTAACTAACTAGATCTCTTTGACATTTTTTTTTTATTTAAATAATTTATCTTTTAGGATGTTGTAAGAAAAAAGAAACAATAACTAATTAGATTTTAAATTATTTCATAACTTAAAAAAAAAAAATTAACACAGAGGCGTAACTAGGATGGGGGGATCCAAAATATTAAGTACATAATCTCATGTCATGGTATTGAATGTCAAAATGCAGGGCCCCCAAATCCTAGGTTCTGCAATGGCTTTACAAGTCTATCTTCTTGCAAAGGCTTTGACATTTTTTTATTGTTTTTTTTTTCAGAATATATATCCTTTTACTAACTTTTAGTTGTTTTAATTAAAAGTAACTAATTAGATTTCTTTGACTTTTTTAATTTAAATAATTTATCTTTTAGGATGTTGTAAGAAAAAGAAACAACAACTAATTAGATTTTAAATTATTTCATAATTTAAAAAAAATAACACAGAGGCGTAACTAGGGTGGGGGAGGGTCCCAAATCGAAAGTCCCACCGGGCTCCAGCTTGAGGGAAGCCCCCAAAATTATTTTTTACATTAAATATTAAGTACATAATCTCATGTCATGGTATCGAATGTCAAAATGCAGGGCCCCCAAATACTAGGTTCGGCAATGGCTTTACAAGTCTATCTCCCTGCAAAGGCTTTGCGGGGTACAACTAGTAAATAATAAAAGCTAATCAAAGGGGCTTAATCATTATTTATTTTTGTAACAGTTATTCAACATGATTACTTCCCTCTCTATTTTCCAGCAAAATCTATGGCTGTCACCCGGAAAAAAAAATACGGATTTCGTCCGGCATAACCGTAGCCACTGTGTACACGAAAATGCTCTAAAATGTCCTTTGTCCGAAACGGAAAAGACTTAAATTGCTTGTTTTATCTTGCTATATATGCCACAAACAGCCTGGAAATTGCTATATAAGAGTGGGGTACATTCACCAAGTAGACGGCAATTTCTTCAAACCGGTACAGTTATTCTAAACCTTTTTTTTTTCAGTGTCAAACTTCATGAAGGAAATTCTTAAAAGATTGTATCGAAAATAAAAGAAATAAATCTCTTGTACAAAATAGCAGCCACATGCAGAAGTGGATTTAACTTTGGGCACACTGGGGCGTGCCCTGGGCCCAAACATCGGAAGGGCCCCGCATAAATTCAACATTACTTTTGTATTTTTATTTTAACTGCCTCTCTTTAAAAGAAAAGTGAATGTGGGAGGGGGTACAATTTCTTTTACGTGGGGGTTTGAGCAACAAATCTCCACAAATGATATTTTTCTTCATAAGACATAATTCATATTTGATATAAAAAAAAAGATCAAAGCACATAGACATTTGTATTCTTGTACTAAAAATAGCTTTGTAATTAAAAAAAAATATCATATTAATAATAGGAAGGAAGGGGGTATAACAAAGTCAGTTAGTACCACTTGGTGCCTAAGGCATCTAGGGGATTTAATCTGGCACTGAATAACCGTTCTACACACTATAACCGGCTCGCAACGATCCCTCATCCAAACTTTTTTAAAAATCATTTTAGAATTTTTCTTTAATGTGGTGTTCATTAGCCCATGTGAGAAACATGTTCTTTAATGTGCTGTTCATTAGCCCATGTGAGAAACATGTTCTTTAATGTGCTGTTCATTAGCCCATGTGAGAAACATGTTCTTTAATGTGCTGTTCACTAGCCCATGTGAGAAACATGTTCTTTAATGTGCTGTTCATTAGCCCATGTGAGAAAAATGTTCTTTAATGTGCTGTTCATTAGCCCATGTGAGAAACATGTTCTTTAATGTGCTGTTCATTAGCCCATGTGAGAAACATGTATATAAAGTTTTGGCCTGTGTTGGGATGATAGCCAGGGGCGGACTTCGGTCAGTTGAGGCCCTGGTAGCAGAGGAAAATATTGGACCCTTTGAGAAAAAGAGAGACAAGCCAAAGGGTTTAAAATTGAAAATCTGTGGGGCCCCTATATAATTGGGGGCCCTGGGCGCGCGCCCATCCTTATATCCGCCACTGATGACATTATATATGAATGAAACAAAGTTTGATGTAAAAAAGATGGTCTTGTTTTGTATAGTGATTAAGGGTGGGGCATGAGGGAAGCTTTAAGAAACTGTGTTCTATTTTTAGCATTTGTGAGTATTCCGCATAGTACATTCTTGTTACATATTGGGCCGGATGGTCGAGAGTCTACAGAAAAACATTTTCTGGATGAGCCGCATACGAGCTGCCCTATGTCAGAATAATTTATTTGTATGTTATCCACAAAGTATGATGGTTATAGTAAAAACAAAAAAAAATCATTTTTTTTCTAATGCATTTATTTTTTATTTCTGACATATAATAAAGGTTACAAAAATCTAGTAAAATAATAGAGATTTTGGGTTCTGCGTTAAATTGAAAGTAAAGAATTAATACAACAGTACACCAGTTTAAAGTACAATCATGAAAAAATCGGATCTGCCCGAAACCCAAAATAACCTAGCCTAGTGATCAAGCCTAAGGGGATATGCAAAGGTTTTGCAGGGTACAGCTAGTAATTATAATAAATGCAAAGAACCTGAGCAATTAGCACGGCTTCATGTATTTTTATACATTTAGATTCTCAATAATTATTTAAAGAAAACTCGTAAAATAATGTTTTTATTGTTATTTGTTTATTATTTTATGGAAATCTTTTTTTCTCTGTATCAATTTGTTCTACTATTTGTAGACAGGCTTGTCTAAAAATAGCTCCAGGCACTCTATCTCTCTCTCTCTCTCACACACACACTCACACACACACTCGATTTGTTAAGAAAATATACGTTAAAATAAACTAAAGAAATATATTTTTAAGCTCACATATTATCACACAATAAAATATAAAAAAAAGTATAATTTAAAAACCCATTATATAAACACAAAAACAGCTTTTATAAAACTATTTACAGCACATTTCAACGATGTGTTTAGAATGGCAGCTGTTTTCTCAAAGTGTTTAGAATATCACGCATGTCTCGGTTGCTGTCGTGGCAATAGCAGAATCAGTGGTTAATCCGCTAATCGAACTTTTTCATAAAATATCGATACCAGAAAATTCTCCACATGTCGGCTTCGCTGTATGGCGTCATGCCTGGCTGTGGCTGGGGGAGAGGTCCGGGCATCACACCTGAAACGTCAATCAGACAAATCTGATAATTTATGTGTATAATAGTACTTGGTGAGGGTTGGGAGGGAGGGGGGGGGGGCGGGGGATAAAGAAACACAGTCTTTTATTTTATCTGGCCTAGAGCAATAATATTTACATATGTGCACCATTAGTATAAAGTCAAGTAGTTCTGTGCACATGAGGTCAAACAAATAACGGTCATTACTTATAGCACCGTTTATTGTGTTCTAACTGTACATGAGTGTATATGTTTGATATGGTCAATAGATGTCATCAAATGGTCAATAGCTGTTATCATATGATCAATAGATGTCATCAAAGGACGCAAATGGCATCTGTGGCTAGTTAAAAAAAAAATTAATTGTCGTTTATGCATCTTTTAAATTGTACCTCTTCCCGTCTCTTTTCCTATATCCGTGCTTTTTTTTTTTATGTCTCTTAATTTGTTTCTTCTCTCTCTCTCTCTCTCTCTCTCTCTCCGTATGTGTGTGTGTGTTTGTGTGTGTGTGTGTGTTTGTGTGTGTGTGTGTGTACGATTGTTCCAAAAACTTCTAAAAACAACAACGCTGGAACTCTATAAAAACTATCTATACCAGTCAACATCATTACGTCATTGTTACATTTAAACAAACCTTGAGAGCTGACCAGGGCGATGACCAGGAGAAGACAACTCAAAAACAAAATCAAATGTTTGACCATTCGGGAACTGATTTACTCCTGTTGATAAATGTAAATAAATACTTGATTAAAGGCAAAATGTTTATCAAACGAGAAAATAGGGCACTATATCAAAGTTGGACGGGTGGTAGTGCGGTTAGAGCGCACAACTATTGATCGGAGGGGTACGTGTTCAAATCCCAAGTCTGACTTTAATTGGTGGAGTAAGTGCAGCTAGGCGTTGTGCTAACCACACAATCCCTTCATATGCCGATGTTACTAAAACAGAAAAACTCTACACGTCGTCTGCCCCGATGAGCAGTGGCTTAGCGAGCTTAACTCGCGCCCGAGACACAATACCTTTTTAGTGCCCCCCCCCCATTTGAAAATCATATAATATTATTATATGTAAAATATACCATTTGGCGCCCCTTTGTGAGTAGCGCCCAGGCCATGATGCCCCCTGCCCCCTCACTACGCCACTGCCGATGAGTCCTTATGAGCTTAATAGAACTTCACTTTACACCCAACCAAAACATTTTTTTAAATTTTATTATGGAAAGAAAAAAATATTATTAAAATGTGTATGTGTAACCTACATCCTGCCATAGCCGGTGGAAGAAAATAGAGGGAAATAACATTCTCAGGTATGCGTGTGTGATGTAATATACAGCTATGGTCAGACACTGAGTGTTTGGTGTACAGCCAGTTAGGTTATACGAGGATCACTGCACTCTAGCACAGACCCCTGCGGACCCCAGGGGTATTGGGGGGGGGTATTATGATAATTCACCATTGTATTTGTTTTTAGTGGCTGCTTAAATAATATCAATACATTATTTTACCCGAGGTCAATATAATATTGTAAAGAAGACTCTGAATTGAAACCTTTATGTTTATAATGTAGCCCATGCTTGTGAATCAGTGAAGGGGAAAAGTTAACTAAGAATCAATAAAAAGTTATATGTAAAATGGTTGAAATAGTCTTGATGTTTAACACGTATTTACAAATACAAACACTAACATAAACTTATTAGGGGATTTGTATAAATGTCAATCTGGAGACTAAAAAATAGTTTCAATTTATAGATTGATTAAAAAAAATAATAAAAGACCAACATATTAGCTATTACTATAGTCAGTGGCGCAACCAGGGAGGCAGGGGGGGGGACTTGAGCCCCGCCCCCCTCCCCCAGGCCAAATCATCAATAAATAATTTACGTTATAAAGTTACAAAAAAGACTGTCAAACTATCTTTTTTCAATATATGAGCCCCCCCAGCATTTTTTGCTGGTTGCGCCACTGAGTGTAGTTGAAGGTTGATACATTAAATACCACTCATTTAAAAATATGTTGCGTTAAGAACTGTAAGACTAAATTGATCATTAAAACGACTAACTAAACACTGTGACTGAGCTAGTCACAAAAAATATTTTCATCAGGCTGTGTTCATACTGTTCACGTCGTTACTACAGAAGTTAAATAACCCTAGACTGGATATAGGTAGGTCATTGTAGATAGAAATATAAACGCATTGAGTAATTAATGCCTGACATTTATTGACTGCCTTAAAATTACAACTAAAAAAAATAATATAATATGTAATAATATAATATTTAATAATGTAATATGTAATAATATAATGTGTAATAATGTAATGTGCATTTTTCAATGAACACTGCCAACGTAATAACTTTTCTTAACTCAGAAAAAAAAATTGTTAAATTAAGACACTCACAATTTAGTCTGATGAATTCTAAAACGAATCAAGTTCATCCGCATCGGATCACACTGTGTGTCTAACAACATTTCCAGTTTGCCCACTTTTATAGACAGACTATCACCGACATGACGTATTTATCTGCCCCGGAAACATTTATTTTTTTTTGTTGTAATGCTAAAAACAAAAATAAAAGTAAAACACAACAACAGTTTAGGACGTAGTTTGGGTTTAGATTCCGAAGAAGCATCAGGCACTAAAAATAGGTTCCCTCTGTTTATGAGACTTACGTTACCAGAGTCGTCTGACAGGGATGTCTCATTGTTTTGTTACTTTAAATATCTTTAGTGTTTTATTTGTTACGTTCGCATAGCTGAAGACTGGTAAATAAGCAATCAACAACATTCTGAGCAGTTGACTAGATTTTTCCTGATCATGCCGGTTAACATCCGTGCTGCTTTCATGAGGGGCCAATACAAGGGGAAGGCATCACGTCAGGGGCATCATGTCTTGGGGGGGGGCCTAGTTGCTTTAGAGTTGCTGGGTTGTTGCTGTTTTTTTTTTAAATCTATTTCAGTGCAGTGATAATTGGTCAGTTTTGGGCGGAAAGGGCACAGAGGACCCTAATTACCAGAGTTTGTCAGGGGCCCCAGATCTTCTAGCTGCGGCCCTGTTCCATGGCCCAAAAAACTAATGATCCGGTGTTGTCTCCATAACTCTAACAGACTCAGTGGGTGTGAGGTGTGTCACTAGATTGTACCAATCACCGTAATGACAACGGCAGACACTGTTTGTGATTGGCAGATAATCACATTGTGGGGACATTGTATTAAAATGATCAAAGATGCTCTTGACTTTTATCCAGTCATATGTGAAAATGTCTACGGTTCGGCCTTGAAGTCATTTCAAACTTTCGTTCAATTCATCTGAGCATCTTTTAAAGAGAGGTCACGTGGTTAGGCGAAGAAAGTGTAAACAATAAATGCATGGAGACGTACGTACACAACAAATATTTGTCTAATTTGGTGGTCATGTGACTGTCATTTATCATGACCTACACAACTAGCGTGATGGGACTTTCTCCAATTGTATATCTCCGTTCTGTTTACTGTAAACATGTGTTTATCTTATCTGTTCTACATTTCACCACCCTAACAATGATTTGTATTTTAACTGTACCTTGCTTTTGTCTGGGTACTTTAACCTCAAGCCTTTACAGTCATGACTTTAGTTTTTACATTCATTACTTGGCATTGAATATTTGAGCAAGTTTTTATATCGTACATTTACTGGGGACAGGCGTACATACATATTTAAATGTTATCTCGACTGGGCATCGAGAATCAAGTGAACAGATTGCAAGATTTACAAAAGATGAGCAAGTGAGATAAAATTAAATAATATTTTATCATAATTTCCTTGAATATCTCAATGATTGATCAAAGCCAATATTTTGTTGTAGATCAATATTAAAGCAATTTTTTTTAAAGTTTTTGTACTTTTTATTTTATTTTTACTGTTAAAAGAATGTATTTTGCTATTGATAATGAAGTTTGCAAAAGTAAAATTTAAATCTTGCACATAATTCCAAATTGATATTATACATTCGAAATCAATTGATGACATTCTCTTTCGGTAATTTTCCAGTTTTATCTCTTGATCAACGTAGACATGAAAATAATGTTTATGTAGATGTTTATATTCTTAATGAAAATAAATGTTATCTTTGAAACAATTTTAAAACAAATTTCAAAATAAAATAATTGTGTTTAATTGATGAGCAAACAAAACTAATTTAAAGATCCGATCTGTACAACAAAAGATGTTGCGAGTGCTCTTGACCTTTGTCCAGGTAACAGGCCTGACACTGTCAGGCAGGTGGGGGAAAAATGACCTCATACCATCTAACAAATCATTTAGTAAAATCTTGTTTGTTGTGACCTGCACTGAAATATTCATCCAACTCTAGCATTCCACCATATAGACAAAAATAGTCAAATGTCCTTTAAAATAGATATCTTACAGACTTTCGATGTTCTCAGTTGGTGAGTTGAAATACTACAATTCAATATGAAACATTCGTAAACAATCGCATCTTTGACTACAGTTTCTTTGTTGTCTGTGACTATGTTATAGTTGCTGTTTTATTTTAACATTGTTTGACTGTCATTGACCATTAAAAGTGCGATTCAAACAGACCATGGCCAAAGCATCAACTAATCTAGAATCTCCGTTGTGTATTTATTCCACGTAAATGACCTTGTCTCTGTACTTATTCCACGTAAATGACCTTGTCTCTGTACTTATTCCACGTAAATAACCTTGTCTCTGTACTTATTCCACGTAAATGACCTTGTCTCTGTACTTATTCCACGTAAATGACCTTGTCTCTGTACTTATTCCACGTACCTGACTTAAGTTGGGGAAGTAAAGGCGGCTGTGTGTTGTGCTAACCACACAATTCCCTTCATATGCCGAGGTTATAGAAACAGATGAATTCTACACTTCATCTGCCCCGATGGCTTTCTTTTTAATATAATTACACTTACATGATAGAATAATTTCAAAGTTTTTTTTTATTAAATTAAAGTCTTTATTGACAAAAGTATTAACAAAATAAACGTCGCTCTCTTTCTTTGTCTGCTGTTGACACTTATTTAACTTAATACATATTTGAATACAGCAATAATTATGAAATATATTTATAGAATCAATTTCTGTAGATCAATGAATAAAATAAGAATAAGAGGGGATAAAAAAAATAAAAAGCATAATACAAAAAAAAAAAAACTATTGTCAAACTATATAAAAAATAAATTTTAAAATAATCTTTTAGGACTGTGTTTATCGCTTCGTTGTATAGTCTGTAGTCATGGCAACATAAGAGTCATGCTTCTGCGGTCATTGGCCAACCATTTAATCGTATAGTCTCATAAACTGTCTCAGCATTAGAAATCGAAACAGGTCGGCTTCGTTAAACGGCGCCACGCTATTCTGAGGCTGGGGTAGTTGTTCGGGCAGCACAGCTGAAACGTAAATCAGACAAAACACATTTAGTGAGAAAATAAATATTCCGCCAATGTTCTTAAATAAACTTATAAGATGTCTGTGTAGAGAAAAATATGTAGATTTTTTTTTTATTTCTTTTTATATGACCATTAGCGGCCGTCCATAGCCCCAGACCCCTAATCTTTGGGACGGGACTGGGGGGGGGTCTATAAACATTTTTTTTTATTAAACTTTAACAAAACTAAACGTGTATTCTAAACCACGTATATGACACTCACTACAGGGCCCAGCGTTCCGCCTAATGCCGCCTCTGTAGACGACAGCTGTCTCAAAGCAATATCAAAATTGTGCGCGGGCCACGTCATGGTGTTTGATCCAGCCAGTGCCCGCTCCTCTCCTCTCACTCCACATCATAATGTTTACATTATATTCTTTTTTTTTTAGTAAAACATTCCGTCCCTCTTTTCTTGGTCCGGCCCTTCTGTCAAACTTAACAGCCCATTGTGACCCAAAATGATTGCCCACCCCTTTGCTAAACTTTTGCTGAGGAAAGGAAGTAAAGCTTAGAATCTAAACGAACTCCATATACACATATTACAATTGGACAACACCATATACATATTTTACAATTGGACAACACCGTATACATTTATTACAATAAGAACACCGTATACATATATTACACTTGGACAACACCGTACACATATATTACAATAAGACAACACCATATACATATTTTACAACTGGACATCACCATATACATATATTACAATAGGACAACACCATTGTGCTGAGACCATATATCATTACGTCACATTTTAAAACAAACCTTGAGAGCTGACCACGGCGATCACCAGGAGAAGACAACTCAGAAACATAATCAAAAGTTTGAACATTGTGGACATGATATATTTCTGTTGATTAAAGTATGCAATCACGTTCTAGAATAAAAAAATCAGTTGTTTCTTAAACATTGTCCGATTTCTTACATGATAATTAAATTTTATTGTTAAAAACTGTTTTTCTTTTTTGTAAGGATTTGTTTCCCGACATCACCGACTATGTTCATATGTGGCGTTACGTGCAGACCAAAATGGCGTCGTTATTGAGCTTAAAAATTAGTGCGTTCCTAGGGCCAAGGCACATTTCTTCAAAATTAGTGCACATTATTGTGATCAAAATGCTATTAACAGACGCAGAATTGAGAAAAGCTATGAAACAACAGATTTTTTTTCACTTCAAATAAATTAAAATAGAAAAAGTAATGTATTTACATTTACATTTTTTTTTAAATTTCCGAATCAACACAATACAAGTCTATTTAAAATCTGTAAAATCAAATAAAATAATCTGTTGTTTTACTGTAAAATGATATTCATAAAGGAATACATGCATGAACCAGTACTTATGTATGTATTTGTTATTATTCAAACAGTGCCTGTGATCCCGGAGACGTTTAAAAAGGTCAACATATTTTCTAGATCAGTGGTACCAAAGTCCAGCTATGATGACCGCATGCGGCTGTTCAAAGACTAAGTTCGGCTTGTGGTGATTTATTTTTTTACCCTTCTATTTAGTTACTTTTTTTCAACAATAATAAATCTTTTAAAACTGACCATGGTGGTGCACATTATGTTATTTAACAATGTTCTTTTAAATAGTACATGTATCGATTAACATTGCTAACATAAGCACCTTATAACTATATTATATATATATATATATATATATATATATATATATATATATATATATATATATAAACAAAGAGATGAAAATTGCAAGCTCGTTGTGTCAATGCCAGTTCTTTGTGTTCTTTGACATATCGTGCAGTGTGCTCCATGCAATGTGCTTTTAAATAGTACATTTATCGATCAACATTGCTAACATAATCACTTTATAACTATATATATATATATATATATATATATATATATATATATATATAATCAAAGAGATGAAAATGCCACTCACAGGTTGCCTCAAGAATTTTTTTGAAAGTCTGTTTTATCAACATCTCAGTATACACTATCTAACAACTTCCTAGACACACCTGCTTTTATAGACCAATTATCACCGACATTACGTACTTTTTAACACCGGGCAATTAAGTTGTGTAATACAAACAAAAATAAATTTAGGTTGAAAATAGGGTTTAGCTTCCTATGAAGCTTCTTGTCGTTCTAAAAATAAATTTAAAAAAAAAAAAGATATTCTCCTTGTAAGAATCGTTTGACAGAGAAGTGTCATGGAGTTGTCGCTTCAAATATCTCCAGTATTTTGTAGGCTGAATGTACATTGTTGGAAACTAGTAAATAACATTAAAATAAACAACTATTAGCAACATTTTCATCGTTTGTTTGCTTTTTATTTATCCCTAGTGATACCAGTCAGCCGAAGTATTCGTACAACTTCCATGGCACTTGTTGTCTGGGTTGTCGTCATGGATGAAGAGAGCGATCACTGCATGACTGTCCATATAACAAAAATCAGGCTTAATATTGGATCATCAATAGAGACTATCACTTTCAAAGGATAATAATGGGACTAGAATTATCACAGTAGCCCCTTTTTTTTTACCATCGGCAGCCTTTGTGCGCATGACGAGCAGGGCACACTCATGACAACAAAGCCTAGAAATGTTTTCCTTTTGTCATCCCTATGTACCTTTATGTAGAGCGTAGTCAATATCTCTTGCCGCACACAGCCTTCGACAAAATGGACGGGGACCTGGCCCGTAGCGTGCGGGGGGCCAGCCCCTCCCCCCCGCGTTTTGTCTAGCCCCCTCTGCTTGTTTGCTCTACTTAGTAACATTTATTTCTTGCCCCCCCCCCCTGCTATTGTCTGGCCCCTGCTGTATAATTTTCACGCTACGGGGCTGAAGGGGACCTTGGGGTCCGCCTCTGCTTTTAGCGTGTTAAATGTGTAAATGTCAACGGATTGGCCTCTCAATTTTTCGCTCACCGGATCTCATACTCTTGATGCGGTGGTCAGTCAAGTGGACAAAGTATGTGTCAACAAATAATTCATGTCTGGAGATGTGCACAATAAATGCTTGTCCACTGGCGGTCACATGACAGTCATTTATCATGACCTATGTTGTTTACTGTAATTATGTGTTTATTCGGTTTGTTTAGTGAGGGACGGATTGTCATGCGGTGTAGACACTAGATTGTCGTATGTGTAAGTCCCGGGTTCAAATCACGGTCTAATATTTGGGTCTTTTTAATAGCAAACCTTTACATCTTGACTTAATCATTGACATTCATCACGTGACATTTGAAATTCCACTATCATAAATCATTCTGGCGTTCTCAACGTTTCCGATTCAATTACAGTGGTACTTCGCACGTTCGTTGTGTTATTACTAGCTCGTTGAGTTCGTTGTTATTGCTAGCTTGTTTAGTTTGTTGTGGTATTAGCTCGTTGAGTTCGTTGTTATTGCTAGCTTGTTTAGTTTGTTGTGGTATTAGCTCGTTGAGTTCGTTGTTATTGCTAGCTTGTTTAGTTTGTTGTGGTATTAGCTCGTTGAGTTCGTTGTTATTGCTAGCTTGTTTAGTTTGTTGTGGTATTAGCTCGTTGAGTTCGTTGTTATTGCTAGCTTGTTTAGTTTGTTGTGGTATTAGCTCGTTGAGTTCGTTGTTATTGCTAGCTTGTTTAGTTTGTTGTGGTATAGCTCGTTGAGTTCGTTGTGCTATTACTAGGTCGTTGAGTTCGTTGTGCTATTACTAGGTCGTTGAGTTCGTTGTGTCACTGCCAGTTCGTTGTATCCTTGCACGCTCGCTGTGTCATTGCCAGTCCGTTGTGTCATTGCACGTTCGCTGTGTCATTGCCAGTTCGTTGTGTCATTGCACGTTCGCTGTGTCATTGCCAGTTCATTGTGGCAATGCCAGTTCGTTGTGTCAATGCCAGTTCGTTGTGTCAATGCCAGTTCGTTGTGTCAATGCAAGTTCGTTGTGTCAATGCCAGTTCTTTGTGTCACTGCCAGTTCGCTGTGTCATTGCCAGTTCGTTGTGTCATTGCACGTTCGTTGTGTCAATGCCAGTTCGTTGTGTCAATGCCAGTTCGTTGTGTCAATGCCAGTTTGTTGTGTCAATGCCACTTCGTTGTGTCACTGCCAGTTCTTTGTGCCACTGCCAGTTCGCTGTGTCATTGCCAGTTCTTTGTGTCAATGCCAGTTCGTTGTGTCAATGCCAGTTCTTTGTGTCACTGCCAGTTCGCTGTGTCTTTGCACGTTCGCTGTGTCATTGCCAGTTCGTTGTGTCATTGCACGTTCGCTGTGTCATTGACAGTTCGTTGTGTCATTGCACGTTCGCTGTGTCATTGCCAGTTCGTTGTGTCACTGCACGTTTGCTGTGTCATTGCCAGTTCATTGTGGCAATGCCAGTTCGTTGTGTCAATGCCAGTTCGTTGTGTCAATGCCAGTTCGTTGTGTCAATGCAAGTTCGTTGTGTCAATGCCAGTTCTTTGTGTCACTGCCAGTTCGCTGTGTCATTGCCAGTTCGTTGTGTCATTGCACGTTCGCTGTGTCATTGCCAGTTCGTTGTGTCAATGCCAGTTCGTTGTGTCAATGCCAGTTTGTTGTGTCAATGCCAGTTCGTTGTGTCACTGCCAGTTCTTTGTGTCACTGCCAGTTCGCTGTGTCTTTGCACGTTCGCTGTGTCATTGCCAGTTCGTTGTGTCATTGCACGTTCGCTGTGTCATTGACAGTTCGTTGTGTCATTGCACGTTCGCTGTGTCATTGCCAGTTCGTTGTGTCACTGCACGTTTGCTGTGTCATTGCCAGTTCATTGTGGCAATGCCAGTTCGTTGTGTCAATGCCAGTTCGTTGTGTCAATGCCAGTTCGTTGTGTCAATGCAAGTTCGTTGTGTCAATGCCAGTTCTTTGTGTCACTGCCAGTTCGCTGTGTCATTGCCAGTTCGTTGTGTCATTGCACGTTCGCTGTGTCATTGCCAGTTCGTTGTGTCAATGCCAGTTCGTTGTGTCAATGCCAGTTTGTTGTGTCAATGCCAGTTCGTTGTGTCACTGCCAGTTCTTTGTGTCACTGCCAGTTCGCTGTGTCATTGCCAGTTCGTTGTGTCAATGCCAGTTCGTTGTGTCAATGCCATTTCTTTGTGTCACTGCCAGTTCGCTGTGTCTTTGCACGTTCGCTGTGTCAATGCCAGTTCGTTGTGTCAATGCCAGTTCGTTGTGTTCGTTGACATATCGTGCACTGTGCTCCATGCCGCCGCGTGATATCGAGACAGCTAATAATAAAAAAAAAAAATCAAAATGTAACATGTATGAAATGACGGGGGGAATTCGTAAACCACTCCATAAAATGTTGGTCAAGTGAGATGGACTCGTGATATAGACAGTGCCGCCAAAGGGGGGGGGGGGCAGGAGGAGGGGGCAAATGCCCAGGGGCCCGGCGAGTTTTAGGGGCCCAAACTAAGCTGGCTAATCAACTTTTTCATCGTAGCCGTGTATGTAGCAATGGTGGCCGTGTATGTAGCAATGGTGGCCATGTATGTAGCAATGGTGGTCGTGTATGTAGCAATGGTGACCGTGTATGTAGTAATGGTGGCCGTGTATGTAGCAATGGTGGCCATGTATGTAGCAATGGTGGCCATGTATGTAGCAATGGTGGCCGTGTATATAGCTGCCAAATGGCGCCCACTCATATGAAAACAAGATTCAGTCAGGGTGAATGAGTTAACAGGACAGCTACTCATGAATGAAAGTGTGAAACATGAAGCATGATTTTTTTTGAACAAAATGAATTTTTAATTGAATATAAAAAAGTTATAAGCAAACATATTCAAAATATTGAACTTGTGATATATTAAACAGCCAGAAAAAAAAAGTTTTCTGTAGCAATAGTTACCAAGCAACTTTAAGACAGTTTTAGGCGTTGAATGGAAGATTGATGTAATGAATCTGCGGGGCTTTGAATAAATGAATAAGGTAATGAATTCAGGTGTTGTTACAGTCAATGACAGCTGGCAACTAGACTTAGATATTCGTATGAACTATTGCAGGCATATGTCGCTAGCTCTTTCTAGTGCGTGTACTCCATGCGAAATGTATTTTGATTGTATAGCTTCCAACCAACGAGCACAAAATAATTTATTTGCATGATAATCGAATGCTCTATAAAAAGAAATTATTCATTTTCAAAAATTGCGAAACTGACCTTAAATTCATTTATTTTTATAATTTAAAGAATATAAAATAAGTAACTTTCAATTACTCAGAATGACGCGCTTATTTGATTAAATCAATGAATGGTTATTTCATTCTTTGATAATCGATTTAGATTTATATCGTCTGAAAGAATATTCCACTGTGGTTTATACAATAATAAACAGGATTTCTTTAGTAATTACCTACTTAGACTCTTAAGACTTTGTTATTTGATGTGCTCTTGTAGCAAAAGGAACACTCGTGTTTAATATGTAATTTGCATTATATTTTCAGTGAAACTTCTCCATCATTACAATGTTCGTAATACATGGCCCATTCTGCAGTGATTATGGAGACTGCACACTATGGGATTCGAACATGCCTACAGCATGCAGTTCATGTTCACAACCCCATGACCCAATTATTCATTCATATTACAGCGAATTTTCTCGCGACCGTAAGTATGCTTAAGTCTGCCTAGGTGTTTTTCTGCAAGGTTTGTGCACCTGTACGTATGTGTCTATCTGTACGTATGTGTCTATATGTACGTATATGTGCACCTGTAAGAATGTGTGTATCTGTACGTAAACAAGTAACCATGTATTTGCGCGTGTGGTAGTGCATGTTTGTTTTTAATATTTATTTACCTATGGTATCAAAATCTGCGCATTTCACTAATTTTATTTTTAAATCCTGCATTTTACACAAGCTATTTATTAACTAATTATAAATAAGGAAGAAGACCCTAAGAAAAATAGTCTCATAAATCATTATAATTAATTTAAGGTTTTCATAAAAAAAAAATAATAATATGTGCAGGGTACTTATTTGTGGATTACTGCAAAACTAACACAGGCGCAGGCAAGCATCCATTGAGTTGATCAATACAATTTGACACCCTGGGGATACACCATACATGGTGTTTACTTTGGTTAGGTTCAGCCCCGTAGCGTGAAAATAGCTGGGGTGTGGGGGGGGGGGGCAGGAAAAAAATGTTACTAAGTAGAGCAAACAAGCAGAGTGGGGCCAGACAAAAATCAGGGGGGGGGGGCGGCCCCCCCGCACGCTACGGGCCTGGTTAGGTTTACCGAATACCTTGGTTATGTTGAGTGAGTTTGTTAGTCAGCCTTAAAAAGTACTTTGACTATCTATGCTCAACAGATTTGTGTTTAATGTTTAAAAAGAAGTTTAAATATTTTTTAAGTACCTAATCTAAAAAAAAAATATGTTAATTGTTTAAAAAAAAATATTATAGTAAAAATGTAGACCTGAATTTCTATCAACATTTCCCCAACATACTCTGGTTACTCTGTGTGGGTTACTCCGTGTTGGTTACTCAGTAATGAATTACTTTGTTGCTAAATATAGATGGGCTATTTATAAACTCCCACTAACCTATATATAAACAAATATGGCTATTTAAATAAATATGTGATCTCCACCTCAGTACAGTTATGGAAGAATGTGTTTAACATAAGCATACAGAAAATGCATATGTATGGCTTTGTACATCATACGCATAATTTGCATAACTACCGCTTCTGGTAACATCTGTAGATCCACAAACCCCATATCCCCCCCCCCCCCACATATCATGGACCAGAAATGACATCTTGTAACCACGCAACAAATAAAGAGGTTAAACACGAGTCAACATTATGTAGTTTCCTACAAGCTGCTGGTCGGTCTAACAATGTAAATACAGTGGCGACGTATGACTTAAGGATGAAGATATGACAGCAACAACATGCCTGACTCTCAACACAATAACCTACTTAAGAAACACTACTCCACCCCTCCCCCCACCACCACACATGTCTGATGAGGCTTTAGACGCAGACGACATTATCGAGCCCTTAAAAAAAACTGACATCAGAGAGGGTATAAACGTCATTTACCTTTTGGGCATTTCAAGGGCTCCTCTCAAGTTGGGTCCTTGGTGCGCGCTCGGTGTTCCCGCCGTTAGATCCGCCTCTGCTACCCCCCCCCCCCCACGGTGGATAATGAGGAATGGAAATAAGATGTAGTAACGTCAAGAAAGATTGATAATGAATAAAGTAAACAGAATTAATTGCTTTTTAAAACATTCACGAGTGTCGTATGTCATGGAAAGAATACTTTTTCAACATTTTCACTGCACAGCCCGTCAATGCACCACTCGTCACTGCACAGCTCGTCACTGCACAGCCCGTCACGGCACAACTCGTCAATGCACAGCCCGTCAATGCACCACTCGTCACTGCACAGCCCGTCACGGCACAACTCGTCAATGCACAGCCCGTCAATGCACCACTCGTCACTGCACAACTCGTCACGGCACAACTCGTCACTGCACAGCCCGTCACTACACAACTCGTCTCGACACAACTTATCAATGCACAACTCGTCACAGCTCAACAACTCGTCACTGCACAGCCCGTCAATGCACAACTCGTCACGGCACAACTCGACTACCACAAGAGGGTCATTGCGGTGATGTTTTGTTGGTTCAGATTTTGAATAAAAAATAGAAAATCGTAAGTGCCATTGGGTGATAGATTTAACCTTTCATTTGAGTGACATAATTAGGTCAATCTGTTGTTACACGTGTCCATATGTACGTTACATAGCTTCAGATAATCAGTTAAAATGTTTTTGAACATGTGGGAAAAGGGGGTGGATACTAAACAAAACTGAAGTAGATCCCATGGTTACTGATAACTCTTGGATTATAATTTTTTGCATTTTGGTTGACCTATCCGGACCGTCCTTAATCCAGTAAGCTGCCCATCAAATAGTATTAATAGGGCCAGGCCCGTAGCGTGCGGGGGGCCCTGCGTTTTGTCTGGCCCCCTCTGCTTGTTTGCTCTACTTAGTAACATTTATTTCCTGCCCCTCTCCCCTGCTATTGGCCTGGCCCCTGCTGTAAAATTTTCACGCTACGGGCCTGAATAGGGCCCAGATAGGTACTTTTGTCTAGGTCTGGCCTCCCTCCCCCCAACTAAGAACGGCTCTGATGATGATGTAACATTTGATAAAATCGTATTAATACATACTTATGTCCACACCAGATTCATCCTATAAATGTATTATTATTACTACTGATACAAAGGTTTCTCCGGTTATGGTAGTTGTAGTTTTAACCAACATGAAAAGGACTACTCATTTCATCATTCCAGTTAGAAGACAATTCATATAGACAAGGTTCTTGTAGAAAAATAAATGATTATTATTCATGAAAGACGCTTAATGACAAATAAATCTGCCACATTTATAATAATTAGAAGACATTATGACGTCAGCGATCGGTGTAATGTAAAATTGATAGATATTTGCAATCGTTAAAATTGAAACTTTTGGTTTATCGGTGGCTGGAGGGGGGGGGGGCGGCTAACTACTTTCTTCTTTGTTCTCCAGTCGAGATTGCGTGGCTGTATGTTTTGCGCCATTAAGGCCTACTGCCTCCGTCTTCAGCCTGCTGTTTTTCTGGATTTGCTTCCATAGCCTTTGGTCAGCCAAGACCATCTGCAAGGCAGCAGTTGATTTAATTTCGGAGTTTTCTCTCCTAGATGTCTGCTATCCCTAGCTAACGGCCTCATCTGACCGGGTTTAGAATTTGGGCGCTCTATGTTCGCTTTTTGCTATCATTTCTTAGGGTTTTTGAGGCATTTTTTTTATAAAAGTATCCTTACTACGGGATACCTCACCTCACCCTCCATGACAGCAAACCAGTTGGTCCGCGACCGCTTATTAGTATTCACGGCTAACCCTTATATCTAAGGGTCTTTCCCCTATCTGCCAGCTGGGGACGCGCTTGGTAGGAGATGGTAGCTCCCCCAGGCTAACTACTGTTTTGCCTTTATTTAAAAAAAAAAAAAGATTTTTATTAAAATGCTCTGAAATCTCAACAAAATAATTCATTATATCATACAAATATTTATATAAATGATCATTACTAAAAATAGAAGCGCATATGCCAGAAAAAAGCACTGCTTAAATAGCCAATACTTTTCATTTTAGAAATAATTGATATAATTATGTGTATGATATAATGATAGTTAATGAGTGAATAAATGTTAGCGGTTTTTTTTTCTCCGCAGTTTCTTAACTAAACGGGGCAGCATTTAAAAATCTTTTTTTTTTGTTTGTTTTATAACTTAGAATAACGCAATAAACCAAAAAAAAAGTAATAATAAATAATTGATATCCGTCATTACAGCCCCCCCCCCATATAGTGTTAATGCTGATAAAATTTCTAAACAACCAATTAAAGGTATACAATCTTGGCTACCATTGTATATTAGTATTAGTATGGCCCCTGCGAACCCGAACTGGTCCATACATTACAACGGACTCAACATAACGTAGGATTTCATGAAGACGTTTGAGATATCTACTTCTCTTTCTAGCCCAAAAGGCAGAACCGTTCTTAGGCCTTCGGGGTAAAAGTAAGTGTGAGGGCCCTAGGAACATTGGGGGGGGGGTGGCCATGGCAAAGGTACATTTGGGGGCTCTTGCAAAGAAAAAAGGTTTGGGGGGGGGGTGAAAAAAAACGCTGTTTAGGTCAAGACTTGCAAATCTTGCGACCTTTATAATCTTTGACAGTCGACGCCCTTGTTAAATCTTTTCATGCTACCCCGCATGTCTCTGATAGTCTCCACCTAGGGCCGTTTGGTGTAAAGTTAGTTTTATATATATATATATACAGGTCCTACTAAAATGCAAAATAGTTGAATGATTTACTTACATACCCCACTGAGTGTAAAAACCAAGTTGAATAATTTGTTACATACATCCCCTGAGTGTAAAAACCAAGTTGAATAATTTGTTACATACATCCCCTGAGTGTAAAAACAAAGTTGAATAATTTGTTACATACATCCCCTGAGTGTAAAAACAAAGTTGAATAATTTGTTACATACATCCCCTGAGTGTAAAAACCAAGTTGAATAATTTGTTACATACATCCCCTGAGTGTAAAAATGTAGTTGAATAATTTGTTACACACATCGCCTGAGTGTAAAAATGTAGTTGAATAATTTGTTACATACATCCCCTAAGTGTAAAAATGTAGTTGAATAATGTTACATACATCCCCTATGTGTAAAAATGTAGTTGAATAATGTTACATACATCCCCTAAGTGTAAAAATGTAGTTGAATAATGTTACATTGTTACATACATCCCCTAAGTGTAAAAATGTAGTTGAATATTTTGTTACATAATCCCCTAAGTGTAAAATGTAGTTGCTTAACTTAAAGGTTCAATTTTTTAATTGCGTTAAAAATTAGATTTAACAACTCAAAGAATGAAATAAAAGCTGTCCATAAGCAGAAGTTTATAAATTACTTTGTAAAGACAGTCCTATGGACTAAATCTAAATTACAAGAAACTAAAGTAATGCTCTAATTAAAATTGAAAAATCTAAGTATTGATTACCATTACTTCCACTTTTGATTTAAAAAAGTAAAAAACCATCAATTTTTATTATTTTAGTTGTCTAAATATTATAATTTAAACATATTATAAGCTTTCAAGTACATCTTCAAATGAAAAATCTAAATAAATTATGAAACAATAAAACATTATCTGGCTCATAAATCCCTAAAATAAAATTTGGCTCATAAATACCTAACTTTTTCACATTGCATAAATTCAGCACTGATATATTTTAGTAGTTTTTCTTATATCAAGTCACCTAAGTATCTGATATTAATGTGTCTAAAAAATTACATATAAAAATGGTATGATCAAGTATCTAACTCTGAAAGAAATTATTTCATAAAAAATGAAAAAGACTTCATGAATAACTACAGTTTTGCTTTTGTCAGCCTTAGATAAAATTAAATTTTTGGTTATTAATCTCTAGCCCGGATGTGCAACAGTTTAGTTTAATAACATCTTAAAAACAATAACACAACTAGATTCTAATGAATTTTTTCAACTAAGCTTTTAATCTTCAGAAAGTTTAGTAATATACTAAACCAAGTCATTTTGCTAAAGATAATGGAATGTTTCAAGTATGGACTAATAGCATGACATTTACCATATACACAGATTTATAATTTATATACAATATACAGTGTAAAAGATTAGAACAGTGCAGATGAAGGTTGGATGGAAAAAAAAGATTTTGAAAAGAAGAAAGGAAGAGATAGAAGTGTGGCAAGATAAACAATACTTTACTTAAATCATTCGTCATTATACCTATTATATATCAAAAGAAAAATACTCCAATATGTACAAAATGCTAAGACTACTATCAAACTATTATCTTTAAGCTGCTTTGAAGTATTTATAATACTGAACACCAAAAAGTTAATGAAAAACTTTCATATTTTTTGGATAGGTGGCAGGATAGAAAATAATATCAATTTATACATTATGTAACAAATGCTATACAAAACAAATACTGTACAATACTATCTACAATAAAACAGACATGTTTGTGTCATAGTATGATCAAATTAATGTCAATGCACTTCAAAATAATTTTGTTTTAATTTGGCAAAAAAATATCCCACCTAATAAACATAAAATGTTCCATCATTTCATTCTCCTTACTTTTAAAAAGAATATGGAATAGAATAAGACTAGTAATTCATGTGAATTAAAATTATCAATCATTACAATTTGAGCAGTTATTAAGCAGGTTCAATATCTTTGATAAATAATGTTGATATATTGCACTGACAACATGCATAAAATTATTTTAAAAGAAATTACAGTCGATTCCGCTTAATTGGGACACATCGGGACCGAGGCTTTTTGTCCCAATTAAACATTCAAAATTAACTATTGGCTTCTTGGTTTGGTTCCATTGAGATTTGTCCCAATTAAGCGGAATCCACTGTATTTGCTAAAAAAAAATGTTAAATTATTCATTTTGCACCTCCCACACCTCATTCCTGATTAAAAGTTTTATATATATAATAACTAAGATGACTACACCTAATGCTTGTTTCTGTTATAAATTCATTGTCATTAACATTTTATAAAATTGCATATTAAACAATTTCAATCTATAAGAAATAAGTCAATCACATGTATGATCACAATGACTAACGACAATTTGACCTGAAGGTGCATGAAAATTAATACATTGCACAGTATTAGTACTGAAATTTATAATGAAAGCGAATCACAGGAAAAGAAATTTATAAAACATAAGAGGACTTTTCTAATCTAAAGATTTTAGCCTCAGATTAGTATGATGCTGAGCACATCAGAATCATATAATGTACTAGTCAATATAAACAGCATAAGTAATTTTTATAGCTCATTGATCAGTAGTTTATCATTACTCAACTTACTGATTAAAACATATTTTTTGGTAGTTAAATTATTGCAAAGTATGTACATATATACAGTTTAAAGTTATGAATGGAACACAGATCAAGAGCTGGTTTGTGAGTGGATTAATCCAAGAACTATGAACTTTGGTTTTCACTAGTTACACAGTTATTATTGGCTGCACAGTTCTTGTGTAAGTAAGAATGTACAATTTTTGAGCTGATCCCAAAATATCACAAAATAAGTTAAATGTCATTGTTTTCTCTCACAGAAGAGCTCTGTTAAATTGATGTTTCCAGTGTGTTGTTGGCTGGGGCCACTTGCAGAGCGCACCTTTTCATTATGGGCGTCTGGAGATAAAAACAAATGAAGAAAAGAATGAAATATTTGGAAAAGTAAATTAAGATAAATGAATAAAAACAAACCATACAGCATATTAAATTTTTTTAAATTTTTATTTAAATATCAAAAAACTCTTGAAAAAAATCTTTTACTTACACCGTGACCTTTGCGAATTCTCATATCTGCTTTAGAAAGATTTCTATGCTGACCATTACTTGGAGTAAATGGAGATTTGATCAAGTTTGAAGTGAAGCTTGGCAAATAATTAATCTCATTCTCGGACTGAGAGTAAATGTACTTAGGGCTGTATGACTGAGTTAGTGGCAGCTGCTTCAGTCTGGGTGAAATATTCTGGAGGACTCTAGGTGAAATATTCTGATGGTGTTTCGGTGAAAGGTTTTGAATGATTTTAGGTGACAATTCAGATAGCAATTTTGAAGATGAAAGACAAATGTTTTCTTTGAAGGCGTTGGATATATTCACAGTTTGAACAGAAACAGGCCAGTTTTCCTTATGTGGTGAAGCATACAAAATATTTTCCAAACATTCTTGTTTGGGAGGCGAACACTCTGGAGAAGTTGTCAAGGTGTTGCTCCGTTTATGTCTAGGTCGTGACAATCTTGTATTTGCTACTGACTTTGAAGAAATTGGTGATAGAAGAAGATCACTTAGTGCTGGGACAGGAGTCTAAAAGAAAAAGATTTTTAAAAAACATCAATAAAAAAAAAAACCCAGTAAAAAGCATTTTTTTTCCAAACAAAGACATTTTTATATTATGATACATAGTTTTACTGTGATGTCTCAGTTCATATATAGATGGTTTTAAGCTTATAATCATGGATTTTGTTTTAATAACAGAAGAAAAAAAAAGCATTTAACTAATGATAATTAAAGGGGATACAGTTAAAAGCATTTTTTAATTATTTATGTTATCAAAAAGCTAGGGATTTTGTTTAAACTAAATAAGCTATTACAGCAACAATAATAATTACATATTTATGGACATGGATTTGTTTTCATCTTTTCCTGATATGAAACAAATTTCTTTGACTTTCTAAATTCTACAGTAATTTAGATTATAACTATATTGTGCATGGACTACAGGAATGGATAGTGAAAAGTGAAGGGTTAAACAAAGTGCAGATTTGTTTTATTTTAATACAGAAGTGACTATTAAATAGTAAATCTTTATTTTACAAATGTTTTTTAAAAAAAAATGGAAAGAAAAAAAACTAAGCAGTTAAATAACAGTAAGCAAAAAGCAAATATGCATGCAAGCCAAAATCTCAATTTGAAAGCAACCAACACCCTTGTAAAAGCTTTTCTAAAAAATGTAGGCACTAGAAAATGAAATCTTACAGTAAAGTAATAACTGTTGAAATCCAACTTCTTTCTTTGTGAATGTAATTTTTTATAAGAGCAGTTGACAACTGCTATTTTATCTGAACTCTGGCAAGAGTACTCCTGAGACATACACAATAAAGCCAAAATTTTAGTGTTAATAACCAGACAAAAACAGTATCAGTCTATACTAACACAAAATTAAAGATGGTTGGTACACACCTTTGATTCATCAGTTGAGGATGAGGATGTAGCTGATGATGCACTTAGCCTTGACAGTTCAGGGTTTCTGCCTTTTGATCTTGATCGGCCAATGGAAGGTAACCGTTTCTGTTTAAAAAATATATAGCTTATTAATATACAAATTTTAGGTCAGTATTTTTTTATTTCAGCTTTCTATATAGCTGATTATGATTAAAGTTCACTTGTAAATTTCGGTGCTTTGTTGAATAAACATTTTTTTTCAAAGATATTTTTTACAGTCATCACTTTAAAAGTCTTACTTTAATGGAAGCACTAATGGATTTGCTGCGAGTATGTTTTTTTGTCGACGATGTGGGTGTAGTGGTAGCCTTCAATATCTTTGTTTTCAGTTTCATGTTGTGAGGAGTGTCGGGTAAGGACTGCACATGAGCAAACAGGTTCTGCAACTCATTCTGTGTATGACTAGCAACATCATCACACTTCGACCTCTCGCGATCCAGATAGCACACGTTGGTAACAAGTGTTCGGCTACTCACAGATTTCTACATACGGAATAAAATATGGTAGACAAGACATTAAAATATACCAAAGATTCTATGTTTGATTAATGCTATGAGATATGCAGATTTATCGAGTGAAATGAGGACAAAAAAAAATCTGATGGAGATTTTAATTGTTCACTTTACAAAAATTGTTTAAATGAATCAATTATTGCACACCTATTTTAATGATTTACTTATGATTTACATTAACAGACTTCATTTAATTCAGAATTGATTTCAGTGGCTGATTTTTAATTGCACTCAAGTCAAAACATTTAAATTCTTTAGTACACTAAACAAAAGTAATTTCGTTTTTCGAACAATAAAAAACATAGACAAAATTATCATGAAAAGCTATTCAGAAAAAGATGAGAATATTATAAAAAAAGCTGTTATTTTATAGATATACATGCATATATAATTTTCATTAAACAACAAACAAGTTTTTGCTTTTTAAACTCATACATTCCATAAAACAAAAAATTTCACTCGTCAATTCTAAGTTAACTTTTTACTAATTTTTTTGTTCTCGATGCCTTATACTTAAGTAAAGCTTTAGTTTAAAGAGGCCATGTGATTACCATAATTATTTATATAACCTACCTTTATTCCACAACGTTCCTCTGAAGTATCAAGTGCATTGTTAGGAGATCCTTTCTCAAGTCTATTCCAATAATTAGCAAGATCTATCACTAGTTCCTTGGGAGCCTAACAAAAAAGAAAATTTACATCACATGAGACAAAGGTTAATTATTGATAAAATAATACACTGGTAATAAGTCAGTAAATAAATTTTAAAATGAATTTAAAATAGCTAGTGCCAATTTCATTCATAAACATTAGCAAACAGTAGGTCTACAAACATTAATTCAATAGGGAAAGAAGGGCTAATGATCAATTTTGTAGTGCATAGATGAAAGCAGTTTCCTCTGATATTTACTATTTGATTAAAGCTTCAGTTAGATGAGTTTTTTTTATGCCAAATAATAAGTTAAATGTTTATTATTAAGGATCTTGTTTTCAAAATCAAAGTTTTCCTTTAATCCTTTAACATAGGAAAAGGAGCAGTGGAGGTGGAGAAGGAAGGTCAGTTTGGTGATCTGTGACTAACAAGCAATATTAGGGAATGTAAGGTGTTCTTCAGCCACAGCCCCAGGCAAGCAATTAGACTACTGTTTACGCCAAGGAACACAAATGAGAAAAGAAGAAAGGGGAAGGGGAGAGAATCCAGCTGAGGGAGTTCCCCCACCAACAACCAGTTCAGCCTTTTAACAATTGTCAATTGTGTTTGGGTATTTTTCTGTTGGACCTCACTTCAGCAATGATTGTACTGAACTTTTACACCTTCAGTATTTTGTGTTTACATTCAGTTTAAACACAGACAGTCAATATTTTTAAAACCCAGTTTTATATATCAAATTGTCTAATTTTTTAATTCTACAAACTATAGCAAAATAACAAAAGCTGTTATAGATATGGGAAAATCTATAAAAATGGAATCCAAAAAATTATTTAAAGAACGCCCTGAAAAACTGAGAATAAAACAACTCTCAAATAATGTGAATGACAGATGGACAGAAATAACCTACTATGAAATTAAATTTTACAATCTAACTTATTTTGGAAATGGTATTTTAGAGGCAAAGGGAATAAACAACTCACCTGAAATAATTCATGTGCATTCTCAATCATGAAGGCCACAGAGGGCTCTGTCTGACTGACTAGGCTGCACACCTCTGTGGCTCCAACTTTCCTGTTTAAAAAGAAGATGGGCGCAAAGATGGTGCCCAATGTGGCAGGTGTCATTTTTGTCTCCACACAGTCAGCGACTCTCTGCAGCAGATTGATCAGCTGTAATGTCATCTTCTTAGTTGGGCTGGGCAGGAGGAGCATCAGCAGCTGGAGTGCAGACAGCTTCTTCTTGTTGTAACGCTCTTTGTCATCTGGTGTGTTGGCGTGTCTGCCTATTTCTGGTGAGTTGATAAGCTTTATTAGAAATTTATTGCATAAATTTATCAATTGAAAAATAAAAAAATTAGCCCTCAAAGCAAATGTCACATTAATCTTTTTAACTAGTAAAATAAAAGAGATATTTTTCAACAGACAATCTGTGTCAATTACCTCTAATTTGTCTGTGAGCTTCCATGTGGCGCTCTGTAAGTAAGGGTTCAGGTAGTTCCCTGAGAAATTCTTTCAAGACACCAGCAACATCATAGGATGTGTAAACTTGTGGGTCAATCAACACTGAGGGTCCATGTGCTACTAGGAGTTCTCTTAATGTGTTCATTCTAACACAGTTACCAGGTTTACGGAACAGTCCTTCCTTACAAATATCTGAATGACAAAGTTGTTTGTAGCTTATTCAAAAGGTTTTCGGCACTGATATTTTTACTAAAATCTACATGGCAAGTTTTAAAAGTTGTATGTAAGCCATTAGAAGGTTTAAAGAACAGACTTATTTACAAATAACTAATGACAAACCAAAAGATGTATTTAAGTAGCTAAGCTTAACAAAAACGATTGTTCTTTCCCCTTCTATCAATGCTTGTTGGTCTTTTCTTAGTGTGTTAAAGTAAAATATATTTGCTGCTAAGCATAAAATACTAACTTGCTTCCATCTTGAGGAACTTGAACAGAGGTAACATAAGACACACACCCTCATCAGTCAGTGGAGCACCAAATATTCCACTACAATGTTTATCTGTTAATAAAATAGATTGATTACATCACACATAGGGGTCTGGGGTTAACTAAGACTTGTACAATATAATCCATAAACATGTTCATTGAAATATTTTATAACTTTGTAAATTTATCACGTTTTTATTCCAGTGGATTTTTTAAAAGTAATTCAATGAAGAAAATCGTGAGAAAAAATAAAACTATACAACAGAAACAGATTTTAGAAAACTAAAATTTTAATTCTAAACTGCATTTCAACAAAAATAAAATTAAGACGACTTTTTTTTTTCATACTCTATTGTCCCCAACTCTCTTCTATGACAGTTATCCATTAATTCAGCCTCAACCGGACACCCCCCCACACACACCACATTCCCCTACGTTCCCTCCCCTTCACTTCACCTTTCTTCCATTCAATGGGGAATTAATGGAGTAAAGTTTGCCCCGGACTGCACAAAGTTCAACCGTGTCATGCTTTGGGTCAGGACTAAAACTGACCTAATTCTGAACAAGAACCATCTTTTGTTCGTTTTCTCGGCAAATCCTTGGGGAGCGAAAAAACTGACCGCATGCTTAAGACATTTGAGACTAGAAATGATTTGGTTTTATAGGTTCGCAATCGGCCGAGAGGGGTGGGAGAGGAAGGGGGGCAGATGTCAAGGCCTTATCAGCGGCAGAACGATAGCCGTTGTCCAGCTTGCTAATAATGCTTTATGGTTTTATGATGGCTAAAAATATTTTCCACGAGGCATTTTATTCTTTCCGAGTGTAATTTTGACAAGACGTTGCCTTCTAGGGCAGCGGTGATAAATGGTGGTCATTAAATCTTTAATGCCAGAACATGCCGAGTGTCAATAAAATTTATGTCAACTTTGGCCCGTTTCTCAATATTTCTGTATGATTATTAATTTTTTTTTGGTTTCAATTAAATGTGCTGTTACTTTTTAAATGAAGATTGAAGACGGGAAGCCAGATTGATATGTGTACTAATGTAGCAGTAAACATTTGTGTGTGTACTAATGTAGCAGTAAACATTTGTGTGTGTACTAATGTAGCAGTAAACATTTAACTCCACTACAAACTGTTTATATTAAAGGCCCCCTTTAATTATAGAACGAACTAACCATGCATTTTGTGTAATATCATGCAGCGTTGTGTTTGAAATGAATCCTTTAAAAACTATTTTTTATATATTTGACTTAAGTCAGGAAATAAAATTAACGCTAGCTGGGTAGCCTGTTTTTATTTAACTAACAAAGAAATGGAGGACTAGATGTATCTTGAAAAAAAAAATGTGAATACACCTCGTAACACATGAAAGTGATGGGACCAAAGACCTAGTCCGGTACTATCGGAGATCAGAGAATGTCACACTGTGGCTACAAGTTCAGTCCGTCCCTCGGATTACATCTCCACAGACCAGTGCGAAAAAAAAAACCCCAAAGAAACTCCGCCGTCGGGCCGCGAGAACTGGTGGGGCCAATAAAAGGTGAGGAGGGGGGGGGGCGGGGAAGACCTTCCAACGACGATGCTTGTCTGATGTATGAAGGTGATGCCGACAACGGTCAGTATCTATCTTTTTTTACAGTACTCATTGCTTTACACATCGGGGAGGGAGAGGCGAGGGAGGCAGGTCAGTAAACCAAGTCCCAAAGAGAGTGTGTACATAATAAAACTAAATAGCAATGAGAGATGGGGGGGGGGGAGAGAGAAAGTAAGTAACAAATTGTATACATTGATTATTCATGTGACCCCGTTAACCAAAATATTTTCTTAGTTCATTCAGATGAAGTTTATTTTTGCCATTCTTTAATTCTTTCTTATACAGAAATACAACTGAGAAAGGAATCTTGACTTGAGGAAACAGATATTGCACAAAATTAATTTGGATTACCCCCGCTCCCCCCCAAGTTCAATTGTTGATAAATGAAACCACAATTGAAATGCTTCATCACATTATCAAGATTCAACTGGGTCCTATAAATAAATGTGCTAAAAGAAATAAACAATGGTGTGTTGTTAAACATTCAAGATGTCCAGAAAAGAAATGCACACAGGCAAGACATGGTTGGTCAACTAACAATGTGTTGGGCTTAGGGCTTGGTGGAGACGAGAACACGGGCTTTCACAAAGTCTATAAAGGGTTGGAGCTTTGACAAACGAAAGGGAAAGAGGGTGGGGGCGGGGGAGAAACAGAAAAGATTAAATGGCGGTGTCCCCCATGCAAGCTGAAACAACCACTATGTCCACTTTTATACTTACCTGGAGCTATTGAAACCTGACCAAGTCGAAACAGAGAAAGTCATTTGAGAACAAAGGGCGTATCCCGGGGGGCAATCGGATAACAATAAGAAACGCGTGGCTCTTGAATGCTTCAAGAAAATGGGGCAAACTGAACACATACAACAACCAACGTGGCGAGTGTTTATTTGGTTATTTATTTACTATGTAACACGCTAGTTGATCCTATTGTCTGTGTACAATAGGGACTTGGAAGCATCTGATGGTACACGAACAAGTGAGAGATTTAACGAAAAAAAACAAAAAAAAAAACCTGGACCTACTTATATTTTATAATCTTTTACTTACCAGATTTTTTTTTAAAGACCGTCACATTGGTCAATCCGGATTTTTTCTTTTTCTCCGAGTCGTGCTCTTGTTCAGAGAGCAGCAGCTCTAGCTTGTCGCCACTCAGATCCAGCAGAAATGCAAGGTGCATGTGACACATCTCCAGGAACTTATCAGGGACACACTTCATGGTCCTTGTGACATACTTGTCCTCGAGGTACTGCAGCTGTCTGCGAGTCAGACCATCCATCTTAGCCAGCAGTAACAAATCTGTGATAAATGAGAAAAGTGCAGGACTGAAAACACACCATCAGCAGGCTATGAAATATGAAACACAACGATCAGCTGGCTATGAAATATAAAGCTGAAAAAAAAAATTCGTCTGGAGTACAAAAACACGCTGAATACATATACAGGTTGATAAAGGAAAAAAAGAATACAATGTGAAAAAGATGTCATCACTATACATCTACTTATTATTATACAATTTAATAAATGCTGGGGGATGCAACGTCAATATACTAACATACATTATTTCATGTCATGATGTTGGGGGGGGGGTAAATAAACATGGTGTGCATATTTTAAAATAATTACAAGAGAACTATATTAAACTGACAAGTATAGTTCATTTTTAATCCAACTTCAAGGAAGCAAAAAGATTTTTTTATAGTGAACGCAGTCTAGAATCCAATTAACTTCCATTATCGGGACCTATCTCGACATGTATTTACTCTTTTATTTATATAGTCATGGTTATTTTTTTTTATCTCGATTCGGCCTATTCCCGCAGGTCCTCGGACGAAATTTACACGAGTGTGTTGTTTCCCTGTGGGGTCAACATAACGAAACTTGAGTCCCCTCCCCCCCCTACACGCCTAACAAGCGCTATCAAGAGTCCCAAAGGACCTCACAAGCTAATGGAAAATGATGCGTTGGTCCGGTGAGGCACAGCGGGGGGTGAACAACATAAACAATGAACGTTTCTTATTCTGTACTGGGCAATAGCGCTATGACTGATATGTTGCAGTAGATAGACTACAAGGTTGTGTTTTAACACGAAACATGCATTCGATTCATTTGGAAATAAACATACAAACATTTCATTGAGATCAGATGCATAATTATTATAAATAAATTATATGAACTAATACGATGTGCGCAAAATTAAAGCTGAAAGCACACATTATGGCCACACAACATTACTGTCATATCTACATATACATACATTAAAACGTACATAATTACTTTATTCCAGGGGTTGCTATGAAATAGCTGAGCCGCATTTCAATTTTTTTTGCATAGTAAAAAGAAACACTTTTGGTGGAGCATTATAGTTTTAATATATCAACATTTAATTAATATATATAATTAAAGAATAGAAAAATGGGAGCCATACAAAGCTAATCGAACTTTGCCTTCTATATATTGCTGCTCATTTCATTTAACTGATAGTATTAGTAAACGAGCAGGACATTGTATAGAAATGTAGCATACAAAGATTAATGTTCCTTAACTAGTTATCATTATTAGTATTACTATTAGATAACTAAATTATAATCATTACAATACTCAATACAATGTTTACATTTTATATGATGCGTGTTACGCATCTATGCACGCATAATGGGTTTAATTTGCTGATGATTACATTATTTTCAATTAAAAATACATACAGATAAAAATAATTTCTTTGAAAGCACTGATAATTTTTCTTTTTAAATTATCATTTGTTTAGTATACATATTTGTGTAAATACATATTGAATCTTTATTCATGGCACTAGATTAGTGGTTGTCAGAGTATAGGTCACGGGCTGATTTGAAGAGGGTCGCAAAAAAAAAATCGTGTTTGTAACTTATTAATATTAGGCTTTCTCTAATTATTCATGAACTTTCTTTACAAATGGGTCGCGAAAACCGAGCATGTTTCTTAGTGAGTCGAGAATCCCATTTAATTAGTTGGTCTTTAGAATCAACGAATTAAACCACAATTTCATTTATACAACATATATGATATCGTTGGTTTAATTCACTTTATGTGCTAGATTTTTTTAACTAAATTGAAAGTCGCACAATTACACTACATTGACAACTTACATGAGATGGCTGTAATTGGTTATTTTAAACCAAAATTAAAATGAAAAACTATTGCTTTTCAGAAAATATAACAATCCACAACTTTATTAAGTTAGTATCAATAATCCATTGGCGTAGTACAGAACAATTTATCCAATGAAGTAGAATTATTTAACAAATGTGTATCCTTGATTGTAAACGATAAGAAAAGTAAATTCACTTAAGATCAACTTCAAGCGTTCAACTAAAACTAAACAGACATTTAACGCGGATGTTCTATATATACAGCTGGAAATCAGCTGACTTCAAGTAGTTACCTAGAAATTGGCATGTGGTCAATAGGAGAAGGTGGAGTCATTAATTGAGCCACGCCTCCAGCCAATCAGCTTGCGCTTTTTTTTTTACAATGAACTATACAGACAGATGACCGGATGAGATAGTCTAGTTGCGTAATGCAAAGGTCATGCGTCCATGACAACAAAGGTATTTATCAGCTTATGTGGTAAGGACCCAAAAGGACTACCTGAGTTTTTTACCCATTAAAATATGTATGTCGGACAAGTATAACATACTTTAAAAATAAAAATATAATTTGCTACTATGTTTCAAAAAGTTGGTTTCCAATATAATTTACATTTAATAAGACTTGAATGATGTCATACCAGTCATATGCAATGAAAACATTTGAATATCTCATAACTTGCAAAGTATAACATAGATTATCAAAAAGTTCTAAGAATCAAAATGCCAAAATGTAATTTCTTTGAAAATACCATTTAACATGCTAGGAGACTATAAAGAAAGGTTTAAAACAATGACTCATAATATTTAAAATATAAAATGTTAGTTACACCCCAAATCATCATGCTTATTAGAACTTGAATTAGATTAATATATGACAGAAATATATTAACTGTGTGTACAAACATTAATTTCATAAAAAAGCATGTCACAAAGTAATTGCAAATATTCACACTCACACATATATGTTAGTAAATTGTCTTTACTGCAATACGGGGAAAGGTGTGCTGTGGCACCTACTAAATCCACTCATAAACACACTCCCAAAGATGTTATAGTTCAATCAGCATAAGCCCCCCCCCCTTTTCCCATTATTAATATGCCCCAATGAAAGGCAACAGACATGGATAAACATGATATATTTTGTTCATAAGTCTACTAACACTATATATAAACAAAGAAATCTGAACAATGTTGATACAACAAAAATTATATTTTATATGTGAACGTGAAGTTTACAGTGCTAAGAGTAAGAAAGATAGCTCAAAATGCATTTAATTGGCCCTAATTGGGCTAAAAGTTAAGGAATGGCATTATATAATTGTTAGATTTAAAATATTTGTTAACAATTTTTAGAACTGCACATACTTAAAATCATCTTTTCATAATGTTTATTATAGCTCGAAAAAAAAACATTCAATAAATTAACTTTGTCAAAAGAAATAACGTGAAAGAAAAGACGGCTAACATAACTAACAGGATCGGTTGAGAAAGTACATCAAAGTGACCTAGTTAAAATATGCACAAACGAAGTTAAAGCACAAAACAACACACATATACTTACCAGAACCGTGATCCATAGGTCGGTAGACAATGTCAGTAATAATAATTGTTAATATTAATTTATAAAGGACTAAATAACATTAATTTGAACAGTTTTATTATTTATTTTCAAACCAAGAACATTTTTGTACGGAAATCGCCGCCGCGTTTGTTTGATTTCTAACACAGTTCACGATTGGTTAAAAAACATTGCCCTGGGCTAGTTAATACATTAGCTATGCAAGGTCAGAGTGGGACAATCTGTGCGCATCGACGGAAGTTACTGTAGTTTCCTGTTAACTAAAGGAGCTCAATTTGAATAATATTATTGTTTGTTTATATAATTCATGAGTAAGAGCCTATTTTAAAGGAAAAGTTATATACACAATTAGAAGTATCAATAAGCCAAGCATATCGAATAAATTCAGTTTATTTTTTTACAATGATACTAAACTTAGCAAATCTGCATCAAGTTATTTATTAAATCACTCTACTTTCGTTTTCCTTAGTTTACACTTGTATAGGTAACAGAGGTTAGAGCGAAAGGAAAGACTAAGACTAAGTTTAGTAAAGTGTAAACAAGCGGATAAAGGTGTTTATAACATCACACGATGCAATAAATAAATCGATATTTATCATTATGCATATCTGATCTATGAATAGTACCCAAAACTTTCTATCATTTTCCTTAATGCAGTTTACAATTGATAAGATTATTTCCATATAATAACATTAACTGGAACATGATTAACAGTTGCTGTGGCTGAGTGATAGTATAGTGATATAATTTATATTCAGAGGCGTACCTAGGGTGGGGGGAGGGGGGGCCAAATTTGAAAGTCCCCTTGGGCCCCAGCTTGAGGGGGCCCCAAAATTTTTTCTTTGCATCAAATATTAAGTACATTATCTTATGATGTCACAATGCACGGGGCCCCAAAGAGGCTAAGCCCCCCAGGCCGCCAAATCCCTAGGTTCAGCACTGTTTATATTATATCCATTTCCATTGATTTTGAACATATTATTTTTTGGACTCTTGACACATACAAACACAGATGTAACAAACACTGTTCAGTATTACCTTTTAGTTACTTTAATTATAAACTGTATATTAAAAAGTAAATTTTTTTTTTTTACATTACACAGATATTATACTTAACCAAAATTAGTTTCTGAAAATGGGAGAGGATATTAAGCGGTTTAAATTACGGGATGAGAAACATTTAGTCGCAGAGATTGAAATAATGGCCTGGTCACCTACCATGGATCTACTCGCATTAGCAAATATTAATGGAGAGGTATACTTTTTTTACCCTTTTGAGTAAATAAAACTTTACTTTCGTTAGATGAGTTTCTGTTATATTTTAATTAAAATGTGTAAAATCATTACATTTCATAGGTGTTTGTGAACAGGCTATCATGGCAGAGGGTGTGGTCTTTAGCACCACCTACTGACTCTGATAAAGCTGGTGGACTGGCATGGAGACCTGATGGGAAAGGTAACTTAATAATAACCATTTCTTATTTTTAACATTGATGTTGTTATATCTTGACCAAATTGTAATGACCATCTAAAAAATATTTCTTTAACAGTTATAGCAGTTGGCTATAGATCCGGTGTGATTAGAATATGTGACGTTGAAAAGGGTGACCTGGTTTATGTAGGCCAAGTGAAAGGTAGTGTGACATATCTAGAATGGATGCAGCAGTCTAGGCAAATGTGCGAAGGACATGATTATTATGCAGATGATAACTCTTCCAAGTATCTAACTACAGCACAACAGATACACTCCCTGTAAGTGAGCACTACAAGGCTTCTAAAAATATTTCCATAATTAATTTGAGTTTCAAGTCATATTTTATATATAGTTTTCTGCATAATTTAACAAATACATTATCTAGGTTAATTTTTTCCTATATTTTTTTTTTTTTTGAATAAATAAAATAAATAAATCTATTTTACAGAGTTGTTTAACTTAACAATTATTCTTTTAAACATTTGTGTTGTTTTTTCTATGCTTTCAGGTCTCTCAGTGAAAACACACTTTCAAAGGATCAGTCGTAAGTTAAATAATTATCATACTTGTATTTTTCTATAGCTAAATGAAGGCGTTTTACAATTTTTTTATTCACTCATTCTAAAACAAAACAATATGTTGTAACATTTATTTAATGTTTCAGAACTTATGAAGCTTATGAAAGGTTCAGATCACTCACATCACAAAAAGAGTGAGTAAATTGTGTATACCATATTGTTGCTTTTTTAAGTTCACTGAATTAATCATTACAGAAAATAGTAAATGGAGTGCAAGAGGGTTGGGGTGTTTAAACTGAGTGCATTTTCTTTGAATGTTTTTATTTAACCTATTGTACTTAAACATTATTAGACTGAATTTGTTCATTGTGGGTACAGACAAGTGCGAAGTCAATTTGTTCTCATATGGTGCCTTTCCTACTGGAGTCATTAATTGTTCCATTGATGAAGTATCTGTGGTAAGTGTTAATTGTTTTTTTTTTAAATGTGTAATAACCAGTGTAACGAATTGTGCTAGTTATTTTAACTTGTTTTTTTTTTAACTTTTCTATTCACTGTTTACTAGAAATGTAATTTTGTTTTGTTTTGTTTTGCTTAGAAACAGTATGTAGACTCTGCTGTTGTGTCGCCAGATCTGAGCTGTTTGTCAGTGGTCATAAAGTCAGTAAATTCTGCAGGGCATACCAGATACTGGACTAAAACTGTAAGCTGGTCATTTAGGTAACTTTAATTAAATGCATTACAGTAAAGAAACAAATAAAATGACCATTCATTTATCCCTTTATGCTTCTGCAGTACCAGACTTCATTACTGTTGGCAAGACATAGGGAGGTTCAAATCCTGGCATCAAAATATATCATGATTGCATCAGCACAAAAAGTAAGTTACACTAAAATGTTATGTCGCAGTTAACTATTTACATTTTTTTTTTATAATGAATGTGCTGCAACTCTCAGATTTTTCATTAAGATTTTATTAAAGTGGTAGTTGAATGGTTTTTATTTTGATTCATAAAAATCAATTCTGTTTGTGACTGTACAGGAGCTGGAAGTTATCATTCAACAAATGTGTGAGGCTTGGGAAGAGATACTTAGGGAAATGGATTCGAAACTTCTTAAGTTTGCTGAGTCCAAGAAGGTGTGTAGATTATTAATTCTTTCATTCTCATATGTCTTTCTTACTTAACCTCCCAAATTTTCGATTTATTTTATGTTTTGATGTTTTTGTGTGCATGTGGCATATTGTAACTTTTAATTCTAGAAACATGAAAAAAAAATTACTCACTGTGGAATTCTTTCTTTCATATTTCAACTACACAAATAAATTGAAACTGGTACATTTTTTTTTAATACATGTGCCATCTTATATACATCTTTTTTTTTCTCTCATTTCAGTGATTAATAAATGTTTTAATAAATAATAGCATATCTTTTCAATTTTTTGCTGCTTCTCTTAAATTCCAGTAAATTGTATTAAATATTGACTGTTGTAAAAATGTGTCCATCAGTTTGCCTATACAATTTTAATGCACCCTCCTTGCCTCTCAACGTTTTGTCCTGTAAACTAGGTGATTGCTGTTCATGTTGTGACCCAGTGCAGATGATAAATGTATTACTTTTTGGTTGTTTGAACAAATACACACACAGGCATGCAAATACACACACAGGCATGCAAATACACTCACACAGGCATGCAAATACATAATGTTCACCACATACACTCATACACATTCATGCACACACACACATATGCATGCAAATACACAATCCTCTCCACATACATATACATTCATGCACACACACACACATGCATGCAAATACACAATCCTCACCACATACATATACATTCATTCACACACACATACATACACATTCATGCACACACACACATGCATATAAATACACAATCCTCGCCACATACATATACATTCATTCACACACACATACACACACATTCATGCACACACACACACACACACACACACACACACATGCATACAAATACACAATCCTCGCCACACACATATACATTCATTCACACACACATACATACACATTCATGCACACACACACACATGCATACAAATACACAATCCTCGCCACATACATATACATTCATTCACACACACATACATACACATTCATGCACACACACACACACACACGCATACAAATACGCAATCCTCGCCACATACATATACATTTATGCACACACACACACACACACACACAGACATACACATTCATGCAGAAACACACGCATACACATTCATACACACACACACATGCATACAAATACACAATCCTCTCCACACACATATACATTCATGCACACACACACATACACATTCATGCACACACACACATGCATACAAATACACAATCCTCGCCACACACACATACATTCATGCACACACACACATACACATTCATGCACACACACACACATGCATACAAATACACAATCCTCGCCACACACATATACATTCATGCACACACACACATACACATTCATGCACACACATACATATACATTCATGCAGACAGACATACATATACATTCATGCATACATTCATACCTATAAAATGTATTTAAATCCAGCAACAAGCTGGTGTTTGATTGGGGCCATATAGTCACTTGGGTTTGATATGTTACTGGAGTAACTAGACCAGGGGTGGGCAAACGTTTTAAGTCGAGGGCTACAGTGGGCTCAGAAATTTGACTGTTTACATGAAGTAATAAATTGAATGTAAACGTCATAACATAAAAAAAAAAAACTTTTGCTGGGCTTCATTCTGAAACGAGCGGTGGTCCGCGGACCGAATAAAATGGCCTGGTGGGCCAGGTTTGGCCCGCGGGCCGTGGTTTACCCATGGCTGAACTAGACCAATGTTTGTTCACAGCTCACGACACCAGACGAGCTTGTGCTTCCACTGGGCTCTAGTACTCTTGACTCATCAGGAGGTGGTGGCCATTAGATGCTAATGCAGTGCCTCCCCCTGTTGCTCTTGACACGTTGGTTGTTCCGTACGGGGTGGCACCTCACCATTACATATGCAACGTTTCCTGGAGTTATCAGCCCTTCCAAACCCTGGGCACATATTTCTAATGCACTTCTGTCAGTTTATGCCAGGGGTGGGGGTTTGGGGGGGGCAAAGCAATTTTTTTTTCTAATCGAGGGCCACGATGGGTTCAGTGACAGAAGGGCTGGTCCTAGAGCAGCAGAGGGTTGGGGTGTTTACATACATTTAAATTAGTTAAATGTAAACGTCACATCATGAAAAGTTTTAATCGCGGGACCAAACGGGCCGTATTTCGTCCAGGGCTGTACTTTGCTCGTACAAGTACTATTGCAGGGATTGTAATACTCATCATAAGTTCATCCCGTCGACTGTTTTTCATTTCATTTGAGTGATCTATATACCAGTAAATATAATCTCTGAGTGTCGTTCATCTTGTTTAACCCTTTTTGCTTGTGTGGTTATTCTTCGCTCACACACACCACCACATTCCAACCTGTTGTCTCTGTGTTTACTTTCTCTACTCGCCCATCTCAACTCATCCATCATTTACGTACGCCCCGTGACCCAAGTCATGGCGATCGTCAAGGAACCACTGCCCCATGGCAGGTGTGAGTTTACTCCCTCGGGGGTGTGCAAGACCCGGGGAGGTGTTCCGTGCCGATAGGGTCATTGGGCGCGAGTAATTAGCATTTCCTTATCAGTTAGGACGCGCTGAACCCACAGCTCCACCGGGTCAATCTCTGGTGTCCATATCTCGCTAGCGTTGGACGTAAGATACTGACCAGGGCTAGAAAAGGTGTAATAAATATTTATTGTCCAGAGGTGATGGATGGTCGATGTGAAGAATATGTTATGTCCAGTCTGTCCATCAGCGTGCATTATGTAACTACGCGGGGATGGACACTGACGTAGAAACCAGTTCGTGGTCCAGCGGCCGTGACGTATCGTATGGCCAGCTCAGTACAGCAAATGACCATCTCAGTACAGCAAATGTTATTTTAACACGTATTTTAACGTGACTTTGTGGTGCATGACACTAGACTTGGGCTTTATCAAGGAATGCTATCCCCTACATGAGAAAATACATATCTCACATGTTACTGTGATACTTTTCCAAGATTGTACTTACAGCATTGCTGTGAATGCATGTTGAGTGTTTGCGCCGTTAAAAAACGTTCTCCTGCTGCGACGATGTTTACAAGCTGATATTGTATTAAATATCCCCCACCCCCACCATTCTTTGTACTCAGTATACGATTAACGAATTTGAAAAATTTAACGCAGCCCACCCCCTCCTTTTCACTCTCTTGTCTTTTTAATCTTACGATATTGACTCGTTAAAAAGAACCAAAGTTTTTGTTTAATGAAGAGAAAATCAGGACAGCGGTTTACATACCATTTTTTGTTGAAACTAAACTCTTCTTGATTGTTTTTTTTAATGTCAACTATTTTTGATGAATTTGTGTTTTAGTACTCTCCAATGATTTACCAAAGTATTTTACTAACTGATTATTACCATTATTACCATTACTGTGTAGGTTTGAAGTCGTGTCCGAGTCATGGTTATGTTTGTGCGTACGTGTACAAACTCCTGCCGTATTTATGTTTGTATGTATGTGTGTGTGTTTGTGTGTACGTGGCAATGCTGCTGTGCTCCCAGTACTCATGGTTTGATTTGTTTGTCCATGCCACCCCACCCCCCACCACCACCACCGTTCTCCCCTTTATGCGGAACACCGACCCTTGTTATCTCTCAACGTTGTGTACATAAACCCCCCACGCTGCGCCCCTCCTCCTCCTTGTGTGTTGGTTGGACTCACCGGGCGCTTGGCCCCACTGATGGCAGTGGCTTGACCCTTGAACCTGTCACGGTGTGCTGGAGTGTAACATGCGAATTATTGTTTTCTTTGCTAGTTAGCAGATCGAGTTGTTGGCCGGCTACTCCAACAATTGTGGCGAGGGTGGCTGGTGTCCAATACTAAATCAATGACCATTTATATATATTTAACATCACTGTGTATCATATTGTTCTCATGCCTGTAATGGGAATGGCAGTGATATAGCATCTGGTAAATTGATCCAGGGCTCAAGAAAGCTCACAAAAAATTCTAGCATAAATAATAGTAACACCATATTAGCTTTTGACTTTTATGTTTATCTAAGTAGTGCATTGTAATTTGGAATGGATACATTTTTAATTTTCGATAAAACACACACACACACACTCACTGTGAATGCCTATACGTTCTTTCTACTGGTAACCATGTTTGTTCTTGGCAGTCTCTGGTCAATATTTATGTGGCCGGGGGGGGGGACGACGACTGATCATATACCTTATGGGGCGGGCTATTTGGTCAGTATTTGTTGTAATATGATCGGTTCTCTCACTGTGTGAGACGGGTAGGGGAGATCTATACAATTTATCTTAATATCAGAATACTGCTAAGGACATGTCATTCATGTATGGCTTAATGGTTACTATATGATAAAAATGTCACCCGATTTCTCTTATGTGGTACAATATGTAGCGTATACCTGAAAAAAACTATAACTTATTAATTCGACACAAACGAGTCATTTTTAAAGTTGAGCTATTTGTTATTACAATGAAATGCATCATGCTAATGTATTGCAGTGTACAGCTGGTTTGTTGAATGTTGATTACTTTATTTTGTGTGTGTGTGAGGGGGGAAAAAGTGGGAGTGGTCTGTGACCGAGCATCATTCCGGTAACAAAATGACCAAACTTGATAAAGGGATATATGAGAAGAAATAAATGTGGCTTTTTTTTTTTACTATTCTGAATATATATAGTCTTTCAGTATTTCATTGACTTATGGCAGTCAGAATCTAAATATGAATAAGCGTTAACAACACGGAAGGCTACTGACACACCCGATAATTGATCTTATCTTCACAGTTCGGGGACTTTCTTTTCTCCGTTCATTCTTAGTGATAATATTATTGTTTACAAGAGGCCAGGAACTAGTCATTGTTTTACTTTTCTTTCTCCGTTGAACAAGAAAGGGGTGGGGGGGGGGGGTCACTATTGGTCCAACGCTAAATGCTCTGAAAAATGACGAATACCTTTGTTATATCTGTTTGGTGTGTCATGAGTTCTTTGCAGATGTCAATTTTTTTTAATTTTACTCAATACTTTACACATTAATTTGTCTTATGCTACTTTGTTCCCCCACACGTGATCAGCTGATTGCATACTATCATATCTATTTGAATATTATCAAACACATCCCCTTTAATAAGCTTGTTAATACCAGCTAACAACGTAGTGCGATTGACTTGAGAAAAAAGTTCAGTTCCCATAAGGGCTCATCTGGGCAGGTGAAATGTAGAATTCATCTGTTTCAGTAGCCACGGCAGATAGAGGGATTGTTTTGTCTATTACAACGTCCAGCAGTCTTTACTTACCCCCCCACCACCCCCCCCCCAACATATGGCAGGTTCCCATTTAAGCTGTAAATAATAAAATCGCCTTCAGTACACTGTTTATGTCAAAATATTCAATGTATCGCCTTCAGTACACTGTTTATGTCAAAATATTCAATGTATCGCCTTCAGTACACTGTTTATGTCAAAATATTCAATGTATCGCCTTCAGTACACTGTTTATGTCAAAATATTCAATGTATCGCCTTCAGTACACTGTTTATGTGAAAATATTCAATGTATCGCCTTCAGTACACTGTTTATGTGAAAATATTCAATGTATCGCCTTCAGTACACTGTTTATGTGAAAATATTCAATGTATCGCCTTCAGTACACTGTTTATGTGAAAATATTCAATGTATCGCCGTCAGTACACTGTTTATGTGAAAATATTCAATGTATCGCCTTCAGTACACTGTTTATGTGAAAATATTCAATGTATCGCCTTCAGTACACTGTTTATGTGAAAATATTCAATGTATTGCCTTCAGTACACTGTTTATGTGAATATGTTCAATGTATCGCCTTCAGTACACTGTTTATGTCAAAATATTCAATGTATCGCTGTTTATGTGTCAATGTTTCGTGCTGTCGGTACACTGTTTATGTGAAAATATTCAATTTATCGCTGTCGGTACACTGTTTATGTCAAAATATTCAATGTATTGCCTTATGACAGTCTACATAGCTAGCTCTTCATGTAGAACATTTGGTCCTTTCTCATTACACGCCATGAACATAAAATAAGTGTACTAATGCATTATATTTCTGTCAAGGTGTCCGTTCCGTTAATTTCATCGGTCCCTATTCAGCAAACACTCACTGGTCATTCTAGTTACAACAATTGGATAACAAGTTTCATTTAATATCTTTATACATATATACACATATACACTTTCAACCAATATGATTTTTTTTTTGCTAATGTCTCATAATTTAGAATCAATGAAAATCATTACTGAAAACAAAATTGTTCAACCACAGATTTAGTTTACTTTTAAAAAATTTTTTTTAAAAATACATGTATACAAGGAACAATGAAAAAAATGTGTAAAAATACATGTATACAAGAAACAATGAAAAAAAAGTGTAAAAATACATGTATACAAGGAACGATGAACTGAACACCTGGTGGCTAATGTGTGAAATACCTTGTCAATAGTTTATTTAAGCTGGTAGTGTATACAGATAAAGCGTAATCACAATTTATCGAGCCAAATCTGTAGCTTTTGTTATGTGGTATTTTGAAACAAATCCTCAATACCAATGAGTGCCGCGATAACAAAACATGATTGAAATAACTGAGATCATTTAGTTTGTACTATGCAAGTATTAAAAAGAAAACTAAACAGCTAATAGAAACCTATAGAAGTTTTTGTTGACTTTGAATTGATAGGAATTAATGTCTATTTATGTAAACTTAAGTTTGAATTTAGAATTTGATTGGATTAATTAAAAAAAAAAATTAAATCAATATCACATAATAAATGATTGCAAAATAATTATATTTACTTATAAAGAGAATAACAATGTCTATATCAGATGGACTCTTAGCTTAAATATTTTTCGTTCTAATTGTCTAATATATATGACAATTCAGTGTTATGAGTATTTCGTTGTGTAATTTTGTACTTGATCTCATATTTAATAAACATTTACACCCCCCACCCTCCAATTCACAGTATTTCATTCCATCACTGCTGTGTATTCCGCTGTATTTCATTCCATCACTGCTGTGTATTCCGCTGTATTTCATTCCATCACTGCTGTGTATTCCGCGTATTTCATTCCATCACTGCTGTGTATTCCGCTGTATTTCATTCCATCACTGCTGTGTATTCCGCTGTATTTCGTTCCATCACTGCTGTGTATTCCGCTGTATTTCGTTTCATCACTTCTGTGTATTCCGCTGTATTTCGTTCCATCACTGCTGTGTATTCCGCTGTATTTCGTTCCATCACTGCTGTGTATTCCGCTGTATTTCGTTCCATCACTTCTGTGTATTCCGCTGTATTTCATTCCATCACTGCTGTGTATTCCGCTGTATTTCATTCTGTTTCATCCAGCATCCCATACAGGGCGGGGGCAGCGTACGGTCCAGTAAAAAACCTAATTACATTGAGGGCGGGATACCATGGTGTTATTGTTCAGCGTTATCATCACCACAATTATTTATACCTTAATCGTCGGTGCCGGTGATATTTGATGTGCAAGGGGGATGTGAAATCTAACACTGGGACTCCAGACAAAACAGGTCATCAGACTTTCTGTGTGTCTGGAACCAGATCGTCGCTAAGTGCACGTCATAAATACAGAATTCTCCCAGAGAAGTTTTCACAAGTGAAAGTACAAACGCTGTTTGATGTCCCTCTTCCCCCAGACTTTATTGTTGATTTTCGTAAATTGTTTTATTTTTTTTTAAAAGAAATGATGGAAGAAGGCTATTTACGTGTTCACATTCCGCTTGCTCGCTCTCGTCTTCATTCCAGACTCTTTTGTTATTATTACTCACTGTGGTGAACTTTATATAACATCAGATGATAATTGCTGATATTAATGATTGAACGAATAATTATGTACATAGTTTTACGCCATTAATGACTTTAACAAGTTGTAAAGGGTTGCATTTATTTCTTTTAATTTCAATAACTATTTGTATGGCAGTAAGATTTAGTACATTTTAGTTCAAGCGTATTTTTTGAAAAGTTTTCTTGTGGACTTTTTAATTCAATGTTCTTAATGAATTTAACCAGGCGATTCATGCAGTCAAATGTGTATATACATCTTTGTCAGCCAAATGCGAGTGTTTTTTTTTAAAACTATTTACAAAAAGCTTTTAATCAATCATAAAATAACCAAATATGATCTAGTTTATAAACTTATAGACTGTAGAAAACACATTCTGTTCTGATTATTATTATTATTGCAACGCCGCAAAATAAACATCATGAATAATGTGTTTTGTTGTGTTCAAAATATTTCACTTTAAATATAATTGTATCACTGAAGTATCTATCTCCTTTTATTGAAACATATACAGAGTGTTCTCAAACTGTTGTGATTCGCTGCTACCCATTGTTCGATTTTTCACAACCCACCACCAAAAGTTAGGAAGACAAAAAAAAAAGATGGACAAAAGAAAGCAACGTTAAATTTATTTCTTGTCATTGAAGAATTTATGAAACCTTTTTTGCTACCCAAAGCTTTGAGATCCACTATATTAATATATATATACTAGCTGTACCCTGCAAAACATTTGCATAGAGTTATATCCCCTTAGGCTTGATCGGCAGGCTAGGTTATTTTTTTGGTTTCGGGCAGATCCGATTTTTTCATGATTATATTTTAAACTGGAATACTGTTGTATTAATTCTTTACTTTCGATTTAACGCAGCGCCCAAATCGCTATTATTATATTATATTGTATGTATACCGTACATATATATCTTACATATACATATATTACATATACAGTGGATTCCGCTTAATTGGGACACCGCTTAATTGGGACAGCCGCTTATTTGGGACTAATCTCAAAGGAACCAAACCAAGAAGCCAATAGTAAATTTGTATGTTTTTAATTGGGACAGCCGCTTAATTGGGATGAAAAGCCTCGGTCCCGATGTGTCCCAATTAAGCGGAATCGACTGTATATCTTACACACACATATATACATATCTTAAATATATATATCTTACATATATATATATATATATATATATATATATATATATATATATATATATATATCTTACGGGCGGAGAGGTTTCTTTTTCTTCTCTGGCTGCCAAGTTTCGACATGGGGGTTAAATGTTGTTTTCTTACAATTTAATCTTTTATTGTTGGGGTAAAAAAGTCCAAAGTTTTCTGTTAAGTGTTGAGTAAATAATCAGATAGCCGTTGGACTTTTGTACTCTATAAGAGCAGACGTCAAGTTGTGGGACTGAAGGAGCTGACATGTCAATATCCGGAAACTTTGTTGTTGCAACTGTTGGTAGCCCCTCTCTCACCGGACCTGACTTTATTTACCCGGGCTTACGTCACGGGTTCATCCGAAGAATACCGGGCGTCAATGTAAATACAACAGTGTTGACATCCATTGTAGGCCACCTACAAAGGGGAAATAAACAAAACTTCTCGACCTTATTATATCCACTTGGTTTGATAGAATTCATCCTAGAGGCAGGCAGTTTTAGTATTATTCTAAAGTTTTTTTTTTTGTAAAAAAGAAGTGTTAACATCTGAGGCGTGAAAAAGTTATCACTGTGGACTCCCGAGAAATTTGGAGCTGATAATTGGTGGCAACGGTGGTTGCTTGATGCTTGTTTGGTGGCAACAGTGGTTGCTTGATGCTTGTTTGGTGGCAACAGTGGCTGCTTGATGCTTGTTTGGTGGCAACAGTGGCTGCTTGATGCTTGTTTGGTGGCAACAGTGGTTGCTTGATGCTTGTTTGGTGGCAACAATGGTTGCTTGATACTTGTTTGGTGGCAACAGTGGTTGCTTGATGCTTGTTTGGTGCAACAGTGGTTGCTTGATGCTTGTTTGGTGGCAACAGTGGTTGCGCTTGATGCTTGTTAGGTGGCAACAGTGGTTGCTTGATGCTTGTTTGGTGGCAACAGTGGTTGCTTGATGCTTGTTTGGTGGCAACAGTGGTTGCTTGATGCTTGTTTGGTGGCTAAAAGAACATTTTTTTTTTAAAAGAAAAAACCTGTATTACTTTTGAAAATATCCGTATGGCTATTTGTGGATGTCAGTTTTTGTTCACATCTCACTGTCATCTCCAGTTTTTGTTGACTTTCTCACTCTCTTGTCCGCATACTTCATCCATTGATATTTTACATGATATGTCACCAAATCATTCTATAGGGTTAATTAATTCATTATTTCAAATTCATCTACGGATCCATTCCAGTATAAATTGCATTAATTTTTTTTTGTCTTTTTAGGAACCACCAGGTATTTTTACAACAACTTAAAAACCACTTTGGATATGCTTTTGTGTTTTAGAACACTCACACATGTATCGTTCTCTCATATACCCACTGATAAACCCGCACATCTCTCACTCACTCACACACACTCACACACACACACTCGTGATATACAATGGCCTGCTACCCTTGTATTGACTAATGAATCACACATCCCAGGTGTGTGCACAACACACAATAGTCTTTCCCGTACATCCCATAATTCAGACACACTGACTGAATTCACGGATTATCGTCTCACAGTCTGCCTTTTAATACCTCCATCTATTCTCCGTGTCGTCTTGTTAGTGTATTATTAGGACTCTTTTTTTTTACTTAGGGTAACGTGGATAAGGAATCCTCCCTCGGTCACTGTCCGGCTCGATAAGAAGTCTGAAGTGGCTACCGCATATTTTAATGTCAACCATTCGGACCTTCTGGACAAGACAGTCCGCTGACGTCACATGTGGTCATTTTTTGATTTTTTTTTTTTAATGGCGTGGAATTACGTCTCTCGGCTGAGAGGGTCTACCCCCCCCCCCATGGCGATCAGCTGGGACCCAAAACTTTGTAAGTGGGGTGCCGTCACCACTGCCATCGATATTAATCTAAATGTGGTGGGGGGGGGGGGGAAGGGCTTGCTTGAGGATAAATGGGAAAGTATTGTCTCTGACCAATGGGGACATATCGTTTCTAAACCCAGTATAACCGGTATATGGCTCACCGGAAGAGGCGCCACTGTACTCGTCTATTGTGTGTTGGGTGTGTGTGGGTGGGGGGGGGCGACTAAATGGTCAGCTATGAAATAAAATAGTCTCAATATTTCGTGCTGTGCAGCGTTATCTTTTTTTTTTTTAAATTGGAGCCCAGTGTGGTCTTCACTGTCCAGTTCGTCTCTGTCGTCAGTTGATCAGACGTAATTGTTAAACATTGTACGACGAGTTCGTTTCGCGGATGTTGGCGGGGGGGGGCGGGATAGAGGGTTTGAATTGTGGACAATGGTCAGTTATGAAATTAAATTGTTCATATATTCTATGCTGTGGGTCATTATGGAGCCAAGCCGTCTCCAGGGTCCAGTCGTTGCTTGGTTAGACGTAATTGTTTGATTCATCGTTGTACGACTGGTCATCATACTCTATCCCCTTCACCCCCACCCCCCCCCCCCCACCCTTGTCCCTCCGAGATGTGATTGTTGACGTGTCACCCTGCAATTATTGAACTGGCTAACTACAGTTTAAACTTTCCCATGGCTGCCAACATTATTGTGGCCGCGGTTATCTGATGCGTGATAGACAGATAGGACTTCACTGCTACTAAATTGCGTTGAGTAACTTTATTGGTGTGGTTGATGCACAGGAAGTAATTTTATTGGTGTGTTTGATGCACACGAAGTAACATTTCGTATAACATGTTACTTGCTTTAAGAAGATCTTTTAGCAGACAGAATCAGCAATATTCTTTTCCTTACTTAAAATCTCATGCTCCCTCCCCATTCTATCTATCTATCTATCTATCTATCTATCTATCTATCTATCTATCTATCTATCTATCTATCTATCTATCTATCTATCTATCTATCTATCTATCTATCTATCTATCTATCTATCTATCTATCTATCTATCTATCTGTCTGTCTGTCTGTCTGTCTGTCTGTCTGTCTGTCTGTCTGTCTGTCTGTCTGTCTGTCTGTCTGTCTGTCTGTCTGTCTGTCTGTCTGTCTGTCTGTCTGTCTGTCTGTCTGTCTGTCTGTCTGTCTGTCTGTCTGTCTGTCTGTCTGTCTGTCTGTCTGTCTGTCTGTCTGTCTGTCTGTCTGTCTGTCTGTCTGTCTGTCTATCTGTCTGTCTGTCTGTCTATGTCTGCTTGTCTGTCCATCCATCACCTTTATGTATTTATATCTGTTAGTCTATCTATCTTTATAAATCTATGTCTGTTTGTTTGTATATATGTAATTTCTTTCATCAAACTTATTCAGCTAAACACCATTCAAATATTTGTATTCATCCTGAGAATTCAAACAGTACACGTGTGATATTACATTCAAAATCTTAATTCTTTCTCTTAACCATTTATTTTAACCGATGTTTCTGCATGTTCACTGTATTGTGAGGTAATGTTCTCATCATTGCAATTTGCCAATTTTTTTTTTAAAACTGCGCATGATTCAAGATTGTATGTCTTAATGTTCTTTGTCGACCTTTTCTTTTATTGGTACGCGAGAAGTAAAATGTGGTATGACAACCATGTCAAATGACATCAGCGTTTACTTACAGATTTTATAAATAAACTGTTTAACTGCAAAAAGCAAAAAGTGTCGGCGAACCCTAAATATATCCCATTTGTCCTAAATATATTTATCCGAGCTGATGATATCCTCCTATTTGTGTGAGGATCCACATTTTTTTCTAGGATTATATATTTTATGTCTCTTGAACATTCTCATTACTTTAACACAATCCCCCCCCCCCTTTGTTGGGTTGAATGAATATTTGTTTGTGTAGTTTTGTTGATAATGTGGATGGATACACGATTCTTCTTTTACCACTGTGTAGTTGTATGTATAGTTTCTTGATGATGTTGGTGCAGTTAGGATCAACATGTATTCAAAAAAAAGGACATCTTAGAAAACACATAGTGACTTTCTTTTTTAAACACTAACTAAGAATAGGAGTTGAAACATAAGTTTTTATAAACCCAGGAGTTTTCGACTTATTTTACTACCCGGGGTCGAATTGGAAGAACAATAAATTATGCATATCTAATTCATTCAAAGCATGTTAACAGTGTATAAGTAGTATTATCTAATTCATTCAAAGCATGTTAACAGTGTATAAGTAGTATCATCTAATTCATTCAAAGCATATTAACAGTGTATAAGTAGTATCATCTAATTCATTCAAAGCATGTTTACAGTGTATAAGTAGTATCATCTAATTCATTCAAAGCATGTTAACAGTGTATAAGTAGTATCATCTAATTCATTCAAAGCATGTTAACAGTTTATAAGTAGTATCATCTGATTCATTCAAAGCATGTTAACAGTGTATAAGTAGTATTATCTGATTCATTCAAAGCATGTTAACAGTGTATAAGTAGTATTATCTAATTCATTTAAAGCATGTTAACAGTGTATAAGTAGTATTATCTAATTCATTCAAAGCATGTTAACAGTGTATAAGTAGTATCATCTAATTCATTCAAAGCATGTTAACAGTGTATAAGTAGTATTATCTAATTCATTCAAAGCATGTTAACAGTGTAAAGTAGTATCATCTAATTCATTCAAAGCATGTTAACAGTGTATATAAGTAGTGTTATTAATTTCACTTTTTTTGGTCGTCTATCATTTAAAGTTGGTAAGTTTACGAGTCATTCTCACGGTTCGTAAGGGCCGCATGACGGCTGCGGGTTGGGCACCCCTGGTCTAATGTTGACCTGCTTGGTCAGATATATTTACAATGAGAGTGGCATATGAACGTGTCCATCTGAAGGCTGTGTGTATTGTTCAAATAATTCTCTTTAGTCGTTTGAAATTACGCTTTTCAAATTACATATTGTTGTAATTCATCTAAGACTGAAATACACTAAGTTTTCAAATAAAAAAGTTCTACTGTATTACTGTATTTGTAGTATAACGAGCCAGTTTTACTATATTACTGTATTTGTAGTGTAACGAGCCAGTTTTACTATATTACTGTATTTGTAGTGTAACGAGCCAGTTTTACTATATTACTGTATTTGTAGTGTAACGAGCCAGGTTTACTGTATTACTGTATTTGTAGTGTAACGAGCCAGGTTTACTGTATTACTGTATTTGTAGTGTAACGAGCCAGTTTTACTGTATTACTGTATTTGTAGTGTAACGAGCCAGTTTTACTATATTAAAAACAATGAACTATTAAATACAATCAGTTTAGAGCAGCACTGTACGTCACTTGCCAAAGTTTAACATATAATCATCTGGTTATTATAGACTAGAATTGAAGAGAAATATTGGCTCTTGTGTGTAACTTTTTTTTGTTCCCCTTTCTATGCAGGTGGGCTATAGTTTAAGATTTGTTTTGTGTAACTGAGAAGTTTACTTAGATAATTAGGTGGGCGCGTCCAACAATAGATGGTCCGCATGGAGGAAACAGTGAAACAGGAAAGGGCAGTAACTCGCCGGTAGTTCCTGTTCCACTGGTTGTCATCATCAGTCACTCGGGTTACGTCACCTTTGATTGCATTCAATGGAGCGTAATCACGACTGGCGGCCACTTGTGCCGGTGTGGGCCCCACTCGCACACATGGTCATCGTTTTGGTCAACTCACGCAGAAGATGAAAACAGAGATGTGTGGTAGCCTAGATGTCGTGGTACAGATGCCGAAATTAGTAAACTAAAAAAGTTTAAAAAGACGTATGAACTCTCTCAACTTTGACCCGTCGGCATGTTAACCCGGAAATAAAATTTTTTTTTCTTTGTACAGAAACTACATTGTGCAGTTAGAAATTATTATTTATAGCAATTTTTTTTTGTAGATACCGGAGGAATAACGTCACAAAATGTGACACTATAAACTATTAGCCTTGTCCATTTTTTTTTAAAACTTACTTCCGTTATTTTCGCTTCTTTTCGGTCATTTGATCTATTTCTGGTATTTCGTCATGTTACTTTACACTTTTAGCAGTACATTTTGGTACAACAGGAATAGTCCAGATAATAGACTGGGCAAGGGTAGGGGTTAGAGGGGGGGAGAGGTTGGGTGGTTCTTGTGAATGAAAAGATACACTAACGGGGGAAAGTTTCAAAGGGACTACTTAGAATCTCCATGTGGATGTCGTTTCCTCCCGCTCCCCACCATCCTTCCTGGGTAGGACGTTCAAAAGATCATTATCACATGGGGTCACCTCATGCAGTGGACACTGGCCACCAAGAGACTGGTTACAGCCAAAAACTCAGGAAGCCATTACAAAAGACTTGAACCCGATAACAGTTTTCAAGGGACTGTGAGAATTGTGGGTAAAGCTGTTGTAGGCTATAACTGTCAACCCCCCCCCCGCACACACACACACTCATGTCAATCCCAATACATTTTATTGCATCCCGTCCAACGTGTTGCTAAACTATCTCTAAATAGTTCAGTTGTTTTGTCTCAATGTCCGTCTCGGGTGTGTGTGTGTGTGCGTGTGAGAAACGGAAGACAGGAACTGGGAAGAAAATAAAAAAAAAGATATGTATTATTATCCACCCTTCTCACCCCGCCCCCTTCCTACACGTGATCAATTGTCAAGGAATAGGAAGTTCACGGATCACGTCATCACTTTGTGTGTAGGTGTTTTGTTTTAATCTGTGCGATTCTTCCTCCGGTGTCAGCACCCGTCGTAGTCTAGACTCGTGACCAGGATATTTTTATTTCATTTCTGACCTTTTCTTCTTTCTTTTTCTTTCTATTATAATTGTATGTCGTCACTAGAGTGTTTGGTCGTGAAAGTCCCTCATTGTCCTTTCTGTGTGTGACCATTGTTCTGTCGACCTCCACGGTCCGACGGACTGACCCCGGGTGGCTATAATATCTGGCCAGTCCGGCCCCGTACTTACAAATGATGTTCATTGTATTCTGCCCAGTAGGTCCTGGGTGTTGTCTTGATCCCCCGATCATTGTCCGGCTGACCTCTTGGGGGGGGGAGACTGTTGAAGCGAGCTATTTTTTTTTCTTATTGAATTAACTATAACACCATCACTTGTCACTCTTGACCACAGCCACAATTTGACCCGAACAGCAAAACAAATAAACAAAACTTGTTTTTTTCTGACAATTTTATGTTGCACGCTGCAGAATTTATACCAAGTTTACGTTTTAGAAAATATGTGTTTTTAGCATATCAGCTAAGAAGGCTAGCATAGAGTGGACTGACAGTGATGGACTGATGACAGTCATCTGGCATAGTTTCAACAGGAACTTTATAAAACATAAAATAAAACTAGCATGTTTGTGTGATGTCACACGCGGGGCTCATACTGCTTGTTGTCATATCGTATCATTACACAGGGGCATAGGGTTGCCGTTAGCTAATTGTGGGCTCCTGACAATTTCACCAACTAGTGGCTTTTGTGAACAGTACGAGCTATACGAAGAATCAAATATAACAGTTGAAATCAAAATGAATAGATTGAGGTGGGTAAGACACATAGAAAGAATGGAAAACAACAGAGGCCCAAAAGGCAAAACCCAATGAGAAAAGGCCTAAAGGCAGACCAAGAAGCAGATGGTTAGAGGAAGTGGAGAAAGACCTTAAAACCATAGGAGTGAGAGAGTGGAGGAAGAAAACCATGGATCGGGAAAAGTGGAGAAGTAGTATGGCAGGCCAGGGCCCTTAATGGGCTGTAGAGCCAAAGGAATAGGAAGAAGCTTTTCTGAATACACCCACTGGTCATTTTCTAAAAGTTTACTGTATCCGATGGTACTGGCCCTTGACGTGTATACGAGTTGTTGAATCCCCCCCCTCTACCCCTTACTACACACGCCAACTACGTTGTGTCTGTGTGTCTAATCATAGAACACGTTAAAGTGTCTTTTATTGTATCATATCATCTTAACTTATACACAGCGTCTTGTCATTTAGAGAAACGGTCGCCCTATATCTCACTTCTCTTGGCGTAGCTATACGAATAAGGAAAAAAAAATGTCTAGTTTCTATTCCCTTCCTCTTGGCAAATCTACGTGTATAGGCTGAGAGCCTGAATCGGCCATACGGTTATTTGTAAAAGGCGGCCGTTTGATTGACTGGGCAAGATTTACATTAAATATGAATTCTTTACATCAGTAGGGATACGGAAAGAAGATTTTCCTTTTTTTAATATGTGGAAAAATATAATTAATTCTTGCAGAGATGATACGATAAAAATCATCGAATCTGTTAAGAACTTGGCCCGTAGAAAGTTATAAATAGAACGTGTGCTGCAGACCGGCGGTTCTAAATCTTTTTTCGCGACTGTACCCCACAGGGTGTGAAAGTTTGTCCGCCGGTACCCCTCACACGTAAGTTCTTCAAAGTCTTGGTTGTTATAAACGAAAGTTATATGTATCTGCGTAACCATGCATAAGCTTTCTTACCCTTGGGGTACGTGTACCACTGGTTGAGGACCGCGACTGTAGACTATGTTACTATAATAGTACGTTAATTGATTTGTATATCATTAAAGGGGGGGGGGTGTTGTGTTAATCATTAATTCAAGTCTTTGTATGGATGAGATATTCACCTCTTGATCCTATAAACTAATAGTATTTGAATCTGTATGTCTGTCTCTTCATCTAAACACACTCACACACATGTATTAACAAGTTTTTTTTTTTTCAAACTTCCTTGTTAACTTTCATAAATGTTCACATTTTTCTCCATTTTGTTCTTGTGTATTACTTTCGAAATACAACCAGTATTTAAATAGGTCAAATAGACTGAAGAAATGTAATTAAGTCGTTTATCGAATGTTCATAAGAATGTACTCAAATGTAATTAAGTCGTTTATCGAATGTTCATAAGAATGTACTCAAATGGAATTAAGTCGTTTATCGAATGTTCATAAGAATGTACTCAAATGGAATTAAGTCGTTTATCGAATGTTCATAAGAATGTACTCAAATGGAATTAAGTCGTTTATCGAATGTTCATAAGAATGTACTCAAATGGAATTAAGTCGTTTATCGAATGTTCATAAGAATGTACTCAAATGTAATTAAGTCGTTTATCGAATGTTCATAAGAATGTACTCAAATAGAATTAAAATGTTGAATGACTTGAGCTTGAAGTAAAAAATAAAGTTATTTGAGTTACGTTTAGTAGATCTCGTTGGGAATAATATTTCTCACTAGAAATAGCTGGATAGTTTTCCCATAGACTTTAAAAAATCTGTGGTCCGATGCTCCATGTGAAAATTGTCATTCATTTTGTCGTAAGTCTAGACATGTAGGTCGGTTTTAAGGTCGTTAATCTCTCCTGTCATCTTGTCCAGATAACAGATTAGGACACAGTTTGTCCAGGTCCCCACAAGCACACACGTTGGACTTGACATAGTCACTATATCTCTCCCCCCCCCCTTTCCCATTTGGTCGGTCACACCGTTGCCCCCTGTGTTACTGCCCCTTGCACTTGTAAATCTGCCTCTGGTAGACCTTGATAATGACGGCCATGGTCACTCAGCTAAGGTAGCCATGGTCACTTGCAATGTGTTATGTCCCGACAATTAGCAGCAGTTTTGGGGACTCTTTAATAACTCACCTGGTCGTCACATCGTCCTCTTTAAAGTGAGTCGACTACAAGTGTAGTAGAGACTATACAAGTGTTGTCCAGATTACTTAGTGTCCAGACAGTCTCCCGACCACATCTGATTGATCTTATTGTCCACGGGGCCTTTTGATGACCAGCAGATAACAACACAAGGCCCTGAGAGTGTTCGTGTGTATTAAAGCTTCTACAGCTGTGAACCGTGTGACTGAGTCTAGACATTGCTGTACTGTAGCAACCATTAGACCAAAAACTGACCTAGTGGACTGAGAATAAGGAAAAATAAGGAAAAAAAAATTGTCTTGTTTTTATTCCCTTCCTCTTGGCAGATCTACGTGTATAGGCTGAGAGCCTGAATCGGCCATAAGGTTATTTGTAAAAGGCGGCCGTTTGATTGACTGGACAATATTTACATTAAATATGAATTCTTTACATCAGTAGGGATACGGAAAGAAGATTTTTCTTTTTTTAATCTGTGGAAAAATAAAATTAATTCTTGCAGAGACGATACGATAAAAATCATCGAATCTGTTTAGAACTTGGCCCGTAGAAAGTTATAAATAGAACGTGTGCTGCAGACTGGAGGTTCTCAAAACTTTTATCTCGACTGTACCCCACAGGGTGTGAAAGTATGTCCGCCGGTACCCCTCACACGTAAGTTCTTCAAAGTCTTGGTTGTTTAAAATGAAAGTTATATGTGTCTGCGTACCCATGCATAAGCTTTCTTACCCTTGGGGTACGCGTGCCACCAGCTGAGGACCGCGACTGTAGACTATGTTACTATAATTGTAAGTTAATTGATTTGTATATCATTAAAGGGGGGTGGGTGTTGTGTTGATCATTAATTCAAGTCTTTGTATGGATGAGGTGTTCACCTCTTGATCCTATAAACTAATAGTATTTGAATCTGTATGTCTGTCTCTTCATCTAAACACACTCACACACATGTATTAACAAGTTTTTTTTTTTTCAAACTTCCTTGTTAACTTTCATAAATGTTCACATTTTTCTCCATTTTGTTCTTGTGTATTACTTTCGAAATACAACCAGTATTTAAATAGGTCAAATAGACTGAAGAAATGGAATTAAGTCGTTTATCGAATGTTCATAAGAATGTACTCAAATGGAAATAAGTCGTTTATCGAATGTTCATAAGAATGTACTCAAATGGAATTAAGTCGTTTATCGAATGTTCATAAGAATGTACTCAAATGGAATTAAGTCGTTTATCGAATGTTCATAAGAATGTACTCAAATGGAATTAAGTCGTTTATCGAATGTTCATAAGAATGTACTCAAATGGAATTAAGTCGTTTATCGAATGTTCATAAGAATGTACTCAAATGGAATTAAGTCGTTTATCGAATGTTCATAAGAATGTACTCAAATGGAATAAAAATGTTGAATGACTTGACATTGAAGTAAAAAAAAAATAAAGTTATTTGAGTTACGTTTAGTAAATCTGGTTGGGAATAATTTCTCTCACTAGAAATAGCTGGATAGTTTTCCCATAGACTTTAAAAAATCTGTGGTCCGATGCTCCATGTGAAAATTGTCATTCATTTTGTCGTAAGTCTAGACACGGGTTTCTTTCTTTCTTAAAACTTAAAAGTTACCCCATGTAGGTCGGTTTTAAGGTCGTTAATCTCTCCTGTCATCTTGTCCAGATAACAGATTAGGACACAGTTTGTCCAGGTCCCCACAAGCACACACGTTGGACTTGACATAGTCACTATATCTCCCCCTCCCCCCCCTATTTACCATTTGGTCGGTCACACCGTTGCCCCCCCCCCCCCCGGTGTTACTGGCCCGTGCACTTGTAAATCTGCCTCTGGTAGACCTTGATAATGACGGCCATGGTCACTCAGCTAAGGTAGCCATGGTCACTTGCAATGTGTTATGTCCCGACAATTAGCAGCAGTTTTGGGGACTCTTTAATAACTCACCTGGTCGTCACATCGTCCTCTTTAAAGTGAGTCGACTACAAGTGTAGTAGAGACTATACAAGTGTTGTCCAGATTACTTAGTGTCCAGACAGTCTCCCGACCACATCTGATTGATCTTATTGTCCACGGGGCCTTTTGATGGCCAGCAGATAACAACACAAGGCCCTGAGAGTGTTCGTGTGTATTAAAGCTTCTACAGCTGTGAACCGTGTGACTGAGTCTAGACATTGCTGTACTGTAGCAACCATTAGACCAAAAACTGACCTAGTGGACTGAGAATTTACTTGTCATTATCAGGCTGTAACGGTCGGTGTGTCTCTGCTTCTGTTCTAAATCCTCACCCTCATCATTCCGTTAATTCAAACCGCAGTCACACACCCCCCCCCCACCCTCTAGCTATCACCATTCTTATTCATATATCTTTTCTTAGTTTTTATCTGTACCTCTTCATTTTATTGCTTTGAACACACATTCTAAACAACTCGCCTACCTATCCACCCAATCTATTAACCAACATTATGGGTTGTAATTTCACGTTATCACTTTCACATTAACAAACAAACAAAAAAATTTCCTTTTGTTTTTTACTCCCCATGTTTGATGTGAAAAAAAATCTACCTGTGTAAAGTGTGTGTGTGTGTGTGGTGTGTGTGTGTGTGTGTGTGTGTTCAAAGCCCATTCCCTTGTGTCATCCCTCACCTGTAATGCTACAGCCCCCACCCCCTCACCCCGTGTTCAGGTGTACTCCCCACTGGTCCACGGACATAACTTGTTATCAATCAATATTTTCTGGCCCACTTCACAGTGGTCGCTTTCTCACCTTCCACTACAGCGCAGAACTCAGAAATCTATTTCCCCGTTCGCTTGATTTTCACAGCTGACCACTGCGATGAGGTAGGCCCCCCATACAAAACTGGACCGTGGGTCATTAAATATTGACCAACGCATCCATTTTATCTCCTGTAACTTGCAGCTTTTTAAGTGTCGCGCTGGATATGAAAGAAGTCCACAAACACCCTGGGAACATTAGGACACATCAAAGCGCACCGACTCAAAACACTCGTACAATAAACAGCCGGCTTTAATGAAACATCAATCGTTGTCCTTGGATACCTGCCACTGTATTTCGCTTCACTCTTTGTTTCCTAGTGAGGCGTTACCTAACATACATAAACATAAAATAATGGTTGTAAAGTTTCATTGGACAGCAGTTGGATGTTGTTCGTCACGTAAGCTGTAAAGAAGTTAGGGTTGACAATAATACGAGGTTTAACTATGAACTAGCAAATGGTGTTTTGCGAATGGTGTCATTTATGGTTTGTAAAAAAAAGAAAAGCCATTGTTGTGATTTTTGTACTTTGTCATGTTCACAGTAAAAAGTATTTTATTTTTTGCCATCTGATAACACATGAAAGGTATATACAGTTATATGTACGTGTAGCTGTTAAAGGAGAAAACATTTTTCGCGTTTGGCGTTGGTTGCATTGAATGTCCGGCATTGGTTGCAGTGAATGTCCAGTTCTACGTACACTTCATATCTTAACTTACAAACCAGGGGTTGTTATTTAATGTCTTTGGGGGGGGGGGTGAATAGTGTGTCAAGGTCTAGTCGCTAAGAGATTGTTCTTTATTTATTTAATTGTACTTCTAAAAAAGGTTGATCTGTTTTAGTTGTAGTATTCTTACAACAGACTTTATTTCTGCTCTCGCCGGCACACACGTGTGGACTCATGTATGTTATTTTATGAGTGCACAGAGAGCACATTTGAACATTGTTGATCAATTAACAAGGTTTTGTGTTTAATTCAAATTTATAAAGTAATAAAAAAAATAATCTTGATCATGTTGGCAATACTCTCCACTTAAACTGAAATAATGTAAGTGTAATGTATTCATAACATAGGCCTACTTATACACTATTATACAGACATTTATTTGTTTTTATAGTTCAAAAGGAATTAAAATTTTTCTTTCCTTTACAGAAGAGACGTGAAGGATCTGTTAGCAATGACTTTCTGGAACTGTTGCTTTTTGGTACCACCAGGTGCGTAGAACAATACCATGGCTGTCTTGTACAATTATGGTGTTAGTATCTATAAATATATGTTTCACCAACTACTAGCTCAAATCACAGTCTTCAGACAACAGAATGGAGGCTATCTTTAAAAAAAAATAAACCTGTACTTTAAATGTATATGTTAAATTAGCATGATGAAGTAATCAGCATTCTGGATATGTTCATGATTACATCAGTCCATGGTACATGAATACAAGATGACCCGTTTGCTAAGTATCTACAAGTGTACTATCATGATAAGCGTCACGTGTTTAAGTCACACGTGTAACCAGCCCTTAAAGCCATTTTATTCTAGTGAACTTTACAATAATCTTGATTTGCAAGCTGACAACATTAGTCAATGTTTTTTTTTTAATCAAACAGAAAATGTGAAATTCGTCAATGTATTGACTTTTCAGAAAATTTGTTTCTCTGAAAAGATTTTGTTTGTCTTAGAGATTGTCATTAACTTGGGGTTAGGGCACATCAATTCCTAAATGAACTGATACTCGGTTAATGCTTAGTTAGATGACAATTATTCTCTTAATATATAACCAACACATAACCATTGTATTATTACAACCATTTGCCTGGTAATGTTAAGTTGCATTAAGCTTTAGAAAATCATTGACCTTTGTCAATGTAATTTTATCCAAGGGGGATAACTCATCAAAATAATTGATGAAACTGATGTTATGAGTTCTTGCACTTGATAAAATCGTTAGCTGTTACAATTAGTGTTTTAATTAATATTGTTGCGAGCTGGGAATATTAAGAGAAAATGCATAAATTAAATAATTAAGTTGATTAGATATTAATTTACTTTGATTTATTCATTTTCTTTTATTTCATGTAACAGTCGAAATAATGTTTTTATTTTATTTTTCAGTCTAGAGTTACAATCATTCCTCCTTCAAGACTTAACAGATAAGGTACGCTACTGAGAAATATATCTTGGAGAAATGTCTAAAAAAATTTTTCATACAAAACTTTACTGTGAATTAATGCCAGTGTGCTAAGTTTGTATATCTTAATTATTAAAATATATAGCTAGAGTGAGATTCCATGTTAACTGAGATAAGCTTGAGAATCTATTTCCTAACTATTACAATTTTACAGATAGCTCTGCATTCTGATTATTACTGGTCTACAGATAGATCTGTATTCTGAGTTTAACAATTCCATGGATAGAGGTGTATTCTGAGTTTAACAATTCTACAGATAGACATGTATTCTGAGTGTATTCTAATTTATTTTTTTCACAACAATCTTCTCTATTTAATTTTTCATGTTTTTGTTCAGATCTTAAATTTTGTATTGTGCCCTCTGTTTTTTAATTCCTGTCTCTCTGCACCAAGAAACTAAAAAGGGAAATTTGTTGCTTCCTTAGCTGGAGAATCTTTCGTAAGTAGCTTATTTGTTAGCAACAAGTTTGTTTGGATGACTTTTCATTATACAGTCTTTGATGTCTGCCCATTTGCTGTAAATTTCTTTTATCCTTGCTGTTGAAACAGCCATTGGCTCCTCATCATCGGACGACTTCTCTTCCTTTAATTTATTTAGCTGTTCATTCTGAAGATTCACATCCCATTTGTAGTGAGCTCTTTACAGTGGTTCTCAATCGATTCCTACAAGTCTTTGACATCAAATTTAGGCCCATATTTGTGTTATTACTTCATGGCCTTCATTCGTATTCTATGCAATGTTTAGTCTCTAGCGTTAAATATTGCTTTCTCTCTTTTGCTTCATTCATAACCTGGGACATTGTTCATTACCTGAGGAAAAAAAAACCTGAAGTCATGTTTGGAACCCCAATTGTTCTTAACATGAGATATGCATAATCTGAGATACCACTGTCCCTGATATATTTATATTCCCATTCAATAAAATGAAGGTATTGCAGAAGTTAGTCCATTGCATATATCTAAATATCTTAGCCATTTTACTTCTAAACTTACAAACAGATTGTTTAACTGAATTTGAACTATTGCAACATAATTAGATGAATATATTGATTTAGTTAAATTGTATTACTAGTTTCAAAAATGCATAATTTTTTGTTAAAGTTTTTTTAAAAGATTTTTATTAGATACTTTTAAAAAAAATGGAATTATCCAAAATGCATTGTACTCAACAGCATTAGTAATCAATCTGATTTATAGAAAAATTTAGATGTACAGTAGAAGTTCAATAATCCGGCACGTTCGGGACCGGCTTGGTGCCGGACTACCGAAAATTCCGGTCTATCGGGCAGTAATTATAAGAACAATTAGGTTATTAATTAAACTACAAATACATACAACAAAGTTTATTTTACATTTCATATAATGTATGTACACATACTGTAAAACATATTTCACTTAGATTTTAAAAAGTCACGAATGTCTTTTTGTTTTCTTGACTTTTGGCGTATAGTATAAAATTTATTTCTAATGATATGGAAATCAATAATTTCTGAAGCACTGTAGCTAGTACTAGCCTCAGCAAAAGAGATAAACTTATTTAGTGATTCTGCAGCTTCTGCCCAGCTGATTTTTTCCTTTTCTTTTGTTTCGGCATCTGAGTAACTTTTTTCAAGATTTGAGTAGGCTGAGGATTTACTACAATGTTGATAATGTCCTCATCGGTTAGTTCTTGTTCAACAGGCTCATTCTCGTTGATTAGAAGCCACTTCCGGATGATACCGAACTATCCCAAAAACTTCCGAATAGCTCTCGAGTGTTTTTATTTGCTTTAAAGACACACTTTTAGGAGAAAACCTAAATTTTTAAAATTTTCTAGAGTGATGCCGGACTATCAGGCATTCCTGACTGTTGGATGCCGGACTAATGGACTGCTACTGTACTTCATTCTATACTTTTATAATTTTAAATTATAATTAAATTTATGCTTAAATGTATAAAAATTAAAGTTCCCTTCGGCCCCTAAGTGCTCATCGGGGCAGATGAATTGTAGAAATCACCTGTTTCAGTAACCTCGGCATAAAAAGCTCAAATTTATACTTACATTTATATGCCAGTTAAAATTTTAGGTACAGATAGGAAATTAGAAACATAGATCTTTTTGGCAATCATTAAACATTAAACATTTTTTTCACATTCATGTTTGTATATTTCTCACATTAATTGTCTGTCTATTTCAGGGACTAAAGAAACTTGGTTTTTCTATAGAAAACTCTTATTGCAACATTCAGAAACTTGTGGTCAGACAACTACAGAGGTAAATGAACTATCAACTAATGCAGTTTTAGTGTAAAAAAATAACTCTTGAACAAGCTAGAGAACTAAATGTCACATAACTTGGATATTGAGTTGGTATCTGGCAATTAGAAACATTCTCTGTACTGCAGGATGACATTTTCATTAGATCACTAGTACATGTATATAGAGTGTGTGATACTTTACAACAGTGCTTCTCAATTGGTGATCAGTGGAACAATGGTGTTCCATTAAATCACTAAAAGTGTTTTCTTTGAAAAATTCAGACGTAATATATTCAAACAGGTCTGGTCTGTGGGTGTTTTTTTTTTAATGATGAAAAGTTTACTGTTATGAATTACTGTCTTGATTTCAAAATGTTTTGCTAACCCTACTTCAAAGTTTATTGTTTCTTTGAAAAGTCTAAACTTTATTGCTCCATCACCTCAAAAGGTAAAGAGCCACTGCTCAAAGTACAGTGGTACCTCAGGTTAGGAAATTAATAAGTTCCACTAACCCAAAATGTTCATAGCCTGAGCATTGAAATCAATTAAATTAGCAAAATCTGTTTCAGAATGAAAAAATAAATCTTTTTATTAACATCTTGTTGTTTTTACCCCTGCCCCTAACAATAAGTTCATTATTAAACATTCTATCCAGAGTCCTTGACATTGTTACTCAGAAGATTTGTGGTGAAATTATATACGCACACATCTTGAGCATAGCCCACTGTTCCTGAACAGGAATTGGGTGATGTGCTCCAGTTAGCAGTGACTGATGAAGTTTGCTCTGCATCAGTAAAAACTCTGTGTTACCGTACTTGATACTGGCAGCAAGGAGAAAGGAAAAAAAATACTAAAACATTAAACAAGGTCTCACTTTGAACACGGACATTTGACATTCTTAACTTGGGCTGGTCTCAGTAGGAAGAATACATGAACATAGCTCAATATTTCTCTGTACTTTTTAGGTTGTTTTTTGCATGTGGGTGACAGTTTTGTTTCGTTGTAAATCTAGTCCCTCGAAACGTAAAAAAAAAAACGGTTTTTAAACACAAACATTTACCAGTTTTTGAAAACTTCAAAATTCTTCCTGAAAGAGCAACAACAGCTTTCATCACCAGTTTTTCCAAACAGATAATCCCTAGTAGAAAATATAAGCTTTGTGACAGAGTGTATGTCTGTCAACTTTGTGACAGAGTGTATGGCTGTCAACTTTGTGACAGAGTGTATGGCTGTCAACTTTGTGACAGAGTGTATGGCTGTCAACTTTGTGACAGAGTGTATGGCTGTCAACTTTGTGACAGAGTGTATGGTGTCAACTTGAAGATCCTGGGTTGAACATTATGGTACCTGACAGTAAAAAAAAAAGTAAAAGCAGATGGGCATTGTGCAAACCCCCTTTGTAGACATTGTTAATAGAAACTAGAAAAGTGTTCCCATAGTCCTCATGCAGTCCTCACATGCACTTTAAGGTAATCTTTACACTAGTGTCATTTATTGTACCAGTATTTATACACATAGACAGAACACGATATTGTAAATCTTCAACTTTTTGAGTCATTAATGTATACAGTAATTGCCTGCAGTGTGAACTAAAAAGCTTCTAAATGCAAGCACTGTGTACTAAGTCAATAGCATTTTTTTTATTGTTCATTGTTTATTCTTAGTACATTCACTATACACGTGATAGAGTTAACTTGTTTTTGGAATTTGTTACTGTGGCATTAATTGTAATATGTAAAGGAACAAGTTATTGTGTTTTCATTTACAGGTTATTAAAGTAAAAGTTTCTTAAACATTTTCAGAGTTTGCCACAACATCACCTCTCACCTCAGTGATCTCCATGGCATGTCTCAGTGGTTCGATAGGTATGGAGTGCTGGGTTTGAACCCATCCAATGTACACGCAGGAGTTCAGATGGCAGGAGCTTTTGCTATTAGTGCAAGTGAATTACAGCAGTAAGTTTTTTGCAGGTTTATTCTTATTGTGGTAACTCATTTTGTGACAAGGGCAATAAGTGCAAATTACTTAAACATGCATCAAAGTGGCAACTAGACAACATAGTAGTATGGTTTATTCTTTTAGACACTGAGAAAAATGTGGACATAATTAGGTGATGTTCTGTCTATAAAACAAAACTTGATTAGATAAAATCTAGTGCAGATACATGTAGTAGCTACACAGCCAAATTAAAAGATTTAAGCAAAATATTGGCTGCAATATTTAAGACAAATGAATTGTTTAAACATTTTTAAATACCAGTTGAAAGTGAATATCTTAACTAAATGAAGCCAATACATTTATTAAAAAGGCACTTTTGGCTTAGCTTGTGAATAGAAATGTTTCAGAATATGATCATGTATTTACATAAAAGCAGCCATGTTTTCAATGTTACATTTACCAGAGGTTTTACACATGCCATGATTTGCATTTTTTAATACTTATTATGAAACATTTTTATAAGCTTTAATATTATTGTAACTTTTATATATTAAATTATGATGATACATTTACTTTTTTCCAAATTATTTTTTATTTCACTTTTTGCTTAATAAATCTTCATATTAAATTTAGATGTTATTTTGTTTCCCAGGGTTATAGATACAAGCATAAAAAATTTCAAAGCTTTCTTTAGGTGGTTATATATAGGTAAGTCGGTTATATATAGGTTAGTTGTGTGTTTTTTGCTAGTGAGTCATAACTATTCCCAATAATTGAAATATGTGACCGTCCATATGAAAATATGCCATAAGTAGGAAACTACTTTTTGAGTTATAAACGAAAAATTCGCTTATAACTCAAAAAGTAGTTTCCTACTTATGGCATATTTTCATATGGACGGTCACATATTATTCAAGTCCATTATTATGACCCCTGATCTCTTGATTGTTTTGTTTTTTTTTCAATACAAATTGTAATAAAAAAATTGTTGTTTCACAGCAATATTACGTTTATCCAATGAGAATCCACCAGCTGATATAAGCAAGGTAACTACAGCTTTTTATTACTATCAGGATTATAAAATAAATTGGAATGACTTTTTTTTTGGTCAAAATTTTACTTCTTTACTTTGAATGAAAAAACCTATTTAATGAGAACATTTTTTTTCAAAAGAATTCAACATACATTGAACTTTATTTACTTCTTTGTTTTCTTTTTTTCAGATGACTCAACATGATGTTCAGTTTGTTGCAGACTTTCTGCGGGATAATTTCACTCACCTAGTTGAGGTCAGTAAATGTAAACAGCTCCCATTTTGTAACCTCACTTGCAAAACAAAAGAATGTATTGTGTGCATGTTCACTCCATGTAAGGGAAAGATATTTATCTTTCTGATCCTGTGTACCTCTAATGTTATGGGTTTTATAAACTCATTCACTCGTCCCCCACCATAAATCGGAGTCCAGTGGCTATGGAGGTTCTACGGTAAACATACGTTGGGGACTAGCGCAATGCCTGTACTTCCCCAACTAATATCTGGTACCCATTTAAGCTGAGTGGAATTTAAAATTTTCTCCATGACCTTAAAAAAATCAGTAAGGATCGAGCTTTGGACATTCAGGTCAACAGTCGAGGACCTTTTTGTCTTCAGGTAAAATTTCATGGCCAAAAAATTTTTAATTTATAATAGCATCTAAGAACATAGATAGAATTTAAACAGTATTCACCCTTAGAAATATTTGTCAAAATAATATCAGTTATGGCTATAATATTATTGGTACAGTGTATATTGCATAATGAAGTCATTTTCCTTATTTTTATGTCACAATATTATTTGTAAAATATTAACTGAAGGTTAAAAAAAAACTCTTACATTGTCATCATCTAAGAATAGCCATTACTTTTAAACCAATAACTTTACCTTAAAATAGAAATATATTTTTTTAAAGTAAAATTAAAATTTGTATTCTTATGTTACATCACATGACTAATGTACAGACATAATTTTAAGTCATTGGTTCTCAAAGAGTGCGTTGCGACCCCACTGTTGGGTCACAGACAAATTTCAGGTGTGTCACAAAAAAATTATTCATTATTTAAGGATTAAAAATCTACAACAGCATAATTACAACTCTATTTCTCTGTATATTACAAAACTAAAAGTTTGTAAATCTACAAATTAAAAGAAGAAATCTATTATATACAACTAATGATGCTTTTATTCTCTTTCTTTTATCGGAATTTTTTTTGGGTGGCTCATGAAACCAAATCTTCTGTCTTAGTGGGATGCAACAACAAAATTTGAGAACTACTGTTCCAAGGAATTGCTTCATAGCTTAATATTTTCACTCCCTTCAAGAAAGTTATTATTTTAGCAATGAATTTTTGAGTTCATGTGTTTTGTTTAGTATAATTATTTTTTAAAATATTTAGATACATCGACTATCATAGTGGCAAAAAAATTCAAGTATAAATACTGTTAGATTTTAAAAATCAGCACAAATTTATTTTTCTCTGTAAGAAAATAGAAATTTTTTTTCTTATCATTCAAAATGTATTGATCTTGTAATATTTTTCAGGAAGATGAGAACATACAGGAAGAACCAGTTGGCAGTTTAAATTCTGTGAAATCTGTAAAACATGGTTTCAGGTTAGAAAAAGTAGGTCAGTACTTGAAGAAAGAAGACCTGGTCCAGCCACCCAACTACACTGGCAACCCATGGATACAGTTTCTTAATTCTACAACATTCCATAAAGGTTATCTATAAGATTTATTGTTTTTCATAATGTGCCCTGTATGCATTAAATATCAGTGCTTTACAAAATATTCATGTACAGCACTGTAAAGCAGTGGTTCCTTAACTGTTATTTTGTGATATCTGTCCCATCTATAATGACAGAATGACTCTAACCCATTTAATATACTGTGTTTAATAAAATATTTCAGACAGCAAAATTTTATATCCATTAATGCACGGGAAGTCTGTGCTTCAAGGTAAAGCTCTACTGGATCAAGCAATCTCTTCTGCTGTCTTAGAACCTGCAGTAAGTAGCTTTCATTTATAATTAAGGTAATCTTGTATTTGTGGGATGTTAAACAAAATAAAAATCATTGATTTTAATGTTTCGTTTATATCTTCCATTACGCTTCATAATTTAAAAAAAAATGTTTAGTACATGTTACGTTAAGAATTCACCCCCCCCTTTTTGCACACGCACCTCCCGCCAGTAGCGAGTGAGTCATCAGTTGACCATGGAACATAACCCAGGGTCATGGTCAGAAATGTTACATCTAGAATTTACCCTCCCCTCCCCGCTGCTTCCACCTCCACTGCCAATTTGAATTTTACTCCCGCCAATACGGACCCTCTCGTCTCCTCATCAAAGTTGACCATGGAACATAACCCAGGGTCATGGTCAGAAATGTTACATCTAGAATTTACCCTCCCCTCCCCGCTTTCCACCTCCACTGCCAATTTGAATTTACCCGGCCAATACGGACCCTCTCGCTCCTCATCAGTTGACCATGGAGATGTTACGGCAAGAATTCACCGCACCTTCCCCCCCCCCCCCTTATATAACGTGTCAAACTTAACCCCTTCCATACTATTTGAAAGTTGTTTCTATCAGCTCTCGCTACCTTTGCACACGGATTATCTACTGTCCCACTCACACCCCGCGAGCCTTTATAAAGTGGACGCAGAAGGTATCTCGACAGAGGGCGGCCCACAGAGACAGAGGGCAGCCCAGTAGACTTAGGGAAGTTTATAGAATATATTATACTTAGAGTAGACTTGGATTGTTAGACTTGTAAAATATTATCATAGTACATTAAATCAGTGTTGTAAAGTACACGCCTAAGAGTTGTGTTGTTATATACTAGTACCTATACCAGTGAGTTAGAGTTAAAGATTTGGTAATTAAGTTAAATTACCTGGCGAGCCTGCTATACATAGATACATAATAAATACCTAACTTAACGCCACATTTGGCAAGCCTGCCCTACATATAATATCAGCCTGCATATTGAACTTCACATTTGGCGGTCTTATATACGAAGAACATCCACCGTAACAGTACATACAAAATTGTCCTATTTACTTTTTACTCCATTAAAAATATTTTATACTGTGAAAAATAAGGCTACAAACGCCCCAGGTCATGAACAATTCAGGTTATGATCAACAACTTTTTGAATTTTTGTCTTGGGTATTGAACAGTGTCTTGGGTTACAAACTAATGGCAGTGAGAAAGAGAGAGAGAGGGAAAGGTTTAATGTTAGAGACAAAGATCGTTTACAGTACAAATAAAGGCCACGCAGGACAGCTTAAGATATTAAAGGAGAACTCCTCTGATGACAAGGAATCTATAAACAATTTATCTGCCAGTATTAAAGCAATTTGTAGCTAGTGGGCAGACGTAGAAGACTCAGAGATGAATCCAGTGAGGGCAGGGTAAGTTAGTTTTCAAGGCAGAAACCATTGTGTCGTCTGTCTCTTGGAGCTGCAAGATGATGGTGGTGGTTTTCTTCCAAATGGACAGCTGCATGTTTTGTAAGAGCTTCCCATTTAACTCAGTTGGCAGTAGTCTCAAGTACTGTTGGGTTCAGTTCGATCCATTTGATGTGTTCCTTTAGGTTATCTTTGAACTTTTCTATGGTCGACATTCTTCGTCTGAAGCCAGAGGCACCTTGTCTAGCATTCCATAGGAATGATATAGCCAGACAATTTTTAGCCACCTTATCATGATCATTAACACATGCTTTGTCAGCTCTGTCAAAGATCTCTTGGTTGGTGATATTGTCCTTCCAGAGGATCTTCCTAATAAAACAAAGAGAGCATTGATGAAATTTCCCAAGTAGTTTTATCTGCACCCTGTACACAATCCATGTCTTACAGTCATATAGGAATGATGTGAGGATGATTGATTTATAGACTTTAGGCTTGTCAGAAGGTGGATCTTGGCTCTCAATCTGCTAAGGGCTTTACTGACCTTTTAAATTCCGACAAAGATCTCTGGGTCTAAAAATCTTGCATTTGAAATTGTGCTGCCAAGGTAATTGAAGGTGGTGACATTAGCCAATTGGTTGACATAAATGGTGATACATGTACTAGGTTGTTGTGTTGTTTGCCCCAGTGCAGGGTGATGAAAAATTGAAAGGAAACTTAATTGGGTGTTCTTAATATTTATTTGGCAAGAGGTCAAGCTGACATTATTTGCTTCTAAATGCATCTGAGCACTTGCAATTATTTTTCAGTAAAATTCTCTTACTAGTAAGATGTACATAGTTTCATAAATTAATCTAAAAGTTTCTTTTTTTTTTATTATATTTATGTAAATTAAATAATGAACTTCCAGCCTCAAAACTTTAGTCACTAAGTTAAAACAAGCAATTAAGCCTGTTCCATTCTGGACACAGGACGTGTTAGCGCAGTTTGAATTTACAGTATCAGTACAGTTGTTATCGAAAATTCTGCAGTGCTATTTGTAATATTGAGTTGGGAAAGTGTTTATAAATTCAATTGTGTAATGCATATATCTGAAAAAAGATATTAAAAGGACAAGTAAGTCATGTTGAATAACTGTTACAAAAATAAATAATGATTACGCCCCTTTGATTAGCTTTTATTATTTATATTTAAAAGATAAGCAAAACGGTACATAACAAACTCTTATATTTTGGCCCTGAGAGGTCAAATTGCGAAATGGACTTTTGATGTACACTTGGCAGGCCAAGACCTACACAATGATATATACATCATAGGTCTAGGACTTATGGTTGCTGAGATATAGGGCGGTCCATTATTAATATAGCTTATATAGTAAAAAACGGTACTTTATAAGGCCCCTTTTACGGCCCTGAGAGGTCAGATCGCGAAATGGAAAAAAGCTATTTCTTGGCAGGCCAAGACCTACAAAATGATATATACATCATGGGTCTAGGACTTATGGTTGTTGAGATCTAGGGTGATGTCAGACAGACAGACAGACAGACAAAACGGGGACAATAGAGCATTTTTTTTTCGAAAATGCTCTAAAAATCTTTAGAGATGTAATTTTAAAAAAAATTAGAACCGATTAATTTTTCTCATTGTACTGTTTCAATTGTTAAAATTCATTAGTAGATTTTTTTTGAATAAAAAAAAATATTTATATGTTAATGCTTTGTAGATTTTGACTCTTTCCCTCACTTTTTTATTCTCTCCCATACTTAGCATGTCATTGGAGACTCAATGAAATTACAGTTGACATTTCAACTTTTCACAGCTGAGTAAGTAAAAAAAAACAACACTATTTCACTAAACAATTAGTTTTCAGTTGTTATCACCAGCCAGAATAGTTTTAAGTTTAATAAGTATCTATTCTGCCTTTATTTTTTTTCAGAACAATCAAAGAAGATGCCCCACTCCCTAAAGTTTGTCAGTAAGTACAACATATTACTGCTACATCAACTGCATGTTTGCTATATGTTACTCACTTGAAAAAACATATTTGCTATATGTTACTCACTTAAAACAACATATTTGCTATATGTTACTCACTTGAAACAATGTATTTGCTATATCTGTTACTCACTTGGAATTAAGAAAACAACACTGACCATCTTAAAATGTACAACTTTAACTCAGCAATACACATGTACCATTCAACCTGGTAGATTTGAAAAAAATTCATCTTTTTTTTCCCTTTGTAGTCTGAACTATGACATTCTCTTTACTGGTTTAATTTTTAAAAATGTAACTTATGTAAAAAATGTATGCCTTTGTCATTTACTGTGTCATAGGCTGACAGATGACGAGAGGAAAATGATGTGGATTGTGTATGCTAGACAGCAATTTCCATGTGACCAAATCTACCTGCTACGTTACTCTTTGACACAACCTAGGTAATCATTATTATAAGGAATTTCCCGCTGGTGTTCAGTGGTATTTGACTAACTATAAATCATTTTCTTTATCCAATGGATAATTCATAGTTTACAGATTAATAAAAATCTTGTCAGTCCTACTCAGCAACTCACACTTTCACACTCAATATATTTGACCTATGAAATTAAGATTACACTTTATGCCTCCATATAATCTACCTCTACCTTTAAATCCAGAGTGTTTTCCCCAAAAATATTTTGAAAAATCGATCCAGTTACTGATTATTCCATTTTATATGACTAGAACAAGGAAAAACATTTGAAACTTAAATGATCAGAAGTTCAAACAATTTCCAGGAACAAGTAAAGCTCAGATTATAAGGTTTTACTGGACTCTTTTCAGCTCTCTTCCTTGCTTGATTTTGTGCGTCATCTTTGTCTACCATGGCTCAGTCAATTGATTCTGTTGATTGCTCAAGTTCTGTAGGCTTTCACCAACAAGCATCATAGAATCCTCAGCTACCTTATACTTTATAAATATTCATTCATTATTTAATAAGGTCTGTCATATATCACAATATTAGTAAAACATCTGGGTTTTGAGTCTCTATGAAAAAGCTATCAGTTTGCCATACTACTCTTCTCCACTTTTCCCGATCTATGGTCTTCTTCCTCCACTCTTTCACTTCTATGACTTTTAGGTCTTTCTCCACGTCCTCTAGCCATCTGCTTCTTGGTCTGCCCTTAGTCCTTTTCTCATTGGGTGTTGCCTCATATATTGCCTTTGAGCCTCTGTTTTCCATTTGTTCTATGAGCCTTACCCACCTCAATCTATTCATTTTGATTTCAGCTGTTATATTTGGTTCTTCTTATAGTTCTGAATTTGTTCTACTTCTGCAGTCGTTATTGTCCTTTACTGGCCCTTAAATTTTCTTAAATATTTTCCTTTCCCAAATGTGTAACATATTTTCTGCTTGTTTGCTGATGGTCCATGTTTCACTACCATATGTTGCTGCTGGGCTGGATCATTGTCCTGTATATGTTTTTTTTTAAGTATTCTGGAGATCTGTCTATTTTTGAGTATTTAATGCAATGTGTAATATATTCTGTTCCCTACTTATAGTCATTTTTTTATCTCTATCTATTCAAAAGCCTTAAAACATGAAAATAATCAACTTAAAAATATATTAAGACATGCAATTTAAGAAATATATCTTTAAATATTACCAATTTTAAACACTAATACATGTAGTATAACACAAAAATTTACACTCTTGTGTAAAAAAAATAGTCTTTATATGAATTCTGACTTCTAACTTATTTATTTTAATAAAACAATGACTGGTCAATTTAAAAAATACCATATTTAAAACTGGTCTAAGGAAAACTTTTCTGCCACCTTTTCTGTGAATTAGTAGATTATAACAAAATTATGCTATAAACCAGGGTCCACAAAAAATTATTATTATAACTATTAGTTCCCTTTCGCAAAAAAAAAAAAAGCAAATGGAAGACTTATTCAAAATGAATTAGAACATTCTATTTCATTCTCTTGCAAATGAAACCATTTTGCAATTAATCAGAATCATTTTTATTAATTATCTAAATGGATAGTGGTACATGCATTTTTAAGGCATATTTTGTTTTTTACATGTAATGGGGCTTTAAATGCATGCATATTTGTTCCTTTTTTTTATCGTCAAAATCCAAGTCCTATTAATGAGGTATAAATTATTTTTTTTGAAGCATTAATTTTAGAATTACTATATAGAACATAATTTTTATTATGAATGATATACATGTATCAGTTTTATAATAAAAGTAAAAAAAAATTATATTTTATGGATTTTTTTATTTTTTCAACATGATAAATATAAAAGTTAAAACAAATTCTTATCATCTCTTCAAATCCTTCTAATGTTATGTTTTTTCAGTGAGCTCCAAGTTGTACAAGTCAGTGTTGGCAAATTTACAGAAAGTCCTGATGAGCAGACAGACAAGTAAGTGAACTCTACCTGTTATTTCCTATTTTCTTTTTCCCTTACTTACCTCCCCTCAATTAGGTGATTTCATTAATTCATTTTTGGCACATCCCTTTTCTGAATTAGATCCTGAAATATGTAACTAACTACAGTATTGTTAATTTATTAATCAAAATGTTACAAATTCGAGAATGACTTGTAGACTATATTTTCCCTGTTTTATTAAATATAAAAAAGTATAAAGAATATTTTATCAGAAAGCTGTAAATATTTTATAACAAAGTCAGTCCTAGCTTACTTACCCTTTTTATTAAACTTTAACTCATAAAATTTTTATTTAAAGTTTATATTCAAGTACAATTTTTAAACATAAAAGACACATACAAATTCCCGTACAGTATTTGTTAGAATGTCACCGCTGTCATGTTCCTTTAATATTTTGTCCAACACCTATTTCATAAGTTTTCATTAAGTTTAATTGAATAAAATTTTCCAACACCTATTTCATAAGTTTTCATTAAGTTTAATTGAATAAAATTTTATTTTTAGCTTTTTTTACTACAGTTTCAATTTGAATTTTATAATTATAAAGATAAAGGAGTTATAAAGATGAACAAGCAAAACTTTGAGAAGAGTTATTTTCTAGAAATTAAAACCCAGATTGTCAGATTAATGTAAACATTGACTCACTTACCAAAAATTAATTCTAATTATTTTCTACATCAATAAAATTGATCAATTATTTAGATGTTAATGAATTTTTTTTTTCAAAAATTGACTTTAAAACTAATTAACTCCCACTAGTCCAGCCTTGGCATTATTTAACATGCCCTGGCATATTTGTCGACCGGATAGTTTTGAGCAGGGGTGAAAAAAAACGTTTTTAACAGTGTGGCCAGATTGAGAGCAGATGGATGAAGTGTTTATATGAAATAATATAATAAAAGCTTGGCGGGCCTATCTGGGACCTAGGACTGTAATTTGCCCACGTCTGGTCCAGAGTTTATTACATATGTAAAATGTTTCAAGATGTATCATCAATAAAAATCAACTTTAAAATTTGAATTCAGAATTAAGTCAGTGTTTATCTAATACTTTTTGATATATATGTATATATATATATATATATATATATATATATATATATATATATTTATTTATTTATTTGATTTGAAGCTTCCTAAATATATTACAATTTTAATAACTAAAATATAATGTATAAGTACATTAAATAAAGAACATGCTTTAATCATGAAAGTAAAAAAAAAACAAACACTTCAATACAATTTGATTATTTATTAAACTAATATAACAATTAACTACTATACATAGGTAATTAATTACAATTCTAAATAAAGTGTATCTTCTGAAACTGTTCATCTATTAGGGACAGAGAAATGTACTGGTGTATGTAGCTTGATTAGTCAAATCTGTTAACCATTAGCTTTGTACATAACCAAGGGGGCTCAACATTTACACACATGATGCATTGAACCTTTTATTATAGTTAGTGCAACTGACAGAGCTATTTATAGCAATAAACTTATGTAGAAATATATAGTGTATCTTTTTTTTTCCATAATCTGACATTAATCACTGATGTAGCTATAAGGCTGCATATTGTATACCCCTGTACAAGACTAAATGTGTTCCAAGTTATATTTCTTATAATAAGTCCTTGTAATATTTCTACTGCAGCTACCAAGAAAGGTCCTTGTTTAGGGCACTTGAAGGTACCTGGTATTCGCTGATCATTTGTCAGGGAAAGAGGGCTGGGCATTTCTTTTATACCAGTGGTCTTAAACAGGTGTCTGCAGTGGGGATAAGTCATTGAAATTTTGGGGCAATTTGCACTAGTTCCCAGTCCCAGCTTTATTTTTTTCTAATTGTCTGCCAGACATCTAAAAATATGTATATATATCATTGTAAACAGTAAAACTATATTTATAAAGCCCTTGTAGCTCTTTACGTGATTGTTCCAATACAATACTGTATAATTGTTGATTGAATTGTATTATTATAGTAAGCTGAGAATAGATCTGATTTTTGTTTAAAATAGTATAGTTCGTTACCATTGTTTTTTTTCCTATAAAATGATCTGGTAAGATTCCAAAAAATAGTTTATGTAATTTACCAATACGGACAGCTCATTTATCCAGTAGAGACCACAGAGTTGTGTAAATCAAATATGTTAACTATGCAGTTTATTGGTTGAAAGCGTACTTTAACTGTATAAATGGTTGAAATTTATGTTGCCAACTGAAGACACAGCAGGCATTACTGACATAAACATGACTTTGCTCATGAAATGATTTATCTAATGTGGGTATTTTTAAAGATTTTACAATTATTCATTCTTATTTTTCTTGTTATTTATACATGCATTGTTCTTTTTACCTCAACCTTCTGCTGTTTTAAGTTAGTTCTAACTTCTGTTTTCTAGTTCTTACTTCTGTTTATATATCAGAGCAGACTTTGTGAGACTTGTCTCATCTAATTAAGAAAGTAAGACACCAAGTCAGCTCAAAATTCAGACACTGTGCGACAGCCAAGTTCAATTTTTTATTATCTATTTGCTTTGTTCAATTAAATTTTTTGTTTCCAATTTTAAGGGAAGGCATCTTATTTTTACTCATCCTATTAGAGTCACTTCAACCATTGAATGGCTTGTGGTTATTCTTTGCGAGAGTGGCATTTACTCTGCATCTGAAAGACATGATTTAAGTCCAGACTAATCTTCTGATTGCCATGGAAACAATTTGAATCATGGGAAACAATTTTTAAACCACCTTAGCAATTTTAGTTACTTTATTATCTGCACCACTCAATATTGGATATTTTTACTGTAATATATTTCCCTTATCTAGTGTTTGCACAGATGTGAGTAGAAGTGCACTACATTTTCCACTACATAATCAATACACCCATTTAAACTTGAGCCTTGGTTGATATTGACCAAGTTTTGTGTTTGTTTCCCAGTGTATCACGTAGATTTGTCTATGGTGTAACAGATTCTGTGTATTTTTTGGCAAACAACGTTTGAATGTGATGCCAACTTTTATTGTGTGGTGGCATTTTATTTTTTCACATTTTACTTTCAATAAGTTTGTCACTCACTTTCATAGCTGTGGTCACTTTGTTTTGTTTGATCCACGTGGCTGCTGTATGTGACATACAACAGAGGGTTGTTCTATACAACTCACTAACAGGGTGTTCCCTGTCTCTTCTAAACATTCACACTCACGTAATTATCAACACTAGCCAGTTACGTATTCTTTTTATTTCTTTCACGTTTTTATTGTTCATTTCAAAATCATAAAAAAGAAATGGGTATGGTGTACAAAGTATCAAATGATGAATTAATATAAAGCCAAGAAAAAAATACAACAAACCACATTGACTAGTCCTGGAATGATAAGGTATAAAAAAAATGTAAATAACACAAAGTAGACAATATGTATAGAACACATACAATAACATATGTAGCATATGCAAATTAAACAGACGAAATGTATTTAACAAATACATATTTAAAGAGACAAAACAAATAACATATACATACAGACAAACTTGTTTGAAGTCATTCAATAATTATTTGTGTGAATTAAATTCAGAAATACAATAGGCATAAAGTTTTAATAAATGTTAAGAGCCGAAGATCTTTAAATATTGGAACTAAATCATGCGTATATTTTCTCCCCAGTTGTTTTATTCAATTTTTCAAAAACCATTTTATTTTCAGTGGAGAATCCTTACCCTATTCCCTTCTTATCTTTCCAATTTTTTTTCACTGGTTTGTCATACATTCTGTCTTATGAATGAAAGATTCCAACCCCTGAATTCTTTATAACCTCACCCTCCCTCTAAACCCTTATTTAAACAGTTAACTGTGGCTGAAAAGATCTATTGCCAAGGTATGACCTGGTGTAACCAGTTGTTTGGATTTTAGAAGTATATATACATTATATACAGACATTGCAACACTGTGTAGTAAATATGCTGCGGTTAAAAAAAAAAAAAAATTTCAATACAACAGAAGCATGGCATGCGAAGTTATGTGGTTAATTCATACATTTTTGAAGTAATAAATATAGCAGGAATAGAGTGTATACAAAGAAGGACAGAGAGAAGGTATACCGGGAGAATAAATAGGCAAAAAAGAGGGGGGGGGAAGGTGGAGGCGGCTGATTACACAAGTGTGTATTATTTCACTGTTAAAACAAAAAAAATATTATGCTGTTTATGTAAAGTCAGAATATGGAAGCTCCAAACTTTAAAAGATAACAATAATAAAAAATCAAAAAAGGTATTTGTATATAAATAGTAGAATTATAAAAATGGTATGAAAAATAAGCGATAACTTGAAAAATTAAAAAAGGTCACAGCTTTAATTTAATTGAATGTTTTGTGATCTTGACATGAAAGTTTTATTTTTTTTTGTTCTCAAACATTATTTGAACTTAGGGAAAGATGGCAGATGGAAATAAATTACATCATTTCAACAGATTATATAATCAAGTGAATTAATACATTGCAACATATTATAATTAAAAAAAACAACAATAAATATAATGAAATAATTTAAAAAAAAACATGTTAAGACAACAGATGAAATATCAGAACCAATCCGTACAACACATTAAGACAACATAATAAATATCAGAACCAATCCGTACAACACATTAAGACAACATATCAAATCAGAACCAATCCGTACAAGACATTCATTCAAGTCCCAGTTTTCTATCACCATGAATGTCACAATAACCGAATCAACAATATTTCATACAAACTGAATGTTTTTCTTCAAATATTGCACTCTTTTTCTAATTTCCTCACCTTTCATACATTCACTCATAGTGTCAGATTACATACATAGCAGACAATATGTCTGTATCTCATGTGTATTTATCCTTAATGTTTACACAATACCAAAAACAATCAACAAATTGTTATTATATAGGAAGGAAGCAAAAATTCAAATAAAATACTATACAAGTCCCATTGGAATCGGGACACATGGCACATTGGTGTGGTCAATTTGAAATCTGTTGTCCTTGAATTTTTTCCTTAATCACTAATGTTAGTGTTTAAAACTATCTTTGGTGTCTTAACATTATTTTTATTGTTTTTTAAGATCACTAAACTACAAAAGACTGTATCTTTTACACCTTTCCAAATCTGGAGATAATTAATAGCAAACAATATAAATGCAAGTAAATAATGTCCTTCTTTAAGAAAAAAAAAACATGAACATCATATATACAAAATATTTTGTTTAAAAAGTAGGAATTTGGCAGTGGAAGTAAACAATAAAACAAAATGAAACATTTTGATTGGAAGCAAGCATATTAAAGTCTCTCAGTGGGAAACAAAACATTCTGTGGTCAACTGAATGGACAGTTAGCAAAACATACTGTGGTCGCAGGGAGGACAGTCAGACCTGGCCAGATAATTGTTCTGGAGTTTGTTGAATTGTCCAGACCCAATTCAGTCATTTGTTAGTCATGTGAAAGTCTGTACGTCCTTGTGTTTTAATTGCCATTTGATTCTTCCCAGTGTTGTGGTAGTTTTTTTTTTTTTTTAGTTTTGTTTTGTATTCAACTACTTTTCTTCATCAAGCTGTTGATGAAGTTCTCCACCAAGACCTGCTCCCAGTGTTTGTGGCGGTGATGCCTTCTCTTGTTTGCCCTCCTGGATGGTGGCAGTATGTCCTCCAGCCTGGGGTAATCAGCTGGCAGCTGGGGCAATGCTGGCATGTTGCTGCACGATGAGTCTGGAAAAATAAAACACAGTTATTATTCAAATTGCTTTGTATCTAAATATAATCAGATGATATCCTTGTTGACATACATGGGTGTGTGTTAATATATATATATATATATGAACTACTTGAGAGTGTATGTCCCTACCTGGTGATTCCCAAAATTCCACTGTGATGAGACTGTGTTTGGCGATCCAGTCTGGGGCCTGGTGGAAATGATTGCAGTCCCACAGTGCCACGTGACCTTTGGGTAGATTCTGGTTATCAGCGTATGTTATGATGCGCAGGATGCCTTGCTTGCCCCAAAAATTCTGTAAACGAAAAAAAATAAATAAATAAATATCTTAGGCTGCTGATATATTAACTACATTGCAGCACGATAATATTTTACTGTGTTGAAACCTTTGGCTACACCAATAATCGAAGATAAATGTGTATATTATTAATTTCTGACCACCTATTATAGTACTGGTCAAACTATTCTATTTATAGTTCTTTTTTTAAATTTTATTTTTACTTTTAGTAAACAAGTAACTAACCTTCTTTGTGTCCAGTGGGTCCATCTCGTGGAGTTTGGTCACAGACGGGTAGCCATACTTGTCGGCCAGGTACGGGCCGTACGCGATGGGGTGGTAGATGTACTGGAGGCCGTTGGCGCCGGGCACGCTGTCGTGGCCAAACTTGGACAGGCGGATCAGCTCCTTGCCCAGCGAATGGACGCCGCCAATCTTGTTCAAGGTGGCGGACAGCCGCAGGGCGCTGGTGTCGTCCTGCAGCAACAGGTTGGAGTCCACGCCGACGGCCTTGAGCAGCGGGTAGTGGTGGTAGCCGCCGCCATGGTGGGCGTATCCCGGGTAGTGGGCTTTGAGTTTGGAGAATGGAGGAATCTGGAATAGAACAGAGAATACTGAATTTAGCAAAAAAAAAAAATTAGTTATTTCTCAAAGTAGTCGGGAAACTTATTTATTTGTTTTTTTTTTTTTAAATTTCCAATCTGTGTTTTGTATAGACAACGCTATTAGAGATGATCAATGCACATGCAGTAGCACACTGGGTGGGGGGAAGGGGCTGACTAATATCTTGAGAAACACTTTTTTTTTATTTTAAAATTGTGGTGGGGGGGGATGACAAAATGAGGTGCACGCCCCTGGCACAAAGTATGCACAGGGCGCAGCTGTGTGCGTGTGTGACGCCCAAAGAGATCGTGGTGCCCCGACGTGTGTAGACAGTGCGGCCTCGTGCTAGACGTGTGTAGACAGTGTGCTAGATGTGTGTAGACAGTGCAGCCTCGTGCTAGATGTGTGCAGACAGTGCAGCCGTGAAACCTGGTACCACTATCAAAAGTCAGTAATCACAAGAACTTGACCTAAGTTAACCGCCATTCAGCTCGTTTTAGGCGCCAAAGGTCGCGGTAGTGTTTCTAAAATTGGAAGCACCCCCCCCTCAAAAAAAAAAGTGTTGGCTGTTCATTATATGGAAAAAAAGATTTGTGGGGGGGGGGGGGGGGCGCTCGGCTAGGTCCGTATTTCGGCCTAGATATATTTTCTCTTTTGTTAAAGTCGAAGTATACTTCAACACGTGGTCTGTCAAACACCGGTGGCCTTTGTCTGTTTTATCTGGGACCTAGCTGTAACTGGAGGTCATCATATTTTTAGAGTAAAGATATTAAAAAATGGGGATGGTAGCCTGACCCCCCCACCCCCCCTCTTCCCAGCCGATATATTTTAATAGTTTCATATTTCTAATAGAACGTGCCGCTTTGATATACGGGGTGTTCCACTTGCCACGTTTCAACAGTTGTGACAGTGTTGACACAATAGTTCACTGACATTTCTTATTCCCCACCCCACCCCCTTTCTACTGTATTATTTAGTGTACCAAGCAGAACACGCCCCCCTGCCCCCCTTTTATCAAGCAGGCCTGACACTCGCGTGCCAGGCATGCGCATAGGAAAGCCCGCGTATATCGTACAATGTTAGATCCAACCATACCAGTGAATAGACACAGAACTTTTCGTGGTTAGTTTCGGTGATGACACATGTGCACAGAACACGCAGACACACATTTATATAATAAAATAAAATCTCACGTTCTCCCCTTCCACCAATCACAACTATCAACTACGTTCAACCATGTCTTATAAAACGAGTTAATTCATGTTTCTAACAACTATGTACGCAATGATGAAGGCGGCAAGTCTGCGAGGAGAAATAAAACCGCGAAAAAGTTGACCCTGTCCTCAACACGGGTCGAGTATTTTTTTTAAATTAACGTTGTTTTTTATTAAATTACCCAGGTGACCACATCCTGACACTGGAACTGGATTTAGAGAATTTCACATTGATTTGTTGTCTGTTTTTTTGAAAGATTATTTCGGCACTATTTATGACAGCACCACACTGAAAAAAAAAAACGATTCCTTCCACCACTCCTCTACGTCAACCTATTGTTTGTTTACCTCTGCGACCGTTACATCACAAAACGCTATCTCCATTGTGCGCCGTCTTGAACGACCCCTTTCCCCCCCCCCCCCCCCGACACGTCCGTAAGATGTTGTTGCTGCTGCTGGTTTACTAACCCCCCACCCCCACACACACAGAGGGAACAATGTCAGTATCACGTAAAACTCAAAATAATATTGCCCTAGGTCACCTTATTGTGGCCGGCAGTGACCCACTTGACTAACTGTTCAACATTTTATCCCTTCCCCCCCCTTTTTTTTGTTGTTTTCTCCTCTTATTTCTTTGGTACGTTTAACGGTTGTTGCGTGTGCAAAAAAAGAAAAAAAAAAGGGGGGGGGGCGCGATACAAATGACATAACGTGATGAAATAGTGCTGCAGTGTTGAAGTTTTTTTTTTGTTTAAGGGCTTGACACAAGGGGCCTGACTATAATGTAACACTCAACTAAATTGTTGTCGTGTCAGGTCATCAGTCCACTGAGAAACTTTTTCACTTGTCTTGTGAAAACAAACAGGATTTAAAGAAAACAAAGTACATTGTACTTAGAGAGAGAGAGAGAGAGAGAAAATACATTTGCTTCCATCGAAACAAAGAATGGTTTTAAGCACACACACACACACACACACACACAAATGTATAGCTAAGTACAACTGTGTGCAGAGAGATATGTAGCACCTGCCTGGTAAATTAATCCTGCTCTTTAGGCCACCTTACCCCCTTTCTGTACAAGACATACCTGAGACATGGTAGCACTTCCTTAAGAAAGTAAATTACTAGCCGTAAAGAAAAAAGGGTTATTTCTTTAGGTGGTAAGAAAGAAGAAAAAATAATACAGGAAAAATAAAAAAAAAGTTATTGATAGACTTCATGGGAGTTGTTGGTCTTATTGTCTCCATAGGTAAGTGAGAGGAGGGGTCCTGGCCCCCATTGTTTATTGATGAAGTGTAGTAGGTGGGTCAGTGTCGGCCCTGCTGCCCCCCCCCCCTTTTCATTCTCTCGCCTGCATCTATTCAGAGGTCGGCCGCTGGTCATCAGCACGTGAGAAGATGTTTTTTTATGCACGGCCTCGAGTGGTGAGAGAAGGGTGGTGGAGGGGGGGGAATGTCGCCTTGACCCCCGTCTGAGCTGTCTTGAGAACTGGGCTCTGAATACAATGCACTGGGTTTTTTTTTTCTTCTACTTCTGTTTTTTTCTTTGATTGATAAAAGACTTACAGTCTAGACCTATTGCCCTCAGGTGTCTGTGACCTCCAACCGAAAAAAAAAAAATATGAAACAAAACAGAACCTAAGACGTTTTCCCACCCACTTTAGTAAATAACTACCTTCCTTCGTTCACTGCAGAATATACTGACACCCTATCTTGTGTACTATTGTGTTTTGACCACTGTGTTCAATTGTCCCAGAGGCCGACTATGAACTTAAGTCTCTCTCTATACATTGATAGACTCTATCCTGTCCATTGTTTCTTGAGACGGACATAAGGAAGTTCGTTCTTTTGTACAGGCAAATCTTACTTAGAGACCGTCTTTCATTGATTCAGTACAGGCCAGCTGCACATGGTACCTCTGATACACTGGACACATGGCTAAAAATATACATGAGTAACGAATTATGATACGAAGCCAGACTAGCCGAACCCACTTAAGCTGTTAACATATAGTAAATAAAAGTTATCTTAGTCGGAGGGGGTGGGGGCATCGAAAAGTGGCTAGCAAAACGCCCTATCTAACTATCTATCTATATATATATATATATATATATATATATATATATATATATATATATATATATATTAATGCAAGACACTTTTTTAAAGTCATAAATAAAGTGTAACCTGCGGTGTAGGTTTTGTTCAAAGTAAAATGATAATAATAATTCCAAGACAATGGTGGAGGGAAAAATACTGCATGTCCTGCCTGTGCCATCGATATTTTGTGTTTTATGTAGTAGCCAATGAATGTATCGTATTAACGCCAGACAGTTTGAATGTAAGCAGTAGTAGCCAATGAATGTATCGTATTAACGCCAGACAGTTTGAATGTAAGCAGAGCACCGGCCGTACCCAGAAAGTGTGTTGGTCTGTTCAGCACTGCAGCTTACAGCCATGATTCATTTCCTCTTACAACTCAGTGCAGTCGTGAAATAAAGAACGTACCTAGTGCAGTAGGCCACGTGCCGCTCATTAAACACTTGATCTGACCTGCAGAATCACATGGCACGGCTGGGGTGGGCACACTTCGTCCTGTTTTTATTATTTTATTAGTGTGGGTAGACATTATTGCTCCATTATGGGTTGCCACTTCATGTAGGGTTTTATGGAGTTACCACTTCATTCTCTTCTATACATAACGCACATTAAAAAATCTTTGAACTTGTGCCGCGCTATTTTTGTCTCAGATTTTTTTTTTTAAACTGACATCATAGTCTGTGTAGGTTTCATTCAACTAGCTGTGGACTTTATTTTTTCAAATTAAATATTTGAGCCTTCTACCCCACTGTAATGTTTTCACTAAGAAGTCAACTTTAAAAAGATCACGTTGAATGACATTTAAAAAATAAAAAAAAAAGGTTGCAGCGCCAGTGTCTTTGATGATTCTTTCAAAGGTTGCACTCCATGAGCTGGCAGTGTGGAATGTTGAACACTGCACCATTTACCTCCACACTCCACAGATTTTTACTAAGTGATCCTGGGTTGTTTTTAAACGATTTATTTTGGTACTGCAACAAACGTAACTTTCTGTTTGTATAAAAAAAAATCGTAAACTTTCTGTTTTCATTATGTCGCGTTTTAAATTTATGCAAGTGTTAAGCAGTCCAAATGTGCCAGCATTTTCTTTTATATAAAGATGCTGATTGACGTTAAGATGTTTATCAGATCGGTCTCCTACATTACTGAAAGGTCACATGTCCAACAATTGTGTTCAGTAAGTTATGTGTCACTGTGAATGTTTAACGGAAGTCCTGGCGCGTTAATATGTGTACCGCATTTATGTCTAGCTTCTGCATTCACTTCTAGCTACTTTATGTTAAGGAAAGTCCAAACACTGGCTACTGTGGTAACAGATTTACGCAATTATCTGTTGTGGCTACAGTACATGTTTTATGCCCAGTATTGGTAATACATTGGATTAATGATAATGATGTATGAAAAAAAAAACAGTTACTGATGAGATGTCTGTTAGTTACGTTTTGTGTTATGTTGAGGTAAATAGTTTATTACAGATATCACTATTGTTTATCTTACTGGTGTAGCAGTAATTCTGTGCTTATGGTGTTGAGTTTATCATTGTCTCCCCCTCAGTAGGCCCTACTTTCATTGATGTAGTTCTGTACAAACTAACTGGGGGGGTGCAATTAATCGGTGTGTATAATACAAGTTGATTCAGATTAATCTACATTAACTATGGAATGGACGCAATTCGACACATGTGTTTTCAAGTGGCCACTATACCAGCACACACACACACGCACGCACGGTGGCTAATCTTTTGAGAAAGGGGTGTCACGTGATTAGACCTGGATTAAATCTCCACATGTCCTGGTCGTTAAATACTCTTCAAGTCCCTCCAAACCTTCACCCTGGAGCCATTTTTCTGACCTGGAAAATTTTTATCTGAGCTATTGTCTTCCACTTACATTCCAGAATTTCAGCACCACATTAAACCAAACAAACCCGATCTTCAGTTTGGAAACTTTTCGTCCAATGCCAGCGTCCAAATGCCATTTAACTACAGTGACCAGTTGTGGCTTGCCATTGTGAGTCAGGGCTGCCAATGTGGATATTTTTTTTTATCCAGATCTAGATATTCTTGGAGAAATTTAGAGTATAATAAAACTGATATCAAATAATATATCTGGATAAATTTAGTAATCATTTTACATCTTTAAAAAAACATTTGCTCTATATATTTTGTACAATCATAGATTATATTTGACATATTTTCTGGATAAATCTTTTAAAAAATAATGGTTGGCAGCCCCACAGTGATGAGTGTGTGGGCCACGACCTACTTCTGCTACTGTGTGTTTAGTCACATTACTCCCCGCATGTCACTGCGATTTGAATGGGAAATACAATCAGGGTACAAGGAAGGAAAAGGGGGGGGAGAGGACAAAAGCTTTATTTTTTTCCCAATTGTATCACGTTATTTCACCTTAGCGTTAAAGTTTCAAAGTTTTGACCTAGTTAATTGATGAGACCTGACAGGATCGACAAGGGTTCATTAGGAATGTTAGTGAGAAAACTGAATTCTTTAGCAAATCAAATGCACGGAGCTTGGCTTAAAGAAGGCAGTGAGTATTAAAATACAGATGTAAGGGCTGTGCATTGATAAGGACTAGAGTTGTGTGTATAATGGCTTGAGTTGTGAACGAGAAGCAAACCAGTCCTAGGTCAACCTGTCACCTCCATCCCTACATATTATACAGTTTTAGGACACAGTCAAGGAAGTTTTTAAAAAAAAACTTTTTAATCCCCTTTACCCATTTATTATATTATATACGTCCCCTAACCTCTTCATACCATTATTTGTAACATTTTGGAGGATTCCCCCCCATTTAGCCCCTATTATAATGGATATCTAATAATCTGTATGCAGTGCCTGGGCTGTAATACACACATGACTGCCGGTATGAGCTACATCGTTTGTTCAAAAAATGACAACTTTCTTCACTTTCTTGCCTTTATCTCTCCCCCTCTCTCTCTCTCTCTGCTGTCACTCTGTAGATTTTTCCCATAGCCTATATGCCTTTTACACCGCCCCCTCTCCACCTCCTTTCCTGTTTCACCGCTGTTTATTTTCGATTATTTCGAGTTTTCCCACAGTACTGCCCTGGTCACTTCACTGACATGACCCCCAGTCTAGTTCTTGTAAAGATTCTATTCAGTGTTGACTACAATTGGTTAAAGTTCATAGCACACCGTGCTATCCATGCTATGTTATTGTTCTTGGCTCGCATAGGTCAACAAATGAACTATACAATCTGAAGGCACAATTTATGTTAAATAGAGAGGGGGGGAATGACTTAGAAAGTTAAAACTGAAATTAAAAAAAAAAAAAAAAAAAAAATAGCTGACCATAAGAAAGGAGTAACATGAAATATGTCAGTCAGGTGGTTCATGTCAAATAATAAACGGTAACTGAAGCCTGTGTGTAAGAATGGTGCTTGTTGTATAATCTGTAATACCTTATTCAAGAAACGTACCATACATGCCAAATGGTACCGTTTATATGTAATTTATTTTACATACATTGCATTGGTGATGAAAGCGCCTTTTAGTTTGTTGAATATATTCAATTAAAGTGGCTTACCTGCTGGTTTAGAACGGCCTCTGGGAACAGTAATGACACCATCATGGCAACTACCATCTGATGGATGATCACCATTCTGGAATCAGCAGCGATGGTCATAGTGAATAGTGTTAGCTTCTGTGGTAGTGATTATCCAGGAAACAAATGAATACAAATCAGCGGTCTGATCCAACCCCCCCAACAACTGCTCCTGCTGCTGATTAATCCCCGAATCAATCATGTGCTGAAACAGGCAGTCCGTTAACCAGCGAGAGTCTTGGATAATTGTTTTTTTTTTTCTACTCTACACCAGGTGAAGCCGAAAAATGTCAGCCTGCTTATGTTTTTAAATTATATTTTTGAAACGGCGGTTCAAGATACGCACACACACACGGGTCGAATACAAACAGTGCGTGTTCTGGTGACTAAAAACCTAATGCCTGGATTTCCTCTTTTCTCTTGCGTGATCTAGCGACACACAGCACACTGGATCACACCTTGACACACATGAAATGTGCTGGGATAGCATGACTTCGGGGGAAAGTGAACTATCAGTTGAAAATAAATCGTTAAAAAATAAATCTTCGGCCGTAAGAAATGATACTAAGATGTTAAAATCGGTCGCAAACAAATCCTCCAAGAAATATAAACAGTCAAAGTGAAATAAGTCCAACAATCTCAATGTTTACTGTTGACAATATACGAACAACCGTTGGAAAGTTTGTGTCAAAAATGTTTGGTCTGTGTTGAAAGATAGCACGTCTAGCTCAGGATCACACACGCTCAGTCAAACAGAAGCGTAAAAAAAAAAAAAAAAAAATAATATAAATAAAGTTAAAAACTCGGCACAGTAGAGAGAACAGCGAACGTATTGTTTAGTTTGTACTGGAGTTTTACGGTGTATAGTCAGTGGAGCGGGATTCTGTTTCTGCTGGGCAGCAGACAACCCCGCACTCTTCTTATACTCCCAACACTCGTTTCCCCCCCTGCCCCCCAACCGCCACAATTTCTTCCCTGCCACCCCCTCCCTCTACATTTCTCGATCGTGCCCCTCCCCCACCACCACCACTAGACCTGAATGGGATTTCCCTGTATCGGGTGAGCCCGCAAGTTTCAAGTGTAGACGGTAGACAGGGAAGAGACCTGGCGATGCTCGGGGCACGTAAAGTGGAGAATGTTCCGCCATGCGGTGATTTGTTTACTACTTTAATATGCATGTGTGTGTGTGTGTGTATATATATATATATATATATATATATATATATATATATATATATATATATATATATATATTCCGCGTTCGTATGTACGCTTCACTACTGTAACTGACCAATGTCACAAGATGAAATTGACGATGATTTGTTTTTTTTTAATATTTAATTGTAACGGTTTTAATATACATGTTAGTAAAACTTTTATAAAATTTGACAACGTATTTAATAAAGGACAACTCTAAAATAACTAAAAAAATGTATTTCAAACGGTAAACAAAAAAAAAAAAGATAGGATTTTTTTTTACATTTATCTCGACAAAAGATGTCCGCTTGTTATGTTTATGACTTTAACTTGGCTTGGTCTGGATATGGACGTTCTAAAAAATATTTGTGTATATAAGAATGTTTTTAAAAAAAAACTTTTATAATGAAGAAAAAAAAAACTCTTTATATCATACTTAGTAGTTATAGTAATTACCATTACTAAAAAATGTATCAATACGTAATTAGTTCAGTTTATTGTAATTATCCACGCTTTTAATTATCCCATTCAGTACTTTTTGTTTGTGTAATATATGTAGCTATCATCATAGAACAGGTGATAATTACACACACAAACAATACTAACAGGGATACATTAAACTGTGGACTTAATACAGTAAGACGGTTTATATAGTACTCCAGAATTCAGTCCGTGCCTTCATACAAAAACAAAACAAAACAGACACCATTTCAGAGATCAACATTTTTCATGATTTTATCTTTCTAAAGTAATTGGTATGATTTAAACTTTGAGAAAAAAAACAATTACTGTTACAATAATTCACCATGAAATATATAAATAATAGCGATTTGGTTTCTGCGTTAAATCGAAAGTAAATAACTAATACAACAGTATTGCAGTTTAAAATACAATCATGAAAAAATCGGATCTGCCCGAAACCAAAAAAATAACCTAAGCCTACCGATCAAGCATAAGGGGATGTAACTCTATGCAAAGTTTTTTGCAGGGTACAGCTAGTAAGTTATAATAGTTGACGGGTTCAACTCAATTTGTGACGGATGATACTAGATTGTTTCTATACAATTTAGGTGGCGCGAATCAGCAACAATGTACTTACCCTAACAATCCCCAACCCTCGTATGGTGTCTGGTAATAGAATTAGAAATGGTTAAAAGTTTCACTTGGCTGTCCATATCCCCGCGCAACGCCGGGTACACTGTTTAGTAAACTAATAAATTATAATAGATGTGTCCATACATTCAAAGTATGAGTGAAATTATATAAATGAACTCAAGCGTTTCAGCGCAATCAATTATCGCGCGCGCGCGTGTGCGTGTGTGTGAGATTGTGTGATTCTCTGGTATAAAACGTTGAAAGTTACCGGTAGTGGTTTGCGGTACGACTATCATGGGCTTAGTTGTCCGCGGTATAAAATGTCCGTGGGTAAAAATTTAGTGGTCTGGGTAAAGTTAAGGACTGTTGTTCTATGTGAAAATTCATTGTTTGTTGTGGCCTGGTGTTATGGCCAGCTAAATATTGATTGGGGAAGAAAATGTTTTGGGGTGGGAAGGGGGGGGGGAATTGACTGTTTGCATCTTAACAACTTCAAATAGAATTCAATGAAGTTTAGCGCCCCCCCACCCCAAAGTATAGAGAAATGTTTCAAAGATGTAACAGCTGTTGATTGTTCCTCAGTTTATATAACTCCATTATGTGTGTGTGAGAGAGTTTGTCGTTCCCCGTACGTTCTACTCCAGCGGCGTACATTGGCCATCATGAAGCGTTTTTATTCGTCGTTGTATTTTTGGCTGAGCTAATCTCCCATTTCCTTAAATATTAACCTCATATCACTGAAACAACTCATTGCGTCCGCCGGGACCGTCCGTTTGTAATTACTCTGTGCGTTTGTACCGGACGCGTCAACATTTCTTTTACTCAAAACCGTCGGAGTGAGTGGTTTCACTAAGGCAGTGGTTCCCAGAGTTTTCATTCGCAGAGAATTAAGGGCCCCCCGTGTTATCACTAGGGGGCTACAAAACCATTCCAAGATCATAACAATGAAAATAGTCAGACGGTACTGTGAACTGTACACGACTATAAGACAGTGGCCATTCTATCTTGACCGTAAGGCTTATTAAGGGCTCCCCGTGTTATCACTAGGGGCTACAAAACCATTCCAAGATCATAACAATAAAAGAACCGCCCCGCCCCGCTCCCCCCTCCGAGCACCATTTTTAACTTACAAAACGTAGGGGCACCGTTATAGATGTTGATTCTCGAGAAGTGCCCCTTGAGATCAAAATAATATAGAACCGTCACCCTGAGCGGGGGTGGGGGGGGGGTTGATTTGCGGTGAATACCAGTGAGGTCTTTATGTACTTATTACTTCAAAATGACACGTGACTGGCGTGTGTAGTAAGTTCGTGGCATATGTTCACTGAATCACGGAATAACATTAGACTGTGGCAGACAGTTTTCGTCATGAAAGTAATCTGTAATAGCGGTGTCTCTATCAACAGTATCTGTTCAATCATATACTTTTAATTTTTTCTATTATGGCTTAGTTATGGCGGGTGATTTATTTTTTTTTTTTTTAACTTTGTCCTGTGAGTACATTACTTGGACATTGACAGAGTTTATTCTAAGAGACTTTACTGTCATTCTGTAGACTCTTGACTGTGTAAATAGAACTAGAACGAGGGGTGGGCGGGGCGGCTGTGGAATAATTAGAGGACAGAAAACTTGAGTTCATGAAGACCTGGGGGGTTGTCATTCACTCACCTTGTTCTGTGGCACCCCAGGTTCCAGTCCATGTTGTTTGTTAGATGATCTTGACCTTGTACCACGGAGACAATAACAATAGACCACTGGACAGAGCCTCATCCAATATCTTTGGCTCACACACACACACAACAAGTAGAGGGCAAGGGGTGGAGGAGTGGGGGGGGGGGGAGAAGCAAATCACAAAGACGGCCGTGACCGTCTCCCCCCCACCCCTAAGCCCCCAGGAGTCAGCTGAGTTCTGCTTCAACATGGGATAGTCAGACGGTACTATGAACTTTACATGATTATAAGACAGTGGCCATTCTATCTTGACCGTAAGCCCATTACAAAGTCAGCTTTCCGATATACTTTGTAGCATGACACGAATATCAACATAGTTTCAGGCTGATATGTGTGCACAGGCAAAATTTTATTTTAGGGAAAGAAATAAAGATATCGCGATATTCGAGTTAGGTGCTTGTAGAATAATTAATTTAATGACCAACAGTGTCTGGGAAGTAGATATGTAATTATTTAAGCAGTGTTTTGAGTCTAGATTAGTTGAAAGGTAAGCACAAGACTAAAACAAATACAAATTACATATAAAAAAAATATTTTATAAAAAAACAACGTTTTTCTTGCGTACTAAAAAGCAGAAAATAATTTCTGAATAAATTGGTAACATGGTAATAGTAATAGACTTTATAAGAGCTTCTGATTTTTATAAAAACGAAAAACGTTGGGCGCATGAATTTTATATTATGTGAATGTTTGTATTACAGTATTAGCATCATCAAATGTTAACAATTAAAGTAAAATTAATTCTAGTGTTGTATAACCTAAACTCATGATATAGAATGTAATACTTGTAATTTTAATTGAATCAATATATTAATATAGTGAAATTATTTTAAACACGTTTTCATTTATATAAAATAGAGTATGTTATAAAGGTCTGGAAGTTTGTGTTCATGCGCCCAACGTTTTTCGTTGTATGTATCTTTAGTATAATTGGGCCAAGTCTGGCATAATGTGAGCAGCTCTATTGTATGCATCTTTAGTATAACTTTGATTCAAGTCTAGCATAATGTGAGCTAGCTCTACTGTAGCGTATCTTTAGGTATAGCTGAGCCAAGTCTGGCATAATGTGAGCAGCTCTACTGTATGTATCTTTAGCATAGCTGGAGCCAAGTCTGGCATAATGTGAGCTGCTCTACTGTATGTATCTTTAGTATAATTGAGCTAAGTCTGGCGTCGTCCGTCACCTTAGTGTTAACCCTGAATTCTCCAATGGTTCTTAATTGTCCTTGAGATTATTGGACTGTTTATTTTTTTTTCATTGCAATGTCATATAAACTTAATACCAAAAGTATTTGAGTCCAGCCCTCTGCCCTACTTTACAAATCTTAAATCGTTTACGAGATGCGTCCCTCTCTAACAACGAAACCAACCCCCCCCCCCACGCCCCCTCAAAAAAAATTATTTAAACCTTCATTGTTAGTCCTGGTGCACAGATTTGTTATGTTTTTTTTTTGTTATCAGCGATGGCCCTTAAAGCTGGTCCCGTGGTACTATCAACCGTTGGTAACCCAAGGTGTGCGTTATAATTTGACCAACCCCATCCCCCACCCCCTTGATCTTCTTCAGTAGATTTTTTTTTTTTGTTTTCAATTATGATTGAGAATAAGGCCAATGTAGCCGCCCGCCCCCCCCCCCCCCCCCCCCAACCACCAGTGCTTGAAGAAAGACGCCAATATGGAGGAGACCCTCTGAATAAGACGCTGTCCCTGCGTCCTCACAGAGGGGGGTACCGTTAGGTCTCTCTGTACCAGTCCATTCCGTTGTTCACATACAACGCTTCATCTGAAAAAATCCAAACTTTTTTTTTTTAAATCTCGTTGTTCCTCTTCATTGCTGACCCCCCCCTTCCCCCACCCCTCCCACCACCCAAGCCACTCCTCCCCCCCCCAGCTACCGCCACCCCCTCCCTCAATTCTTGCATCTTTTTTTATTTCCCTTCTATCATAAACCCTGACAGCCACTGACCCAAATCTCAAGAAAGAAACAGATGCTTTGGAGACATTTCGTTGCCACAAAAGACGTTAGCCTACTATAATCAACACTGGTCTAAACTTTCAAACATTAAATAAAAACGTTTATCCGATTCATCCTTTATAATCGCCCGATTTTTTTTTTTTATCATTTTCTCTTTCCCCCCCTTTTTTAAGCCCTGGCATTAAATCGCACCGAATGACGTCATACAATGCATCGTCTCAGCTCAAAGTATTTGGCAATAAATGATCCTACGTCTTGAGTTTCAAAAATGGTAGGCATCCATAAAACATATAACATCGAACCTAGATGCTTTTTTTAATTCCGGGCTTGACTTCAGATTATTCGGCTTGTTCTAGTCACAAAGTAAGTCGAAATGGAAACAAAGCCATTAAAAAGGAAAACGTTGCAATTTCTTTCCTCAACACAATTATGTGTGAATGAGAACAGCGACACTGATCAGTCTCTGAGCTTTAAATTTGATACTCTCAATGTAACCACCGTAACATTTGATACTTGCAATGTAATTACTGTAACATTTGATACTTGCAATGTAATTACTGTAACATTATTTGATACTCTCTATGCAACCACTGTAACGTTATTTGATACTCTCTATGCAACCACTGTAACATTATTTGACATTCTCTATGCAACCACTGTAACATTATTTGATACTTTCTATGCAACCACTGTAACATTATTTGATACCCTCTATGCAACCACTATAATATTATTTGATAATCTCTATGCAACCACTGTAACATTATTTGATACTCTCTATGCAACCACTGTAACATTATTTGATACTCTCTATGCAACCACTGTAGCATTATTTGATACTCTCTATGCAGCCACTGTAACATTATTTGATACTCTCTATGCAACCACTGTAACATGGATGCGTTTGTGTTCTTTCTGTCAGCGCATTTATTGTTCAATAGTCTAGTGGCTCTCAAACTCTGCACAGTGGAGCCATATAGTCAGCCCGTGCATACACGAGGGGCTCCGCTGCCATAATAATAATTTCAATAAATACTTCCTCCCGTACAAGTCTTGATTCTAAAAAACGGGTTTCATGAGTATACAAAAAAGTTGGGAACCGTCGAGTGTGATTGTAGATGATCGGCCGAACGGCCATTAATGAACTGGGAAGTGATTTCGCTTAACGGGGGTCACGCATCTTCTATCAGCATTCGATGACGATTGTGTAGTAGGGTTGACTTCGATACAATCAACGTTGGAAGTATCGATCTAGTGGCCGTACAACGAAAATTGAAAACATTGAACAAAGAACTCCGCGGATTGAGTCACCGACCAGATTATCATCATTGTGTTACCAGAGTGAGTTGAATTAGTGATTGGATATTGTCTGAACCAATCCGACTGAATTGCTGTATGTGGTAGTATGGCCGACCTATCGATAGACACACTAGGCGGACCTCCCTTTCCTTTCCAGTATCGAATTCCTTTCAAATGTGATGCTCTTAACGGCTCCAACATGTAAGTTTTCATAGAGGCCCTTAACGGAAAAGTCCCAGCCTACGGCCCCCTCATTGAAGCTGGGCAACTGGCTCTGGAAGTAACGTGGTTAAGTTGGTTAGTATGCCTTGCACTGTTTATGTATGATGAAGATTTGTTTTGTCATAGTACTCCAACGTATAAAGTAATAACACAGTAACTTGAAAATGAAAAAAAGAAAAACAAAAAAAAAGCCTTCATTGAAAGCGAGGCAACCTGCTGCTGATCTGACCTAAAAGATTGCGGACTTTTCATCCTGGTCATCTGGCTGTCTTTCATGAACAGATGTACCGAACAGTGGACAGTGGTCTTTGTAATCGTACACCGAGCCCCCCCCTCCCTCAGCATCTCCTACTCTCCAGTCCACCTCAATTATACGAGATTGTGATGTGAACGGTTGGCTGACCGCTATCTAACATTCGGCGTGTTCGCTGGTCATCGCGATGACCCTAAGGACCTGCGGTGAAAAAAGGGATGTAATTATGATGCATCTGTCAGACGTCGTTCACCCCAGCCCTGTAATTATCTCCCCGAACGGTTAGTCAATAAAATCCATGCGACATCGTTATTATTATTATTATTGTTTATTGTGTGTTCAGGCTGAAGACGTTGGCCACCGTGATAGAATAGAGCGAGCCACTGTTTGTATGGTTTGTCCGAGAGTGGACCATTGAAATTATGTTAGTCACGTGATAGGGACACACCGCCATCGCGTGTGGATGAAAGTGACTCCAGGAGGTTTTC
>JAGDYQ010000002.1:7636459-7670733 GCA_021962125.1 Bulinus truncatus
AAAAAAAATTAAATACAACAGAAGCATGGCATGCGAAGTTATGTGGTTAATTCATACATTTTTGAAGCAATAAATATAGCAGGAAGTTTAGAGTAGATGTTAAAGAAGGACAGAGAGAAGGGGAGACCAGGAGAATAAATAGGCAAAAAAGAGGGGGTGAAGATCATGGGCTGATTACACAAGTGTGTATTATTTTCACTATTAAACAAAAAAAATATTATGCTGTTTATGTAAAGTCAGAATATGGAAGCTCCAAACTTTGAAAAGAAAACAATACTAAAAAATCAAAAAAGGTATTTGTATATAAATAGTAGAATTATAAAATGGGTGAAAAATAAGCGATAACTTTAAAATTTAAAAAAGGTCACAGCTTTAATTTAATTGAATGTTTTGTGATCTTGACATGAAAGTTTTATTTTTTTTATTCTCAAACATTATTTGAACTTAGGGAAAGATGGCAGATGGAAATAAATTATGATTATTTCAACAGATTCTAGTGATAAATTGCTAATTAATACATTGCAACATATTATAATTAAAAATAACAAATTAAATATAGTCAGAAATAATTTAAAAAAACATGTTAAGACAGTAGATGAAATATCAGAACCAATCCGTACAACACATTAAGACAACATAATAAATATCAGAACCAATCCGTACAACACATTAAGACAAAATATTATCAAATCAGAACCAATCCGTAGAAGACATCTTAGTCCAAGTCCCAGTTTTCTATCACCATGATTATTTCAATATAACTGAATCAACAATATTTCATACAAACTGAATGTTTTTCTTCAAATATTGCACTCTTTTTCTAATTTCCTCACCTTTTCATACATTCACTCATAGTGTCAGGATTACGTACGATAGCAGACAATATGTCCGTATCCCATGTGTATTTATCCTTTAATGTTTACAGCAACACCAAAAACAATCAACAAATTGTTATTACATAGGAAGGAAGCAAAAATTCAAATAAAATACTATACAAGTCCCATTGGAATCGGGACACATGGCACACTGGTGTGGTCAATTTGAAATCTGTTGTCCTCGAATTTTTCCTTAATCACTAACATTGTTAGTGTTTAAAACTATTCCTTTGAAGTGTCCTTAACATTTGATTTTTATAGATATTTTAAGATCACTAAAATCACAAAAGACTGTATCTTTTACACCTTTCCAAATCTGAAGATAATTAATAGCAAACAAGAGGAATGCAAGTAAATAATGTCCTTCTTTAAGAAAAAAACATGAACATCAGCATATACAAAATATTTTGTTTAAAAAGTAGGAACTAGGCAGTGGAAGTAACAACAAATAAAACAAAATGAAACATTTTGATTGGAAGCAAGCATATTAAAGTCTCTCAGTGGGAAACAAAACATTCCATGGTCAACTGAATGGACAGTTATGGCAAAACATACTGTGGTCCCAGGAGGACAGCCAGACCTGGCCAGATAATTGTTCTGGGAGTTTGTTTGAATTGTCCAGGACCCGAATTCAGTCATTTGTTAGTCAGGGTGTGAAAGTCTGTACGTCCTTTGTGTTTTAATTGCCATTTGATTCTTCCCCAGTGTTGTGGTAGTTTTTTTTTTTTTTTTCTTATATTTTTATTTACTCAATTACTTTCTCTTCATCAAGCTGTTGATGAAGTTCTTCAGCTCAAGACCTGCTCCCCAGTAAGCCTGTAGTAGTGATGCCTTCTCTTGTTTGGCCCTCCTGGATGTAAGGCGGTATGGTCCTCCAGCCTGTAGTAATCAGCTGGCAGCTGGGGCAATGCTGGTAGCTGTTGCTGCACGATGAGTCTGGAAAAATAAAACACAGTTATTATTCAAATTGCTTTGTATCTAAATATAATTAGATGATATCCTTGTTGACGATGATAGGTGTGTGCTATATATATATATATATATGAACTACTTGGAGAGTGTGTATAAACCCTTACTCTGGTGATTCCCAAAATTCCACTGTGATGAGACTGTGTTTAGCGATCCAGTCTGGGGCCTGGTGGAAATGATTGCAGTCCCACATTGGCCACGTGACCTTTGGGTAGATTCTGGTTATCAGCGTATGTTATGATGCGCAGGATGCCTTGCTTGCCCCAAAAAATTCTGTAAACGAAAAAAAATAAATAAATAAATATCTTAGGCTGCTGATATATTAACTACATTGCAGCACGATAATATTTTACTGTGTTGAAACCTTTGGCTACACCAATAATCGAAGATAAATGTGTATATTATTAATTTCTGACCACCTATTATAGTACTGGTCAAACTATTCTATTTATAGTTCTTTTTTTAAATTTTATTTTTACTTTTTTAGTAAAACAAGTAACTAACCTTCTTTGTGTCCAGTGGGTCCATCTCGTGGAGTTTGGTCACAGACGGGTAGCCATACTTGTCGGCCAGGTACGGGCCGTACGCGATAGGGTGGTAGATGTACTGGAGGCCGTTGGCGCCGTTGGCACGCTGTCGTGGCCAAACTTGGACAGGCGGATCAGCTCCTTGCTCCAGCGAACGGACGCCGCCAATCTTGTTCAAGGTGGCGGACAGCCGCAGGGCGCTGGTGTCGTCCTGCAGCAACAGGTTGGAGTCCACGCCGACGGCCTTGAGCAGCGGGTAGTGGTGGTAGCCGCCGCCATGGTGGGCGTAATCCCGGGTAGTGGGCTTTGAGTTTGGAGAATGGAGGAATCTGGAATAGAACAGAGAATACTGAATTTAGCAAAAAAAAAAAATTAGTTATTTCTCAAAGTAGTCGGGAAACTTATTTATTTGTTTTTTTTTTTTTAAATTTCCAATCTGTGTTTTGTATAGACAACGCTATTAGAGATGATCAATGCACATGCAGCAGCACACTGGGTGGGGGGAAGGGCTGACTAATATCTTGAGAAACACTTTTTTTTTATTTTAAAATTGTGGTGGGGGGGGATGACAAAATGAGGTGCACGCCCCTGGCACAAAGTATGCACAGGGCGCAGCTGTGTGCGTGTGTGACGCCCAAAGAGATCGTGGTGCCCCGACGTGTGTAGACAGTGCGGCCTCGTGCTAGACGTGTGTAGACAGTGTGCTAGATGTGTGTAGACAGTGCAGCCTCGTGCTAGATGTGTGCAGACAGTGCAGCCGTGAAACCTGGTACCACTATCAAAAGTCAGTAATCACAAGAACTTGACCTAAGTTAACCGCCATTCAGCTCGTTTTAGGCGCCAAAGGTCGCGGTACAGTGTTTCTAAAATTGGAAGCACCCCCCCCTCAAAAAAAAAAAAAAAAAAGTGTTGGCTGTTCATTATATGGAAAAAAAGATTTGTGGGGGGGGGGGGCGCTCGGCTAGGTCCGTATTTCGGCCTAGATATATTTTCTCTTTTGTTAAAGTCGAAGTATACTTCAACACGTGGTCTGTCAAACACCGGTGGCCTTTGTCTGTTTTATCTGGGACCTAGCTGTAACTGGAGGTCATCATATTTTTAGAGTAAAGATATTAAAAAATGGGGATGGTAGCCTGACCCCCCCCCACCCCCCTCTTCCCAGCCGATATATTTTAATAGTTTCATATTTCTAATAGAACGTGCCGCTTTGATATACGGGGTGTTCCACTTGCCACGTTTCAACAGTTGTGACAGTGTTGACACAATAGTTCACTGACATTTCTTATTCCCCACCCCACCCCCTTTCTACTGTATTATTTAGTGTACCAAGCAGAACACGCCCCCCTGCCCCCCTTTTATCCAGCAGGCCTGACACTCGCGTGCCAGGCATGCGCATAGGAAAGCCCGCGTATATCGTACAATGTTAGATCCAACCATACCAGTGAATAGACACAGAACTTTTCGTGGTTAGTTTCGGTGATGACACATGTGCACAGAACACGCAGACACACATTTATATAATAAAATAAAATCTCACGTTCTCCCCTTCCACCAATCACAACTATCAACTACGTTCAACCATGTCTTATAAACGAGTTATTCATGTTTCTAACAACTATGTACGCAATGATGAAGGCGGCAAGTCTTGAGGAGAAACAAAACCGCGAAAAGTTGACCCTGTCCTCAACACGGGTCGAGTATTTTTTTTTAAATTAACGTTATTTTTTATTAAATTACCCAGGTGACTGCATCCTGACACTGAACTGGTAGAGATTTCACACGATTTGTTGTCTGTTTTTTTGAAAGATTATTTCGGCACTATTTATGACAGCACCACACAAAAAAAAAAAAACGATTCCTTCCACCACTCCTCTACGTCAACCTATTGTTTGTTTACCTCTGCGACCGTTACATCACAAAACGCTATCTCCATTGTGCGCCGTCTTGAACGACCCCTTCCCCCCCCCCCCGACACGTCAGCAGATGTTGTTGCTGCTGCTGGTTTACTAACCCCCCCCCCACACACACACACAGAGGGAACAATGTCAGTATCACGTAAAACTCAAATAATTCCTAGGTCACCCCATTGTGGCCGGTGACCCACTTGACTAACTGTTCAACATTTTATCCCTTCCCCCCCCTTTTTTTTGTTGTTTTCTCCTCTTATTTCTTTGGTACGTTTGCTGAACTATTGTTTCCGTGTGCAAAAAAGAAAAAAAAAAAGGGGGGGGGCGCGATACAAATGACATAACGTGATGAAATAGTGCTGCAGTGTTGAAGTTTTTTTTTTGTTTAAGGGCTTGACACAAGGGGCTTGACTATAATGTAACACTCAACTAAATTGTCGTGTCAGGTCATCAGTCCACTGAGAAACTTTTTCACTTGTCTTGTGAAAACAAACAGGATTTAAAGAAAACAAAGTACATTGTACTTAGAGAGAGAGAGAGAGAGAGAAAATACATTTGCTTCCATCGAAACAAAGAATGGTTTTAAGCACACACACACACACACACACACACAAATGTATAGCTAAGTACAACTGTGTGCAGAGAGATATGTAGCACCTGCCTGGTAAATTAATCCTGCTCTTTAGGCCACGCCCCCTTTCTGTACAAGACATACCTGAGACATGGTAGCACTTCCTTGAAAGTAAATTACTAGCCGTAAAGAAAAAAGGGTTATTTCTTTAGGTGGTAAGAAAGAAGAAAAATAATACAGGAAAAATAAAAAAAAGTTATTGATAGACTTCATGGGAGTTGTTGGTCTTATTGTCTCCATGGGCGTGAGAGGAGGGTCCTGGCCCCCATTGTTTATTGATGAAGTGTAGTAGGTGGGTCAGTGTCGGCCCTGCTGCCCCCCCCCCCTTTTCATTCTCTCGCCTGCATCTATTCAGAGGTCGGCCGCTGGTCATCAGCACGTGAGAAGATGTTTTTTTATGCACGGCCTCGAGTGGTGAGAGAAGGGTGGTGGAGGGGGGGGAATGTCGCCTTGACCCCCGTCTGAGCTGTCTTGAGAACTGGGCTCTGAATACAATGCACTGGGTTTTTTTTTTCTTCTACTTCTGTTTTTTTCTTTGATTGATAAAAGACTTACAGTCTAGACCTATTGCCCTCAGGTGTCTGTGACCTCCAACCGAAAAAAAAAAAATATGAAACAAAACAGAACCTAAGACGTTTTCCCACCCACTTTAGTAAATAACTACCTTCCTTCGTTCACTGCAGAATATACTGACACCCTATCTTGTGTACTATTGTGTTTTGACCACTGTGTTCAATTGTCCCAGAGGCCGACTATGAACTTAAGTCTCTCTCTATACATTGATAGACTCTATCCTGTCCATTGTTTCTTGAGACGGACATAAGGAAGTTCGTTCTTTTGTACAGGCAAATCTTACTTAGAGACCGTCTTTCATTGATTCAGTACAGGCCAGCTGCACATGGTACCTCTGATACACTGGACACATGGCTAAAAATATACATGAGTAACGAATTATGATACGAAGCCAGACTAGCCGAACCCACTTAAGCTGTTAACATATAGTAAATAAAAGTTATCTTAGTCGGAGGGGGTGGGGGCATCGAAAAGTGGCTAGCAAAACGCCCTATCTAACTATCTATCTATATATATATATATATATATATATATATATATATATATATATATATATATATATTAATGCAAGACACTTTTTTTAAAGTCATAAATAAAGTGTAACCTGCGGTGTAGGTTTTGTTCAAAGTAAAATGATAATAATAATTCCAAGACAATGGTGGAGGGAAAAATACTGCATGTCCTGCCTGTGCCATCGATATTTTGTGTTTTATGTAGTAGCCAATGAATGTATCGTATTAACGCCAGACAGTTTGAATGTAAGCAGTAGTAGCCAATGAATGTATCGTATTAACGCCAGACAGTTTGAATGTAAGCAGAGCACCGGCCGTACCCAGAAAGTGTGTTGGTCTGTTCAGCACTGCAGCTTACAGCCATGATTCATTTCCTCTTACAACTCAGTGCAGTCGTGAAATAAAGAACGTACCTAGTGCAGTAGGCCACGTGCCGCTCATTAAACACTTGATCTGACCTGCAGAATCACATGGCACGGCTGGGGTGGGCACACTTCGTCCTGTTTTTATTATTTTATTAGTGTGGGTAGACATTATTGCTCCATTATGGGTTGCCACTTCATGTAGGGTTTTATGGAGTTACCACTTCATTCTCTTCTATACATAACGCACATTAAAAAATCTTTGAACTTGTGCCGCGCTATTTTTGTCTCAGATTTTTTTTTTTAAACTGACATCATAGTCTGTGTAGGTTTCATTCAACTAGCTGTGGACTTTATTTTTCAAATTAAATATTTGAGCCTTCTACCCCACTGTAATGTTTTCACTAAGAAGTCAACTTTAAAAAGATCACGTTGAATGACATTTAAAAAATAAAAAAAAAGGTTGCAGCGCCAGTGTCTTTGATGATTCTTTCAAAGGTTGCACTCCATGAAGCTGGCAGTGTGGAATGTTGAACACTGCACCATTTACCTCCACACTCCACAGATTTTTACTAAGTGATCCTGGGTTGTTTTTAAACGATTTATTTTGGTACTGCAACAAACGTAACTTTCTGTTTGTATAAAAAAAAATCGTAAACTTTCTGTTTTCATTATGTCGCGTTTTAAATTTATGCAAGTGTTAAGCAGTCCAAATGTGCCAGCATTTTCTTTTATATAAAGATGCTGATTGACGTTAAGATGTTTATCAGATCGGTCTCCTACATTACTGAAAGGTCACATGTCCAACAATTGTGTTCAGTAAGTTATGTGTCACTGTGAATGTTTAACGGAAGTCCTGGCGCGTTAATATGTGTACCGCATTTATGTCTAGCTTCTGCATTCACTTCTAGCTACTTTATGTTAAGGAAAGTCCAAACACTGGCTACTGTGGTAACAGATTTACGCAATTATCTGTTGTGGCTACAGTACATGTTTTATGCCCAGTATTGGTAATACATTGGATTAATGATAATGATGTATGAAAAAAAAAACAGTTACTGATGAGATGTCTGTTAGTTACGTTTTGTGTTATGTTGAGGTAAATAGTTTATTACAGATATCACTATTGTTTATCTTACTGGTGTAGCAGTAATTCTGTGCTTATGGTGTTGAGTTTATCATTGTCTCCCCCCTCAGTAGGCCTACTTTCATTGATGTAGTTCTGTACAAACTAACTGGGGGGGGGGGTGAAATTAATCGGTGTGTATAATACAAGTTGATTCAGATTAATCTACACACTATGGAATGGACGCAATTCGACACATGTGTTTTCAAGTGGCCACTATACCAGCACACACACACACGCACGCACGGTGGCTAATCTTTTTGAGAAAGGGGTGTCACGTGATTAGACCTGGATTAATCTCTCCACATGTCTGGTCGTTAAATACTCTTCAAGTCCTCCAAACCTTCACCCTGGAGCCATTTTTCTGACCTGGAAAATTTTTATCTGAGCTATTGTCTTCCACTGACCCAGAATTTCAGCACCACATTAAACCAAACAAAACCCGATCTTCAGTTTGGAAACTTTTCGTCCAATGCCAGCGTCCAAATGCCAGCGTTTAACTACAGTGAGCAGTTGTGGCTTGCCATTGTGAGTCAGGGCTGCCAATGTGGATATTTTTTTTTATCCAGATCTAGATATTCTTGGAGAAATTTAGATATAATAAAACTGATATCAAATAATATATCTGGATAAATTTATTAATCATTTTACATCTTTAAAAAAACATTTGCTCTATATATTTTGTACAATCATAGATTATATTTGACATATTTTCTGGATAAATCTTTTAAAAAATAGTTGGCAGCCCTGTAGTGATGAGTGTGTGGGCCACTCACGACCTACTTCTGCTACTGTGTGTTTAGTCACATTACTCCCCGCATGTCACTGCGATTTGAATGGGAAATACAATCAGGGTAAAGGAAAGGGGGGGGGGAGAGGACAAAAGCTTTATTTTTTTTTCCCAATTGTATCACGTTATTTCACCTTAGCGTTAAAGTTTCAAAAGTTTTGACCTAGTTAATTGATGAGACCTGACAGGATCGACAAGGGTTCATTAGGAATGTTAGTGAGAAAACTGAATTCTTTAGCAAATCAAATGCACGGAGCTTGGCTTAAAGAAGGCAGTGAGTATTAAAATACAGATGTAGGGCTGTGCATTGATAAGGACTAGAGTTGTGTGTATAATGGCTTGAGTTGTGAACGAGAAGCAAACCAGTCTAGGTCAACCTGTCACCCCCCCTCCCTACATATTATACAGTTTTAGGACACAGTCAAGGAAGTTTTTAAAAAAAACTTTTAATCCCCTTTACCCATTTATTATATAATATACGTCCCCTAACCTCTTCATACCATTATTTGTAACATTTTGGAGGATTCCCCTCCCCATTTAGCCCTGTTTTAATGGATATCTAATAATCTGTATGCAGTGCCTGGGCTATAATACACACATGACTGCCGGTATGAGCTACATCGTTTGTTAACAAAAAATGACAACTTTCTTCACTTTCTTGCCTTTATCTCTCCTCTCTCTCTCTCTCTCTGCTGTCACTCTGTAGATTTTTCCCATGCAGCCTATATGCCTTACACCGCCCCCCCCCCACCTCCTTTCCTGTTTCACGCTGTTTATTTTCGATTATTTCGTGTTTTCCCACAGTACTGCCCTGGTCACTTCACTGACATGACCCGCAGTACTAAGTTCTGTAAAGATTCTATTCAGTGTTGACTACAATTGGTTAAAGTTCATAGCACACCGTGCTATCCATGCTATGTTATTGTTCTTGGCTCGCATAGGTCAACAAATGAACTACATACAATCTACGAAGGCACAATGTATGTTAAATAGAGAGGGGGGGGGGAATGACTTAGAAAGTTAAAACTGAAATTAAAAAAAAAAAATAGCTGACCATAAGAAAGGAGTAACATGAAATATGTCAGTCAATTAGTTCATGTCAAATAATAAACGGTTTAACTGAAGCCTGTGTGTAAGAATGGTGCTTGTTGTATATACTGTAATACCTCAAGCAAGAAACGTACCATACATGCCAAATGGTACCGTTTATATGTAATTTATTTTACATACATTGCATGTGATGCAGTGCGCCTTTAGTTTGTTGAATATATTCAATTAAAGTGGCTTACCTGCTGGTTTAGAACGGCCTCTGCTCCCAGTAATGACACCATCATGGCAACTACCATCTGATGGATGATCACCATTCTGGAATCAGCAGCGATGGTCATAGTGAATAGTGTTAGCTTCTGTGGTAGTGATTATCCAGGAAACAAATGAATACAATCAGCGGTTCGATCCAACCCCCCAACAACTGTCGTCTGCTGCTGATTAATCCCCCGAATCAATCATGTGCTGAAACAGGCAGTCCGTTAACCAGCGAGAGTCTTGGATAATTGTTTTTTTTTTCTACTCTACACCAGGTGAAGCCGAAAAATGTCAGCCTGCTTATGTTTTTAAATTATATTTTTGAAACGGCGGTTCAAGATACGCACACACACACGGGTCGAATACAAACAGTGCGTGTTCTGGTGACTAAAAACCTAATGCCTGGATTTCCCCCCTTTCTCTTGTGTGATCTAGCGACACACAGCACACTGGATCACACCTTGACACACATGAAATGCTGGGATAGCACGACTTCGGGGGAAAGTGAACTATCAGTTGAAAATAAATCGTTAAAAAAATAAATCTTCGGCCGTAAGAAATGATACTAAGATGTTAAACTCGGTCGCAAACAAATCCTCCAAGAAATATAAACAGGTTTGTAAGGAAATAAGTCCAACAATCTCAATGTTTACTGTTGACAATATACGAACAACCGTTGGAAAGTTTGTGTCAAAAAAAGTTTGGTCTGTGTGTGGAGATAGCACGTCTAGCTCAGATCACACACGCTCAGTCAAACAGAAGCGTAAAAAAAAAAAAATAATTAAATAAAGTTAAAAACCGGCACAGTGTAGAGAGAACAGTGAACGTATTGTTTAGTTTGTACCGGAGTTTTACGGTGTATAGTCAGTGGAGCGGATCTCTACTTCTGCTGGGCAGCAGACAACCCCGCACTCTTCTTATACTCCCAACACTCGTTTCCCCCCCCCCCTGCCCCCCAACCGCCACAATTTCTTCCCTGCCACCCCTCCTCTACATTTCTCCGATCGTGCCCCCCTCCCCCACCACCACCACTAGACCTGAATGGGATTTCCCTGTATCGGGTAGTTCCGCAAGTTTCAAGTGTAGACGGTAGACAGGGAAGAGACCTGGCGATGCTCGGGGCACGTAAAGTGGAGAATGTTCCGCCATGCGGTGATTTGTTTACTACTTTAATATGCATGTGTGTGTGTGTGTGTATATATATATATATATATATATATATATATATATATATATATATATATATATATTCCGCGTTCGTATGTACGCTTCACTACTGTAACTGACCAATGTCACAAGATGAAATTGACGATGATTTGTTTTTTTTTAATATTTAATTGTAACGGTTTTAATATACATGTTAACAAACTTTTATAAAATTTGACAACGTATTTAATAAAGGACAACTCTAAAATAACTAAAAAAATGTATTTCAAACGGTAAACAAAAAAAAAAAGATAGGATTTTTTTTTACATTTATCTCGACAAAAGATGTCCGCTTGTTATGTTTATGACTTTAACTTGGCTTGGTCTGGATATGGACGTTCTAAAAAATATTTGTGTATATAAGAATGTTTTTAAAAAAAAACTTTTATAATGAAGAAAAAAAAAACTCTTTATATCATACTTAGTAGTTATAGTAATTACCATTACTAAAAAATGTATCAATACGTAATTAGTTCAGTTTATTGTAATTATCCACGCTTTTAATTATCCCATTCAGTACTTTTTGTTTGTGTAATATATGTAGCTATCATCATAGAACAGGTGATAATTACACACACAAACAATACTAACAGGGATACATTAAACTGTGGACTTAATACAGTAAGACGGTTTATATAGTACTCCAGAATTCAGTCCGTGCCTTCATACAAAAACAAAACAAAACAGACACCATTTCAGAGATCAACATTTTTCATGATTTTATCTTTCTAAAGTAATTGGTATGATTTAAACTTTGAGAAAAAAAACAATTACTGTTACAATAATTCACCATGAATTATATAAATAATAGCGATTTGGTTTCTGCGTTAAATCGAAAGTAAATAATTAATACAACAGTATTGCAGTTTAAAATACAATCATGAAAAAATCGGATCTGCCTGAAACCAAAATCAAGCCTAAGGGGATATAACTTTATGCAAAGTTTTTGCAGGGTACAGCTAGTAAGTTATAATAGTTGACGGGTTCAACTCAATTTGTGACGGATGATACTAGATTGTTTCTATACAATTTAGGTGGCGCGAATCAGCAACAATGTACTTACCCTAACAATCCCCAACCCTCGTATGGTGTCTGGTAATAGAATTAGAAATGGTTAAAAGTTTCACTTGGCTGTCCATATCCCCGCGCAACGCCGGGTACACTGTTTAAACTAATAAATTATAATAAATGTGTCGATACATTCAAAGTATGAGTGAAATTATATATATAAACTCAAGCGTTTCAGCGCAATCAATTATCGCGCGCGTGTGCGTGCGTGTGTATGTGTGTGTGTGAGAGAGATTGTGTGATTCTCTGGTATAAAACGTTGAAAGTTACCGGCAGTGGTTTGCGGTACGACTATCATGGGCTTAGTTGTCCGCGGTATAAAATGTCCGTGGGTGTAAATTTAGTGGTCTGAAAAGTTGGCGACCTGTTGTTCTATGTGAAAATTCATTGTTTGTTGTGGCCTGGTATTATGGCCAGCTAGATATTGATTGGGGAAGAAAATGTTTGGGGGGGGGGGGAATTGACTGTTTGCATCATAACAACTTCAAATTGAATTCAATGAAGTTTAGCGCCCCCACCCCCCACCCCAAAGTATAGAGAAATGGTTCAAAGATGTAACAGCTGTTGATTGTTCCTCAGTTTATACAACTCCATTATGTGTGTGAGAGAGAGTTTGTCGTTCCCCGTACGTTCTACTCCAGTGGCGTACATTGGCCATCATGAAGCGTTTCATTCGTCGTTGTATTTTTGGCTGAGCTAATCTCCCATTTTCCTTAAATATTAACCTCATATCACTGAAACAACTCATTGCGTCCGCCGGGAACGTCGGTTTGTAATTACTCTGTGTGTTTGTACCGGACGCGTCAACATTTCTTTACTCAAAACCGTCGGAGTGAGTGGTTTCACTACGGCAGTGGTTCTCAGAGTTTTCATTCGCAGAGAACTAAGGGCTCCCCGTGTTATCACTAGGGGCTACAAAAACCATTCCAAGATCATAACAATGAAAATAGTCAGACGGTACTGTTAGCTGTGCACGACTATAAGACAGTGGCCATTCTATCTTGACCGTAAAGGCCAATTAAAGGCTCCCCGTGTTATCACTAGGGGCTACAAAACCATTCCAAGATCATAACAATGAAAGGACCGCCTCCCCCCAACCCATGAGCACCATTATTAACTTACAAAACGTAGGGGCTCCATTATAGATGTTGATTCTCGAGAAGTGCCCCCTTGAGATCAAAATAATATAGAACCGTCACCCTGAGCGGGGGTGGGGGGTTGATTTGCGGTGAATACCAGTGAGGTCTTTATGTACTTATTACTTCAAAGTGACACGTGACTGGCGTGTGTAGAAAGTTCGTGGCATATGTTCACTGAATCACGGAATAACTTTAGACTGCGGGCAGACAGTTTCCGTCATGAAAATAATCTGTAATGGCAATGTCTCTATCGACAGTATCTGTTCAATCATATAGTTTTAATTTTTTTTTTCTATTATGGCTTAGTTATGGCAGTTTTTTTTTTTTAAACTTTGTCCTGTGAGTATATTACTTGGACATTGACTGAGTTTATTCTAAGAGACTTTACTGTCATTCTGTAGACTCTTGACTGTGTAAATAGAACTAGAACGAGTGGTGGGCTGGGCGGCTGTGGAATAATTAGAGGACAGAAAACTTGAGTTCATGAAGACCTGGGGGGTTGTCATTCACTCACCTTGTTCTGTGGCACCCCAGGTTCCAGTCCATGTTGTTTGTTAGATGATCTTGACCTTGTACCACAGAGACAATAACAATAGACCACTGGGCAGAGCCTCATCCAATATCTTTGGCTCACACACACAACAAGTGGAGGGCAAGGGGTGGAGGGGAGGAGTAAATCACAAAGACGGCCGTGACCATCTCTCCCCCCCCCTCCTTTCTTCCTCCCCTTAGCCCTGTGTGAGTCAGCTGATTTTTTTCTTCAACATGGTATAGTCAGACGGTACTATGAACTGTGTACACGACTATAAGACAGTGGCCATTCTATCTTGACCGTAAGCCCATTACAAAGTCAGCGTTCGGATATACTTTGTAGCATGACACGAATATCAAAATAGTTTCAGGCTGATATGTGTGCACAGGCAAAATGATATTTTAAGGAAAGAAATAAAGATATCGCGATATTCGAGCTAGGTGCTTGTAGAATAATCAATTTAATGACCAACAGTGTCTGGGAAGTAGATATGTAATTATTTAAGCAGTGTTTTGAGTCTAGATTAGTTGAAAGGTAAGCACAAGACTAAAACAAATAAAAATTACATTATAAAAAAATATTTTATAAAAAAACAACGTTTTTCTTGCGTACTAAAAAGCAGAACATAATTTCTGAATAAATTGGTAACATGGTAATAGTAATAGACTTTATTAAGAGCTTCTGATTTTTATAAAAACGAAAAACGTTGGGCGCATGAATTTTATATTATGTGAATGTTTGTATTACAGTATTAGCATCATCAAATGTTAACAATTAAAGTAAAATTAATTCTAGTGTTGTATAACCTAAACTCATGATATAGAATGTAATACTTGTAAAGTCAATTGAATCAATATATTAATATAGTGAAATTATTTTAAACAGGTTTTCATTTATATAAAATAGAGTATGTTATAAAGGTCTGGAAGTTTGTGTTCATGCGCCCAACGTTTTTCGTTGTATGTATCTTTAGTATAATTGGGCCAAGTCTGGCATAATGTGAGCAGCTCTATTGTATGCATCTTTAGTATAACTGAGCCAAGTCTAGCATAATGTGAGCAGCTCTATTGTATGCATCTTTAGTATAACTGAGCCAAGTCTGGCATAATGTGAGCAGCTCTACTGTATGTATCTTTAGTATAACTGAGCCAAGTCTGGCATAATGTGAGCAGCTCTACTGTATGTATCTTTAGTATAACTGAGCCAAGTCTGGCGTCGTCCGTCACCTTAATGTTAACCCTCAATTCTCCAATGGTTCTAAATTGTCCTTGAGATTATTGGACTGTTTATTTTTTTTTATTGCAATGTCATATAAACTTAATACCAGAAGTATTTGAGTCCAGCCCTCTGCCCTACATTACAAATCTTAAATCGTTTACGAGATGCGTCCCTCTCTAACAATGAAACCAACCCCAAACCCCCCCCCCCCCTCAAAAAAAAAATTTAAACCTTCATTGTTAGTCCTGGTGCACAGTATTTGTTATGGTTTTTTTTTTGTTATCAGCGATGGCCCTTAAAGCTGGTCCCGTGGTACTATCAACCGTTGGTAACCCAAGGTGTGCGTTATAATTTGACCAACCCCATCCCCCACCCCCTTGATCTTCTTCATAGTTTTTTTTTTTTTTTTTCAATTATGATTGAGAATAAGGCCAATGGAGCCGCCCGCCGCCCCCCCCCCCCAACCACCAGTAGCTTGTATAGAAAGACGCCAATATGGAGGAGACCCTCTGAATAAGACGCTGTCCCTGCGTCCTCACAGAGGGGGGGGGGGGGTACCGTTAGGTCTCTCTGTACCGCTCCATTCCGTTGTTCACATACAACGCTTCATCTGAAAAAAATCCAAACTTTTTTTTTTAAATCTCGTTGTTCCTCTTCATTGCTGACCCCCCACCCTCCCACCACCCAAGCCACTCCCTCCCCCCTCCCAGCTACCGCCACCCCTCCCTCAATTCTTACATCTTTTTTTTTTTCCCTTCTATCATAAACCCTGACAGCCACTGACCCAAATCTCAAGAAAGAAACAGATGCTTTGGAGACATTTCGTTGCAACAAAAGACGTTAGCCTACTATAATCAACACTGGTCTAAACTTTCAAACATTAAATAAAAACGTTTATCCGATTCATCCTTTATAATCGCCCGTTTTTTTTGTTATCATTTTTTTTAAGCCCTGGCATTAAATGCACCGAATGACGTCATACAATGCATCGTCTCAGCTCAAAATATTTTGCAATAAATGATACTACGTCATGAGTTTCAAAATGGTAGGCATTCATAAAACATATAACATCGAACCTATTTTTTTTTTTTAATTCCGGGCTTGACTTCAGATTATTCGGTTTGTTCTAGTCACAAAGTAAGCCGAAATGGAAACAAAGCCATTTAAAAAAGAAAAACGTTGCACTTTCTTTCCTCAACACAATTATGTGTGAATGAGAACAGCGACACTGATCAGTCTCTGAGCTTTAAATTTGATACTCTCAATGTAACCACCGTAACATTTGATACTTGCAATGTAATTACTGTAACATTTGATACTTGCAATGTAATTACTGTAACATTATTTGATACTCTCTATGCAACCACTGTAACGTTATTTGATACTCTCTATGCAACCACTGTAACATTATTTGATACTCTCTATGCAACCACTGTAACATTATTTGATACTCTCTATGCAACCACTGTAACATTATTTGATACCCTCTATGCAACCACTGTAACATTATTTGATACTCTCTATGCAACCACTGTAACATTATTTGATACTCTCTATGCAACCACTGTAACATTATTTGATACTCTCTATGCAACCACTGTAGCATTATTTGATACTCTCTATGCAGCCACTGTAACATTATGTTGATACTCCAGTCTATGCAACGTTCGGACTGTAAAGGCGTGGATGCGTTTGCGTTCTTTCTGTCAGCGCATTTATTGTTCAATAGTCTAGTGGCTCTCAAACTCTGCACAGTGGAGCCATATAGTCAGCCCGTGCATACACGAGGGGCTCCGCTGCCATAATAATAATTAATAAATACTTCTCCCGTACACAGTCTTGATTCTAAAAAACGGGGTTTCCATGAGTATACAAAAGTTGGGAACCGTCGAGTGTGATTGTAGATGATCGGCCGAACTGGGCCATTAATGAACTGGGAAGTGATTTCGCTTAACGGGGGTCACGTGACCTCTATCAGCATTCGATGACGATTGTGTAGTAGGGTTGACTTCGATACAATCAACGTTGGAAGTATCGATCTAGTGGCCGTACAACGAAAATTGAAAACATTGAACAAAGAACTCCGCGGATTGAGTCACCGACCAGATTATCATCATTGTGTTACCAGAGTGAGTTGAATTAGTGATTGGATATTGTCTGAACCAACTGGACTGAATCGTTGTATGGTAGTATGGCCGACCTATCGATAGACACACTAGGCGGACCCCCCCCCCTTCCTTTCCAGTATCGATTCCTTTCAAATGTGATGCTTTAACGGCTCCAACATGTAAGTTTTCATAGAGGCCCTTAACGTATTAAAAAGTCCCAGCCTACGGCCCCCCATTAAGTTAAAGAACGGCTCTGAAGTAACGTATTAAGTTGGTTAGTATGCCTTGCACTAAATATGTACGATGAAGATTTGCATAGTACTCCAACGTATAAAGTAATAACACAGTAACACGAAAATGAAATAAAGTAATAACACATTAACACGAAAATGAGAAGAAAAAAAGCTTCATTGAAAGCGAGGCAACCTGCTGCTGATCTGACCTAAAAGATTGCGGACTTTTCATCCTGGTCATCACTGGCTGTCTCTTACAACAGACGGACCGAACAGTGGACAGTGGTCTTTGTAATCGTACACCGAGCCTCCCTCAGCATCTCCTACTCTCCAGTCCACTCCAACTATACGAGATTGTGATGTAACGGTTGGCTGACCGCTATCTAACATTCGGCGTGTTCGCTGGTCATCGCGATGACCCTAAGGACCTGCGGTGAAAAGGGATGTAATTATGATGCATCTGTCAGACGTCGTTCACCCCAGCCCTGTAATTATCTCCCCGAACGGTTAGTCAATAAAATCCATGCGACATCGTTATTATTATTGTTGTTGTTTATTGTGTGTTCAGGCTGAAGACGTTGGTCACCTTGATAGAATAGAGCGAGCCACTGTTTGTATGGTTTGTCCGAGAGTGGACCATAGAAATTATGTCAGTCACGTGATAGGGACACACCGCCATCGCGTGTGGATGAAAGTGACTCCAGGAGGTTTCAAAGAACTCTGCAGTTTTCTTCTCACTAATGACTAACTACTAGGGTTCCCCCCCCCTCCATTTTACGAAAATATTGGTTGGCAGCTCACATCTTTGGACCATTTTCTTTGTGTAACAGTACACCTCGACTGTGGTAGTGATTTATATACCATGCTACGTTGGTTTGTTCATCTCCACTGTACATTTTCTTTTTTTTTTAACCTGTCCCGCCGTCTCGCCTCATCTTCATTCAGATAGTAAATGGTTGCTAAGTGTCAGGTATCAGGGTTGAGATTCAGGCTTACCCAGGTAATTGAATACAGTAAGTCCGCAGTGCCTGCTACGGCAGGTGCAGCCTAGGTCAGCACTGTCCGTGCTCGTTATGGTCTTGAATTCCAGTTTCTTTTTTGAAATGAATTTAAGATAAAGTTGTGGGTTGTTGTGTTTTTTTTTTATAGTCGCGTATGGTCTCTACTTGGTCTTTGCTTGGTCTCTACTTGTCTACTTGGTCTCTACTTGGTCTCTGCTTGGTCTCTACTTGGTCACTGCTTGGTCTCTACTTGGTACCTGATTCACCTGTTGGTTTAGTTTACCAAACATATCATTGGGGAATAGTAAACTGGGGACTTTTTTTTTTAGCCCACGCGTTAATTCAATGAATTCAGTTTGAACTCAGTTTTGATATCTACTTAGTAAGACACATTTACTGAAATAACTCAAAGCAATTAAATTGAGCTCTTTCATTTCATACATGGTACAGTATTTGTATGTACTACTATTTGTGTGAGGGGGAGGGGGTAGGGTAGAGTTTTTTTTTTAAGTAGAATCTGTAAATGAGACAGTATGTCATTACTCCAACTGTAAATGAGACAGTATGTCATTACTCCAACTGTAAATGAGACAGTATGTCATTACTCAAACTGTAAATGAGACAGTATGTCATTACTCAAACTGTAAATGAGACAGTATGTCATTACTCAAACTGTAAATGAGACAGTATGTCACTACTCAAACTGTAAATGAGACAGTATGTCACTACTCAAACTGTAAATGAGACAGTATGTCATTACTCAAACTGTAAATGAGACAGTATGTCATTACTCAAACTGTAAATGAGACAGTATGTCATTACTCAAACTGTAAATGAGACAGATGTCACTACTCAAACTGTAAATGAGACAGTATGACACTACTCAAACTGTATATATATAAACTTAAATCTTTCTGTCTGTGTAACTGCGTGATCCTATTTCACTATTCCAATTTTTTTTTTAAATATTCATCATGTTAAAATGTGACCAAGTTTTTGTAGCAATAACGTTGAAGTGTGTTAGGGGCTTATAGTTGACCATCTGGCCTGCAACAACCTGATCCATGATAGAACAACACGGATACTGGCCAGCAGTCCTAAACTAAATAATCTGGCATTCAGACCCTCAAGATACTAATTCCAGGAGCAAGTAGAAACGTTTTCCCCCCTTACAAAATCTTTTATCAAATACAGCGGGCGACAAGGACAAACAAGCCAGATAATGGCCACATGAGGATTGGTCAGGGGATGGACACCGGCCACTTGTCCCTCTTACCTAAGTTCGGCCCAAAGGTCGCCGATTGTGGCCACCACTTTTCGAACCGTAACTCGGACAGGGTGGTGAAGATGTGGTCATGCTACAATAATTGACCCTTGGATCTAATCAAACGGAAAAAGAAAAAAAAAATTCTTCATAGTATCTGGTATTTGTGGATGGTCAATGCAAGGGAGAAAACTTAACAGTGCGAATCAGGTGAAGAGTTTATACATTGGCTGGATTGAAGTTGAATGAAATATTCCATCTGTCTCGTACGTGTGTCTTGTTTGTGTGTGTGTGTGGGGGGGGGGAGGCTCGAGGGGTTAGCTCTATTTTACTAACTGTACACAACCGATCATCAAAACGGCATGGATCAGAGTATTAGATATAAAATAAAAAGATTGGGTTTGTTCCGTTTCTTTCCGTCTCTTAAATGTACGGATTATACATTTCATAGTTCTGGACGAGAGTATACTGATGATTATCGGTTAATTATATTGACACTGTAACCTATTTAATTAAAACATGGCAGTGTGTTGTTTGCCTCAGACATTTGACTAACATTACATGTACTTGGTTTTATTACACGATGGATCATTGTCCCATTCTCAGTGATATTTGCTTCAGCCTGTTGAACATTGCAAGTACAACCTTTATATGTACGGTTTAACTCTCCACACACTACCCACATCAGCGGTCGGCAACCTTATTGGGTCTCACAGCAGGTATGAATTTGTTTCCACCGGCCACTCATACGTGTGTTTTATTTTTTTTAAGTGTATCTTCAAAGTAAAAACTGATCCCATGGGACTTAAGTCTTCATTTATCTTTTTAGCTAAAGAAAAATTGTTCACGCATGCTTAGTGAATTTTAAATATCCAATAACCGTGTAGAATATTAGTTTGTATTGTTCAACGAGAAGCAAACACAATCAATGTATGAAAATAAAACCATGCCGTCCAGTAAAATGTTCTCGCTGACGATCGATCGCTGACCGCTGGTTGATGTACAGAAGCGGTAGAGGAAGTAACGTTTCATGTTTTATTTTCTGTCCTTCCTACATCATCTCCTAGGATCACAGCTCAACTTACTTTGATGGTTGTCATGAACAGCCCAACCATCATAGAACCAGTGCATTGTCATGAACAGCCCAACCATCATATAACCAGCGCATTGTGATGAACAGCCCAACCATCATATAACCAGCGCATTGTCATGAACAGCCCAACCATCATAGAACCAGTGCATTGTTATGAACAGCCCAACCATCATAGAACCAGCGCATTGTGATAACAGCCCAACCATCATAGAACCAGCGCATTGTGATAACAGCTCAACCATCATAGAACCAGCGCATTGTGATAACAGCTCAACCATCATAGAACCAGCGCATTGTGATAACAGACAAAGATCCCACATATTTCTTTTAGGTCCGGAGTCCGTACACTGCACGAATGAATTCATTTTGTTTAGCAGTGTCGCGAGTCATTCATTCAAAGGTACTGCTCACTTCACCTGCGTAACGTTATGATGACGTGACTTGCAGCCATTCTTCTTCTTCTCACCTGCCTCGCGGGGCCCGCTCCCTCCTCCCCCATCCCATTGTTCTGGCTGCCCCCCTCCCCGTTAAAGAATCGGGTTACACCGGCCCTGGTGATGAGATGCTGGTACACTGTTGTCTGCCCAGGGGTGAGCCAATGATCTTGTTTTTTACAGCTCCCTTTATAGTCTTCTGGTCGCAGTACTTGCGGGTACTCTGTTACGTTTTGAGACCCCGCATCATTCACTTGTTTACTGCCATTGTTTACTCCATGGGATGGTTTCTTGTTGAAGGCTTGATCATTAATTGGGATAGGCTTTTTTTTTTTGTTGACTTTAAATAATTAGTCCTAAATTATAATGAGAACACATCCACATCAAAGCGAGCTGCTTTAAACAGGCATTGTAGTTTGTTACTCAGGGTGTAAACTTTAATATATGGTGTTCTCGTTGGGCGCATGAACACAAACATCCGGACCTTTCTAACATTCTCTAATTTATATAAATGAGAACCTTTTTAATATAACTTCACTATATTAATATATTGATTCAATTGACTTTACAAGTATTACATTCTATATCTTGAGTTTAGGTTATACATCACTAGAATTAATTTTACATACTCATATGCAATTTGTTATAGAAGTTCTATTAAATGATCTGTAATATCGTGATATTTCGAAAACCTTCTGTAATAATTCTTTTGGGATTTAATTGTTAACATTACAATAATTGTAAAATCAATACAGCATTAGAAATAATTGTTTGAAATGAATTATAGAAATACTTGATAGTGTAGTAAATATTCGATATTTTATTGCTAACTCACTTAAATTTCATGTAAAAATTGATTATTCTGATACTGTAAGACATAATATAAAATTCATGCGCCCAACGTTTTTCGTTTTATAAAAATTAGAAGCTCTTATAAAGTCTTTTACCATGTGACCAATTTATTCAGAAATTTTCCCAGGCTCATAGAAAAATTATTTTCTGCTTTTTTTTTAGAATGTAATATTTTTTTTTTGTATCGTATATGATTTTTGTGTACAAGTCGCTGAAATGTTTACCTCTTAGATCCTAATGGGATGGGTTTTTTTTTTTGCAGTGCCCTTTTTTCAATCCCCATCATAACTGATAGTGCAATGTCCATGAAGGCACCATGGGAGACATGTGTAAGTTACTGTGATTCGCCGGGAGTCGAACCCGTGACCCACAGCAAGCTCCACTCATCGTATATGATTAGATTCACCAATTTCAAATCGTTAGTTTTAAATTCCCCCCCCCCCTTCCCAAGACAAACTATAACAACGGCTCTCCATTTGGTCACCAAACACTTGGTATTAAACAAAACAAAAAAAATAACGATAATACTTTACTCAAATAATTATTTCAGTGTATCTATCTCCTGACAATTGAATTGACTCAGCTAGTTATTTAAAGTAATATTTCTCTTTAGAAATCACCGTTAAGCTTGGTTTACTTCATACTGCCAGGTTGGAGTGGTCAGACTCTAAAAGCCAATCCTTTTTTAAAAAAAAAAACACCCACAGCTGCCCTGATCAAGCGCCCATATAATTGCTCTGGCTTTGACCAATCAAATTGAACCCTGACATGGTATTTACCTACCGCCACTCGTCTTCAGTAGAGGTTGTGGGGGGGAGGGAGGGAGGGGAGAGAGAGAGAGAGGGGGGGGGGGAGTTAAAAAGACAACACCGCCGGCGCTTGACCTAAATTACACTTCATTAAAAAAACTAAGCCACCATTTCTTTCTCCGTCCCCCGGTATAATTTACCCTGACGACAAGCATTGGGTGCCTAATGGAGTACTACCTCCCCCATCCACCTTCTTCCCGCTTCGACTGTCTGTGTGTTTTGTCTTTGATGTATGTTAAGTTGTACTGATACTAAACCAAGCATGGCTTCACAGTTTGTGGTCAAACCTCGTACGCGGAACACCTACTACTAAGGACCTAATGGTTTGACACACACGCACGCTCACTACACAAAAAAAATTGCTGTTAGTAAGGGGGGAAAAGATGGGGTGAGGGGGGTACTGGGCCAGTTTAACACAAAATAAATCCTCTGATACATTTCACAAGATACTATTAAAAAGTTTTAGTGGTGTTTTTTTAATGTAAACTTACAGATAAAAGAACTTAATGGAACATGAATCTCTCTCACAATGGTTTTACTTCGTACATTATTATTTTTTTTTATTATTTTTGCAGTAGAATATATTCTAGTCTGGCTGTTATTTTTAAAAAAAAAAAAAGGACTGTTATTTTTTTTTTCTAATTGGCTTTCCCGTTCAGATTATTACATGACACATTATATTGTAGGACATGCACAGGGGAAAAAAACAACAACATGACTATTATATAAGCATTACGTGACTATCTGTGTTTCACTCTGGTCCTCACACATAAATAAACAGATGATATCGGAAAGGGGGGGGGGGATTACTGTTGTAGATAATGAATTCAGGAGGAGGTAACTGTCTCAACTCATACCTGTTTTGTGTCCGTTCCCTCGTCCCCCTCTCCCCCGATATGTCATGTTCTGTTTAGTTATCCATCCTCAATCAAGTCCTCAGTGTGTCTGTCACGTGATAGAGATAGTGTCATTGCTTTGGGATTGTTATTTTACCTGTGTCCGTATTGTACTCACACTTCTCACAGTCCCGTTGGTGTATTTCATTGGTATCTTTATGACCATATCTCTCAAATTCACACAACTGTCTTCATTTTTTTTTTTTTTGTATTCATTTGGTAATTCTTTCTTTTTTTCCTTATTGTTTTCTCTTTGTAACAAATTTTATCGTTTTGTGCTCTCATTGAACTCATTGGTGACTCCTGACATCACCAGTCGTCACCAGTGTCTTGTCCCTCGTTGAGACACTGCCTGTGCACAGTGTCTTGTCCCTCGTTGAGACACTGCCTGTGCACAGTACATTCGTGGCCGAGATTAGAAAATAGCACTGCTTTCGCCTCCCTTTAGTCAACTTTAGTGGAGACGCATTCTGAATGGGATACGCAGCAAGGACCTGTGACATCATATGACTCCACATTTTCCAATGGTCTGCAATTTTCAGGAATCACTCAACTTTGTATGTACCACAAGCCCTGAAAATTTCAGGAAGGTCTTAGAGGGTCGGGTGAACAATTATCAAAATACTGGTTGAGTTGACATGGAGTGACCCTCAAGTCAAATGGTTAATGACGGGCGGGCCATTTGCGGCTCTTCATGGCATTTTGGACTCCTGCCTATGAGCCAGTCTTCGCTGTTATTTCATCATTTTAAAAAAAAATTAAACCTTGCAAACTGAATTATATTGTGGTCTATTGAAGTACATTTTACAATATGTACTACTGTAGTGTGGCTCTCATCGACCTCACGTGTAGTAACCTTGATTTTTTAAATCGATAGGGATAAAGCTCATCTGCTCTATTGAAGGCTATTCGCCAACTGCTCTGCTGAAGGCTATTCGCCCAACTGCTCTATTGAAGGCTATTCGCCAACTGCTCTATTGAAAGCTATTCGCCCAACTGCTCTATTGAAGTCTATTCGTCCAACTGCTCTATTGAAGGATATTCGCCAACTGCTCTATTGAAGGCTATTCGCCCAACTGCTCTATTGAAGGCTATTCGTCCAACTGCTCTATTGAAGGATATTCGTCAACTGCTCTATTGAACGCTATTCGCCAAACTGCTCTATTGAAGGCTATTCGCCCAATTGCGCTTTTTATGTTTTTTTGCATAAGTTAATACTTAAAGAAAGCTTAAATTTCTGTCAATATTCTGAGCTTAATTGAAGCAGAATTATGTGTATTAAAAGGATTTGTATTATTTCACTATTACCTATACATGAAAAGTCACATTACTGATTATCACAAAGTTATCCTTTATGTGACATTTAGAAATGTCTCACATGTAACGTTTAAGCCTATTTTTATCAAGCCACATTCTGTCATTTTAACATTCACGATAATATAAATTACATTATTTTTAATTAATTTCACTTTTTTTTTTAAATAAATCGACATTTTTTTTTTAATTTAGCATATAACGTTAGTGGCTCCCAGCCTTTTCCCCTTTTTAGTAAACTTTGATTTCAGTTTATTTAGAACCTTGTTAGTGACCTTCGCCATCTGACCTTAACAACTGACCAAGTAGCGAGGCGTTAGACGGTCACAGCGTCCATTCCACAAAGAAGTCCATTGTGTAGACACCAGAAGAAAGAAGAGGCCTACCGGTTGATGCTACATTCCATCCTCCATTATCATGTTGACCTCAACACATGGCAAAAACCTGGCTTTCATTTTTTCAACTTTTTTTTTTAAAGTTCACTGGTCATTTAAACTTTACGCTGACCGGTACAAAGCTTTGGCTAGTTTTATATTGGACAAGCGTGGACTCTTTGATACAGTGTGGACATTGGCTTGGAGGGGAAAATAAAGAATATGGCGGGATTATTAGCATACAGACGTCTGGTCTAATGACAGTTTCTTGTTACACTTCATGTTTTAGTTTTTTAACGAACGTTTGGTTGAAACTGTATGGATGGACATCGGTCGTCGACGGACACGTCCATTATGAGAGATTGGTCAAATAGTTTGGACACGAGGTGACCTAAAAAAATGTGGGTCTATGATTAGTCTTTTCATTCTGTTAATTTTTTTTTAAAAGCAATGGGGAAAAAACGATGTTTATGTTTGTTTTTTATTCAGCAGACATGTTGGTTGACTGATTGACATTAAATATCAACTACGCACGAGACGCGCGGGTGGTTGTTACAAGATAGATGTTGATCAAAAATACGGTTTAGATTTATTGAAACATATTGTAAAAATTTGAATACCGGAAGAACACGATTGTTAAAGCTATTGGATGCCCAATTTATTAGTATAAGTCTGTAAATACTATTGACACCACAACAATCACCACCGACATAAAATTGTGTTGAATTATTCAACCAATGTACATATAACCCTCGAACCATAGTAAGATTCTAATTTGAAAGAAAATGGAATATTACCTTTAGTGAAAATGTTTTATAAAGAACAAACGTTTTTCTTGCGTACTTAAAAAATAAGTAAACCACTTCGAAATAAATTGGTCACATAGTAATAGTAATAGACTTTATAAGAGATTCTGATTTTTATAAAAACGAAAACGCATTGGGCGCATGAATTTTATAAAAAAAATGAAAAAGTTGAAAGATTAAATTCTGTTAAGTGGGAATCCATACATTTCTTTAGTCCTTAACCCAACTGATTTTAAATGCCTAAACATAATTGATCCTAGGCAGAATAATAATACGAAAGTGCTTTTAAACAAAATAATAACGAACATGATCACCGCATATCATATTTGAGATATTGTTAACTAAATAGTTCAGAACATCCCCGCGAACAGGTTCACTAAATCCGCCCATGTATAGTGGAGGTGAGGAAAGAGATAAATCAGACGTTAGCCCAGCATGTATTGAAGTTAATCCTTCAGCACGATGGTCCTCCTTAACGGGTGAGAAAAAGGCTTGAGGCGGATCAGTAAGTCGATGAGTCCACTACCGGACGTATGGAGGGCTGAGTCGCTGATTTAACAGATGTGATCTCTGAAATCTATTACAATGCTGAAAAAAACATAAAAACAAGGTAACGCGAGTTACTTGAAAGGTGCCTGGAATTTTTCGTAAGTGAAACAATTTCGAGCTGGCAATTTCGCACAGATTGGAGCCAGAGTCCTGTTGCTGCCCAGTCAAGTGAGGTGAAGCCAAATACAATAGTCTCAAATTTACGTTGCAGATTTCAAGTAAAGAAAGAGTTAGAAACTGAAGCCAACCTAGTGTCTGAACTCGGGAGGATGAAACAACTATTTTTTTTTTGTCTCACATATTTTTGTTATTCTGTGTGATTATTACAAACCAACTCATTACAATTTTACTCTCATAAAGTTATAACTCTATGTCAAAAAGTGAACCACCCGTTAAGCCACTGTTTGTACCCAGGTGAACCGTAACGTCCACCAGCTTATAACAACATGTTATCGTTAAAATCGAAAGGTATGTGTACCCAGGTGAATGTACCACCAGCTATAACACTATGTTATCGTTAAATCGAAAGCTATTTTTACCCAGATTATTATATTTATTTAAAAAAAAAGAGGAGCTGTTATAGATATTTAAAAAAAAAAGGTTTATGTTCCCAAATTAATCTGCCCCCATTTTAATAATTTGTTTTATTTCTTTAATCGGCGGTTATATGTTCTAGGTTGTGGACATGTCTCTATATAGTTGTTTCATTCCATCGATGTGTATTGCACATTGCCAATCCAAGTCCAATCCAAAACGTTGTTTCTTGTATCTTCTTAAATGTGAACCAGATTTATTTTGTTATCTTTGTTTCTTTTCGCGCTTGACAGACTCTATTAGCAGTCAGGCCACACGTGTAACAGAAGACCTGGTCTCTACGTCAGACGTCTCTCGTACGTACCTAGGGTGGAGGGTGTCAGATGATACCTTGGCACGATCCTTCATTCTTTCTAGTTTTTTAAGGAATGCGAAACTTTACGCCCCCCCACACACACACACTCTTAAATACACCCTTGTTTTTTTTTCCCCTCATATTTCCATATAAATTGTTTGTTCAGTTCTTTAAGGTCATTTTACGTGGAGATCGTTTGAACATTACGTTCACTAAGAGAGCCGTTCGAAGCTGGACGAAGCGGCGGCTATGGCTGTTGGCGGCTTGTTTTGTTTTTTTAACCGCGCATCTCCTTTAGTAGTTGGACCCCTCATTCATGTCAGTGTCAAAGGTTGTCCGCCGGTCCAGGGTCATCAGCCGAGGTCGCGGGGTGAATTGGTTGTTTTTTCTAAACGGGCGAGACATAATGAACGGTGATAAAGTGGGGAGATTATCTCAACAAGAGAACAATTGCCAAGGGTGCTGCCTCTTGCGCAAATGGATGGCGTGAAAGTGTCATTAGGGGGGCTTTTTTGATTTCCAGACCTTGCGTGGCTGGCTGTAACCTCTGCTCCATCGCCGTCCACTTTATTAAAGTCTCCCGCGCTAAACATTGGCCAAACGAAACACGTAGGGACTGGCGCGTGTGTCCAGAATGATAAGCTTACGACTAATCAACTTAAACTGGTGTTTATTTACTGCTGTGGCATCATGGTGTCTTCAGCTGAAGGCAGACGTCTGAACGTTTTGCGCCACTGCAGATGGGGTTCCTTGTAGGAAAGGGGTGGTTGGAATAAATAGACAGCGACAGAGTAAATCAAATGTATTCAATCATGATTGATGACAGTGTTAGTGTTCAGTGAGTGTATTCTGGACACGGCTGTATCCAAACAATTATAAAGCTACGTGAGTTTTAAATGCATGAAGAAATTATCTAAAATTTAAATGTTTTATGTCTAAAAATAAGAGAATAAAGTATTAAAAAGAAATATTCTTGAACGTTTAATCTATTGGAAATTTTTAACGCTTTTTCACTTTATTGACGTTATTAAGACAAGAAGGATGCTTAAAATGTCATTTGAAGGAATTCGCTCCATTCCTGTCCTCAACTTTGGCCTGCACGAAGTGAAGATGACATTTTAAGTTGATATGATTACTATAATTATTGCATGTCTGTACGTTAACATAAGTTCGTTAGCAGAAGAAGAAAAAAGAAAAGCAAGTTAATTGTTAATGCCATCTTGTCATGCATGGATTTAAATAACGGGAGATATACGGACCACAACAGCTAATTTGAAATAATCGATTACTTACAACTTGGTTAAACCTTCAACACAAATCGTCGAAGTTTCGTTGACTGTTGGGGTAAATAGGGGGGGGAATTTCTGTATGCTGGCAAATATCAATGCTTGCAATCAGTAGCGTAGGAAAGGTAATACTTGGTGCGACGAACATTGATGGGCGCCGAACTATTAAGGGCACCGGAAGGACGTTGTTAAATGTTTTTTACCACTATCCTAATTGGGATGAAACTCACATTGTGGGCGCCAGTAGCTAGCTATTACCTCTCCGCTTGTAACAGTTTTTTTTCCTGTCTAAGGTGGTGGCCAGTTAAACTTACATCTCCATTGCGCCATCTCGACGTTATCCCTTACAGATTCAATAGAAGACAAATACCAATTGCTATCCTCAATTTGTCAATAGCGGCCGCTTTATGGTAGGTCTTACAAACCCAATTGACACGGTATGGGCCCTTGTCTTTATGGCCCCCAGCCCGGTACAGTAACCTGCTCTAAAACGACTTGGCCAATGATGCTAGTGGCGTGTCAGGGCGGGCGCTACAACGTCCACCTTTGTTAAAATTTGGGAACTGAACTTCAAGCATCAATGTGTCCTTCGTGTTATTTCTGTGTTTGCCCTCTTTCCTTTGCCCCCAGCTGTCTCCATGACATTACACCATTGTTTTTAAAGAAGCGTATCAGAAATTTGTTTTGTTTTCAACTTTTTTTGACGTTATGTGAAGGCGAAGCTTTAAAAAATGAAATTAAAAACTAACAAAAATAATGCACACACCAGTAGCGATCCTTAATGGATGATGGGCGATTTGGTGCAGGTGGGCCAGCCCCACGTTTTGGAGGATTCGCGATTAAAGATGTTTGTTGCAGGCCCCGCATATATATTTTTTTATATATATATATATATATGTGTAAAAGGGGGGGGGTGTGTGCAAACCCGTTTTACGCTGTAAATTAAGTTCTATTTTGAAATATTGGGTACAAAACACCTTTATTGCTGCCCTGAGCCCCTGATTCATGCTGTTTACCGGTGGATGTTATCAAAGTGACCACGGCTGCTTAATTTCAAGGGCCCATAATAGCTGGGGGCTGTATCTCCGAGTCAGGGAATGTGTACGCCACTTTTACCAAACTAGTGCACGTAGATACTGTATAATCTCATATTAACGGCTCTGTCTGAAATGTTTTGAGCTCAAACTTACGTTGAGTGATTCAGCTATTTCTTTATTTTTTCCTTCAATCTCACTTGTTGTCAAGCAACCATCACAAGCGTTCAGTGTGTCCAGCCAACCACTTACTGGGGTCTTATCACGTGACCGCCATCTTTCACCGTTGACCAACCGCCCCCCCCACACCTTTGCCCTCTCCACCTTCCGCTACTATCGCCCACCTCTTCTTATCCTCACGTAGACATGACCTCAACTTTTGTCATCTCTTCCTCTGTCTCCGCCCCCACTATTCCAGTCATTTAATGAAAGAAAAAAAAAACTCGAGATAGCCACGGTGTATGTTTATCAAAGACAACCGCATACACTGTGATTGAGTGAATACAATCAAGTTTGATTTGGTGGAATGTCACTAACTACGATAAGGTGGTTGTCGATAGTAGCATCACAGTTACAAGTCTTGTCACGAGAGCATTATTTAAACCTAGCACATAGATGTGTCCGTACATTGAATATGGCATGTGGACTTGGTAATGTCTGTCTCATTACATCCATTACACTTACCGTAAAACAGTAGGAAATTATGAACGAAAAGAATTGAAATAAAATTATTCCGATTATCCAGTGTTTTAAAAAAAATTATTATCCAAAGATCCGACTGACATCGATTTTGTTTGATCTTAGCATGCCAAGGAGAGGAATCTGTTTCAACTCTTGAATGATCTGAACCCACAACTTCAAGGCGAAAGCCAATCTGTGTATAACCAGTAAAGTGTTCTTGTGTAACTGCAACGCAATTTTTTTTTTTAAATCGTCCATTGACCAATTTCTCCTGTTGTCTGGTTTTTCTTCCAAACATCTTACTGCTGTTGTCTGGTTTGTCTTCCAAACATCTTACTGCTGTTGTCTGGTTTGTCTTCCAAACATCTTACTGCTGTTGTCTGGTTTAATCTTCCAAACATCTACTGCTGTTGTCTGGTTTGTCTTCCAAACATCTTACTGCTGTTGTCTGTTTGTCTTCCAAACATCTTACTGTTGTTGTCTGGTTTGTCTTCCAAACATCTTACTGCTGTTGTCTGGTTTGTCTTCCAAACATCTTACTGCTGTTGTCTGGTTTGTCTACCAAGCATCCGACTGCTGTAGCTCGTTTTCTTGACTCGTAATTTCTTCACTTACTCAAGAGTCGTGTGTGTGTGTGTGTGAGACACGATTCTCTGACTTCTGTCAACACAATGATCACCTACACCCAGTCCCCGAGATACATGTACTAGAACCCTTGAGTCTGTACTCGAGAATGTACCCTGTACTGTACTTGAGACTATACCTTAGACTGTACTCAAGACGGTATCTTATACTGTACTTGAGACTGTACCCTAACTGTACTCAAGACTGTACCCTATACTGTACTCGAGACTGTACCCGAGACTGTACCCTTTACTGTACTTGAGACTGTACCCTTTACTGTACTTGAGACTGTACCCTTTACTGTACTTGAGACTGTACCCTATACTGTACTCTATACTGTACTCGAGACTGCACCCTATACTGTACTCCGTACGTTTCAAATGGAACTTCTGGGGGTTGAGTGATAGCATAAAGTATCACCATGTGCCGATGCAGCAACAAGTTGATTTGGTTGGAGGAGTGCTGTTCAAAACCCAAATCTGAGAGCCTTCTTGTTCAGTACTCACTAACAACACAAACTATATTTGAAGAATGATCGTTGCATAGTGCTCACTGTCACCCCATCACAAAACCACTTTTAAAAAAAAACCACCAACCACGCTTTGCCACATAGTCAACAAATAAGTGGACTCATGGTGATAGTTTACTAAGAAAAAGTGAACACACGTTCTTCATTCTTTTGCATGGATTATACACATGTATACATTTCATGGGGTTGGTATCACGACAGTTGATTAAGAAGAAAACATATCGGAATGATTTTAAATGATGGCCTATGATGGTATTGATTTATGTTAGGTGACTGACGATAGGTTGCCCACTAATGGTATATGTTATGTTAGAAATGATTTGTCAAGTAGCTTCCACCTGTCTTATCTTTTGTAATATGTGACTTGCCCTTTTACCTCCTAATGTGGGGTAATGTTGAGTCTAATTAATTTTCAGTTTGAGAGTTTGTAATTAATGTATGTAAATAAAAAAAACAACATATTTTTAGCGGAAACAATCAAATCGGTAAATTTCACCCCTTCCCCCTCTTTCTATTTCCATTATATCTTCTTTCTATTCATTTCCACCCAGTATGCTAATCTGATGTTTATTTTATATAAAACGGGGCAATGTCTTCCTTCCGCTGCATCTTCCCGGATCACGTTGTACGAAGTGATCCCACGATCTCCCTGCAGCCAGATGCTGTCACTGCAGATAAGACAAACACTGGACACAATGGGAGAGGGGGGGGTGCATGAGCCATCGGAGTCTTTTGTTCGCGACTTGGGGAGCTGGGAAAAGCACATCCCACACACATAAGTTTTGGGTTCCGCCTCCGTACATCTATTGTTGATCTTTTTTTTTTTTATTACGTGGGGATAATAAGTAGTGGGGGGGGGGGGGGAAGAAGGGAGGTCCATTGTGCCCGTATGTGCATTGGCGGTTGTGGTCAGTCTGATGCATTGTTTGACCAATCTTTTATGTTTGCGATTGTGCTTTTTTGTGTGCGATGTGCCTTACGTTTCCTGGTTTGAAGTGTTTATATCTGTGAGTATTGAATGCTCCTCTATAACGGGGCACCGTGGTCTCAGGTAATGAGATGTAAAACTTTGAAACCCTCGTGCACGTCAACCTGGCTATTCTTCACATCTGTGTGCATTGTGCTGCATTCATATAACGTTAGCCACGGTGTTGGTTCTCTTTCGTTTGTTCCACGCTATATCCTCGTTTCACACCCCTCTCTCTCCACACACACACACACACACAGACTCACACACACTCACACACACCTAGGCTTCTCCCCCATCCTCCTCCTCCCCTAAATTAAAAAAAAATCACTAGACTGCTTGCAGTGGACAGAGCCCTCTGTCTAGTTCTTGCCCCCCAGTCTTTCACTAACCATCACAAATGAAGGTATGCGCGAGCTATCCATGGCCCGAGTGCCGAGAATGTCCAGAGGGCAACGTCCCAGTCACCGCGGACAAAAGTTTAGGCGCGAGTGGTCTAAAGTTAGGTGAAGTTGGCTCTGAGCGTGACCATTCTCTGTTCTCTGTTGTTGTGGGTGTTTGTCCCATACTCTGTGTCCTCCCTTTGGTCTTGTGTCGTGGATCAGGTTTCAGTGTGGTCAATTTCGTTGTCAGTGTCCCTCTCCCTGAGCAATATTTCAGAAACTGAAACTTTAAACTAGCGGGGCCGGGGCTGGTGGCCACGGGAAAAAAAAATATCAGTAGCCACAGCAATCATAATGAGTCATGTGGACAACAAGATGTCCAGTTAAATGCTAGTCGCAGCTAGTCTAACGTTTAGCACGAGAAATGTTTTTGTATGCCGATTGACTTTGTTGTGTTTGTGCTAAATGTTACGTTATATGAGGATGCTGTTTATGTCTTATAAAGAGCGCGACATCTACAATATTGTTAACAAGTTCAATACTTTAGCTATTTACTAAATTTTAACATTTTATTTCCTCTCGAAATCAGTTTAATAGTAAATAATTAACAACGCACTGAATTCTGACAAAAACATTGATACCGCAGTGAATGTATTTCGGGTTCCAGATATTCTGGTTGCAGGGAATATAAAATTATTTTGATTCTTCGTATATCTAATCATCTTTTGGCAGATTATAATAAATCAGTACGTGTAAACCTTCAAATCATAAAATGATCCTGAAAGATGATTGATGAAAGTAGAGGGCACCCCTGGACAGGTATCGCACGCTGACCACATACTGGTCGTTAAGTCTGGACGTAAATTGCCTCTCAGGTCATCACACTCGTCTGCTTGGGTCAGGTGTGTATGGCCTCACATCATGTGATGTCTAGGTTCGGCCAGGTAAACCTAACATCCCCGTCCATTGTTCCACTCGCCACTGGCTATTCATAATGCTGCACAAAGACCGCTCTCATAGGGCGATTGGTATCTATGTCCACTGCGTGCATTATGTCCACCCTCACATGCAGGAAATGACTAGCGGCCTTTATATCTAGCACGAGGGCTGTTAAAGTAGTTCCCATATACTGAAAGATTTAAAAAATAAAATAGCGATAAAATAATCTTACAAGTAGCCGTTCAATAAAACTGTATTGTGCCGTGGTCAACACACATTACCTCTTTGGTATTTAAAATAATAAAAAAAAAAGTTTAAGTTTTTCATGGCTGATATTTCCGACCTTCACAGACACCCACACATGTAAATAAACATACATTAACCAAGTATAACCAATTCACTATTCTCACTATTTTTTTGTTTTACAGCTGACCGCAATAAGAGATTATTGAGGTGTATTATCACCACC
>JAGDYQ010000002.1:7671233-7700478 GCA_021962125.1 Bulinus truncatus
GGTGGCGGTAGCTGGGAGGGGGGAGGGAGTGGCTTGGGTGGTGGGGAGGGTGTGGGGGTCAGCAATGAAGAGGAACAACGAGATTTAAAAAAAAAGTTTGGATTTTTTCAGATGAAGTGTTGTATGTGAACAACGGAATGGACTGGTACAGAGACCTAACGGTACCCCCTCTGTGAGGACGCAGGGACAGCGTCTTATTCAGAGGGTCTCCTCCATATTGGCGTCTTTCTTGGTTTGTGTGGGGCTACATTGGCCTTATTCTCAATCATAATTGAAAAACAAAAAAAAATCTATGAAGAAGATCAAGGGGGTGGGGATGGGGTTGGTCAAATTATAACGCACACCTTTGGGTTACCAACGGCTGATAGTACCATTGGACCAGCTTTAAGGGCCATCGCTGATAACAAAAAAAAACATAACAAATCTGTGCACCAGGACTAACAATGAAGGTTTAAATAATTTTTTTGAGGGGGCGTGGGGGGGGTTGGTTTCGTTGTTAGAGAGGGACGCATCTGTAAACGATTAAGATTGTAAAGTAGGGCAGAGGGCTGACTCCAAATACTTTGTATAGTTTTATATGACATTGCAATGAAAAAAAAATAAACAGTCCAATAATCTCAAGGACAATTAAGAACCATTGGAGAATTCAGGGTTAACACTAAGGTGACGGACGACGCCAGACTTAGCTCAATTATACTAAAGATACATACAGTAGAGCAGCTCACATTATGCCAGACTTGGCTCAGCTATACTAAAGATACATACAGTAGAGCAGCTCACATTATGCCAGACTTGGCTCAGCTATACTAAAGATACATACAGTAGAGTAGCTCACATTATGCCAGACTTGGCTCATTTATACTAAAGATACATACAGTAGAGCAGCTCACATTATGCCAGACATACAACGAAAAACGTTGGGCGCATGAACACAAACATCCAGACCTTAATAACATACTCTAATTTATATAAATGAAAACGTGTTTAAAATAATTTCACTATATTAATATATTGATTCAATTAAAATTACAAGTATTACATTCTATATCATGAGTTTAGGTTATACAACACTAGAATTAATTTTACTTTTATTGTTAACATTTGATGATGCTAATACTGTAATACAAACATTCACATAATATAAAATTCATGAAGCCCAACGTTTTTCGTGTTTTTATAAAAATCATTGTAAGGTCTTAATAAAGTTCTGTCACTATTACCATGTTACCAATTTATTCAGAAATTATGTTTTGCTTTTTAGTACGCAGAAAAAACGTTTTTTTATAAAATATTTCTTTTTATAATGTAATTTTTATTTGTTTTAAATTCTGGTGCTTACCTTTCACCCAACCTAGACTCAAAACACTGCTTAAATAATAACATATCTACTTCCCGACACTGTTGGTCATTAAATTGATTATTCTATAAGCACCTAGCTCGAATATCGTGATATCTTTATTTCTTTCCTTAAAATATCATTTTTGCCCAGTGCACACATATCAGCCTGAACTATTTTGATATTCGTGTCATGCTACAAAGTATATCCGAACGCTGACTTCGTAATGGGCTTACGGTCAGGATAGAATGGCCACTGGTCTTATAGTCGTACACATGTTCATAGTACCGTCTGACTATACCATGTTGAAGAAAAAAATCAGCTGACTCACACAGGGCTAAGGGGAGGAAGAAAGGAGGGGGGGGGAGAGATGGTCACGGCCGTCTTTGTGATTTACTCCTCCCCTCCACCCCTTGCCCTCCACTTGTTGTGTGTGTGAGCCAAAGATATTGGATGAGGCTCTGCCCAGTGGTCTATTGTTATTGTCTCTGTGGTACAAGGTCAAGATCATCTAACAAACAACATGGACTGGAACCTGGGGTGCCACAGAACAAGGTGAGTGAATGACAACCCCCAGGTCTTCATGAACTCAAGTTTTCTGTTCTCTAATTATTCCACAGCCGCCCAGCCCACCACTCGTTCTAGTTCTATTTACACAGTCAAGAGTCTACAGAATGACAGTAAAGTCTCTTAGAATAAACTCAGTCAATGTCCAAGTAATATACTCACAGGACAAAGTTTAAAAAAAAAAAACTGCCATAACTAAGCCATAATAGAAAAAAAAAATTAAAACTATATGATTGAACAGATACTGTCGATAGAGACATTGCCATTACAGATTATTTTCATGACGGAAACTGTCTGCCCGCAGTCTAAAGTTATTCCGTGATTCAGTGAACATATGCCACGAACTTTCTACACACGCCAGTCACGTGTCACTTTGAAGTAATAAGTACATAAAGACCTCACTGGCATTCATCGCACATCAACCCCCCCCCCCACTCAGGGTGACGGTTCTCAATTATTTTGATCTCAAGGGGGGGGGGGCCTTCTCGAGAATCAACATCTATAATGGAGCCCCTACGTTTTGTAAGTTAATAATGGTGCTCATGGGTTGGGGGGAGGCGGTCCTTTCATTGTTATGATCTTGGAATGGTTTTGTAGCCCCTAGTGATAACACGGGGAGCCTTTAATTGGCCTTTACGGTCAAGATAGAATGGCCACTGTCTTATAGTCGTGCACAGCTAACAGTACCGTCTGACTATTTTCATTGTTATGATCTTGGAATGGTTTTTGTAGCCCCTAGTGATAACACGGGGAGCCCTTAGTTCTCTGCGAATGAAAACTCTGAGAACCACTGCCGTAGTGAAACCACTCACTCCGACGGTTTTGAGTAAAGAAATGTTGACGCGTCCGGTACAAACACACAGAGTAATTACAAACCGACGTTCCCGGCGGACGCAATGAGTTGTTTCAGTGATATGCAGGTTAATATTTAGGGAAAAATGGGAGATTAGCTCAGCCGAAAATACAACGACGAATGAAACGCTTCATGATGGCCAATGGGTACGCCAAGAGTAGAACGTACGGGGAACGACAAACCTCTCACACACATAATGGAGTTGTATAAACTGAGGAACAATCAACAGCTGTTACATCTTTGAACCATTTCTCTGTACTTGGGGTGGGGGTGGGGGGCGCTAAACTTCATTGAATTCAATTTGAAGTTGTTATGATGCAAACAGTCAATTCCCCCCCCCCCCAAACATTTTCTTCCCCAATCAATATCTAGCTGGCCATAATACCAGGCCACAACAAACAATGAATTTTCACATAGAACAAATAAGGTCGCCAACTCTTTCAGACCACTAAATTTGACCCACGTAAGATTTTGTACCGCGGACAACTAAGCCCATGATTGTCGTACCGCAAACCACTGCCGGTAACTTTCAACGTTTTATACCAGAGAATCACACAATCTCTCTCACACACACACATACACACGCACGCACACGCGCGCGATAATTGATTGCGCTGAAACGCTTGAGTTTATATATATAATTTCACTCATACTTTGAATGTATCGACACATTTATTATAATTTATTAGTTTAAACAGTGTACCCGGCGTTGCGTGCGGGGATATGGACAGCCAAGGGAAACTTTTAACCATTTCTAATTCTATTACCAGACACCATACGTGAGGGTTGGGGATTGTTAGGGTAAGTACATTGTTGCTGATTCGCGCCACCTAAATTGTATAGAAACAATCTAGTATCATCCGTCACAAATTGAGTTGAACCCGTCAACTATTATAACTTACTAGCTGTACCCTGCAAAAACTTTGCATAAAGTTATATCCCCTTAGGCTTGATTGGTTTCAGGCAGATCCGATTTTTTCATGATTGTATTTTAAACTGCAATACTGTTGTATTAATTATTTACTTTCGATTTAACGCAGAAACCAAATCGCTATTATTTATATAATTCATGGTGAATTATTGTAACAGTAATTGTTTTTTTCTCAAAGTTTAAATCATACCAATTACTTTAGAAAGATAAAATCATGAAAAATGTTTATCTCTGAAATGGTGTCTGTTTTTTTTTGTATGAATGCAAGGACTGAATTCTGGAGCATCGTATAAACCGTATTACTGTATTAAGTCCACAGTTTAATGTATCCCTATTAGTATTGTTTGTGTGTGTAATTATCATATGTTCTATGATGATAGTTACATATATTACACAAACAAATAGTACTGAATGGGATAATTAAAAGCGTGGGTAATTACAATAAACTGAACTAATTACGTAGTGATACATTTTTTAGTAATGGTAATTACTATAACTACTAAGTATGATATAAAGAGTTTTTTTTTCTTCATTATAAAAGATTTTTTTAAACATTCTTACATACACAAATATTTTTAGAACGTCCCTATCCAGATCAAGCCAAGTTAAAGTCATAAACATAACAAGCTGACATCTCTTGTCGAGATAAATGTAAAAAAAAAAAACCTATCTTTTTTTTTTTACCGTTTGAAATACATTTTTTAGCTATTTTAGAGTTGTCCATTATTAAATACGTTGTCAAATTTTATAAAAAGTTTGTTAACATGTATATTAAAGCCGTTACAATTAAATATTTAAAAAAAATCATCGTCAATTTCATCTTGTCACATTGGTCAGTTACAGTAGTGAAGCGTACATACGAACGCGGAATATATATACACACATGCATATTAAAGTAGTAAACAAATCACCGCATGGCGGAACATTCTCCACTTTTCGTGCCCCGAGCATCGCCCGGTCTCTTCCCTGTCTACACTTGAAACTTACGGAACTACCCGGTACAGGGAAATCCCATTCAGGTCTAGTGGTAGTGGTGGGGGAGGGGGGGCACGATCGGAGAAATGTGGAGGAGGGGTGGCAGGGAAGAAATTGTGGCGGTTGGGGGGCGGGGGGAAAACAGTGTTGGGAGTATAAGAAGAGTGCGGGGTTGTCTGCTGGCCAGCAGAAGTAGAGATCCGCTCCACTGACTATACACCGTAAAACTCCAGTACAAACTAAACAATACGTTCACTGTTCACTACACTGTGCCGGTTTTTAACTTTATTTCATTATTTTTTTGACTGAGCGTGTGTGATCCGAGCTAGACGTGCTATCTCCACACACAGACCAAACTTTTTTTGACACAAACTTTCCAACGGATGTTCGTGTATTGTCAACAGTAAACATTGAGATTGTTGGACTTATTTCCTTACAAACCTGTTTATATTTCTTGGAGGATTTGTTTGCGACCGAGTTTAACATCTTAGTATCATTTCTTACGGCCGAAGATTTATTTTTTAACGATTTATTTTCAACTGATAGTTCACTTTCCCCGAAGTCGTGCTATCCTAGCATTTTATGTGTGTCAAGGTGTGATCCAGTGTGCTGTGTGTCGCTAGATCACACAAGAGAAGGGGGGAAATCCAGGCATTAGGTTTTTAGTCACCAGAACACGCACTGTTTGTATTCGACCCGTGTGTGTGCGTAACTTGAACCGCAGTTTCAAAAATATAATTTAAAAACATAAACAGGTTGACATTTTTGGCTTCACCTGGTGTAGAGTAGAAAAAACAATTATCCAAGACTCTCGCTGGTTAACGGACTGCCTGTTTCAGCACATGATTGATTCGGGGGATTAATCAGCAGCAGACGACAGTTGTTGGGGGGTGTTGGATCGAACCGCTGATAGTATTTAGGTGAACCGTTCATTTGTTCCCTGGATAATCACTGTCACAGAAGCTAACACTATTCACTATGACCATCGCTGCTGATTCCAGAATGGTGATCATCCATCAGATGGTAGTTGCCATGATGGTGTCATTACTAGGAGCAGAGGCCGTTCTAAACCAGCAGGTAAGCCACTTTAATTGAATCTATTCAACAAACTAAAGGCACATTGCATCACATGCAATGTATGTAAAATAAATGTGATGCAATGTATGTAAAATAAATGACATATAAACGGTACCATTTGGCATGTATGGTACGTTTCTTGCTTGAGGTATTACAGTATATACAACAAGCACCATTCTTACACACAGGCTTCAGTTAAACCGTTTATTATGAACTAATTGACTGACATATTTCATGTTACTTCTTTCTTATGGTCAGCTTTTTTTTTTTTTTTAATATCAGTTTTAACTTTTTAAGTCATTCCCCCCCCCCCCCTCTATTTAACATACATTGAGCCATCGTAGATTGTATGTAGTTCATTTGTTGACCTATGCGAGTCAAGAACAATAACATAGCATGGATAGCACGGTGTGCTATGAACTTTAACCAATTGTAGTCAACACTGAATAGAATCTTAGTACCGCAGGTCATGTCAGTGAAGTGACCAGGGCAGTAGTGTGGGAAAACACGAAATAATCGAAAATAAACAGCGTGAAACAGGAAAGGAGGTGAGAGGGGGGCGGTGTAAGGCATATAAGCTGCATGGGAAAAATCTACAGAGTGTGGTATGTGGTATAACAGTGACAGCAGAGAGAGAGGGAGGGGGGAAGATAGAGGCAAGAAAGTGAAGAAAGTTGTCATTTTTTGTTAACAAACGATGTAGCTCATACCGGTACTCATGTGTGTATTATAGCCCAGGCACTGCATACAGATTTTTTAGATATCCATTAAAACAGGGCTAAATGGGGAGGGGAATCATCCAAAATGTTACAAATAATGATATGAAGAGGTTAGGGGACGTATATTATATAATAAATGGGTAAAGGGGATTAAAAGGTTTTTAAAAAACTTCCTTGACTGTGTCCTAAAACTGTATAATATGTAAGGGGGGGGGGCAGTTTGAACTAGACTGGTTTGCTTCTCGTTCACAACTCAAGCCTTTATACACACAACTCTAGTCCTTATCAATGCACAGCCATACATCTGTATTAACACTCACTGCCTTCTTTAAGCCAAGCTCCGTGCATTTGATTTGCTAAAGAATTCAGTTTTCTCACTAACATTCCTAATGAACCCTTGTCAATCCTGTCAGGTCTCATCAATTAACTAGGTCAAAACTTTTGAAACTTTAAGGCTAAGGTGAAATAACGTGATACAATTGGGGAAAAAAAAACTAAAGCTTTTGTCCTCTCTCCCCCCCCTCCCCTTCCTTTACCCTGATTGTATTTCCCATTCAAATCGCAGTGACATGCGGGGAGTAATGTGACTAAACACTCAGTAGCACAAGTAGGTCGTGAGTGGCCCACACACTCACTACAGGGCTGCCAACTATTTTTTAAAACATTTATCCAGAAAATATGTCAAATATAATCTATGATTGTAAAAAATATATAGAGCAAATAATTTTTTTTAAAGATATAAAATGATTAATGAATTTATCCAGATATATTATTTGATAGCAGTTTTATTATATCTAAATTTCTCCAAGAATATATAGATCTGGATAAAAAAAAATATCCACATTGGCAGCCCTGACTCACAATGGCAAGCCACAACTGCTCACTGTAGTTAAACGCTGGCATTGGACGAATAGTTTCAAAACTGAAGATCGGGTTTTGTTTGGTTTAATGTGGTGCTGAAATTCTGGGTCAGTGGAAGACAATAGCTCAGATAAAAATTTCCAGGTCAGAAAAATGGCTCCAGGGTGAAGGTTTGGAGGACTTGAAGAGTATTTAACGACCAGACATGTGGAGAGATTAATCCAGGTCTAATCACGTGACACCCCTTTCTCAAAAAGATTAGCCACCGTGCGTGCGTGTGTGCTGGTATAGTGGCCACTTGAAAACACATGTGTCGAATTGCGTCCATTCCATAGTGTGTAGACTAATCTGAATCAACTTGTATTATACACACCGATTAATTTCATCCCCCAGTTAGTTTGTACAGAACTACATGAATTCAAAATAGGCCTACTGAGGGTTAAGACAATGATAAACTCAACACCATAGCACAAAATTACTGCTACACCAGTAAGATAAGCAATAGTGATATCTGTAATAAACAACAAAGCAATAGTGGTATCTGTTATAAACAACAGACATCACATCAGTAACTGTTTTTTTTTCTTTTTAAATCCATCATTATCATTAATCCAATGTATTACCAACACTGGACATAAACATGAATCGTAGCCGCTACAGATAATTGCGTATTGTCTGTTTCCACAGTAGCCAGCATTTGGACTTTCCTAAACATAATGTAGCTAGAAGTTAACGCAGAAGCTAGGCATAAATTAGGTAGCTAGACATGAAGACTGCAGCTAGACATGAAGACTGCAGCTAGACATGAAGACTGCAGCTGGACATGAAGACTGCAGCTGGACATGAAGACTGCAGCTAGACATGAAGACTGTAGCTAGACATGAAGACTGCAGCTAGACACGAAGACTGCAGCTAGGCATGAAGACTGCAGCTAGGCATGAAGACTGCAGCTAGGCATGAAGACTGCAGCTAGACGTGAAGACTGCAGCTAGACATGAAGACTGTAGCTAGACGTGAAGACTGCAGCTAGACATAAATGCGGTACACATATTAACGCGCCACGACTTACGTTAAACATTCACAGTGACACATAACTTACTGAACACAATTGTTTCAGTAATGTAGGAGACCGATCTGATAAACATCTTAACGTCAATCAGCATCTTTATATAAAAGAAAATACTGGCATTTTTTTGACTGCTTAACACTTGCATAAATTTAAAACGCGACACAATGAAAACAGAAAGTTTACGATTTTTTTTTCTTTTTACAAACAGAAAATTACGTTTGTTGCAGTACCAAAATAAATCGTTTAAAAAAAACAACACAGAATCACTTAGTAAAAATCTGTGGAGTGTGGAGGTAAATGGTGCAGTGTTCAACATTCCACTCTGCCAGCTCATGGAGTGCAACCTTTGAAAGAATCATCAAAGACATTGGCGCTGCAACTTTTTTTTTTATTTTTTAAATGTCATTCAACGTGATCTTTTTAAAGTTGACTTCTTAGTGAAAACATTACAGTGGAGTAGAAGGCTCAAATATTTAATTTGAAAAAATAAAGTCCACAGCTAGTCGAATGAAACCTACACAGACTATGATGTCATTTAAAAAAAATCTGAGACAAAAATAGCGCGGCACAAGTTCAAAGATTTTTTTTTTAATGTGCGTTATGTATAGAAGAGAATGAAGTGGTAACTCCATAAAACCCTACATGAAGTGGCACGCCATAATGGAACAATAATGTCTACCCACACTAACAAAAAAATAAAACCAGGACGAAGTGTGCCCACCCCACCTGTGCCATGTGATTCTGCAGGTCAGATCAAGTGTTTAATGAGCGGCACGTGGCCTACTGCACTAGGTACGTTCTTTATTTCACGACTGCACAGAGTTCTAAGAGGAAATGAATCACGGCTGTACGCTGCAGTGCTGAACAGACCAACACACTTTCTGGGTACGGCCGGTGCTCTGCTTACATTCAAACTGTCTGGCGTTAATATGATACATTCATTGCCTACTACATAAAACAGAAGGATAGCAATAAAACACAAATAAAATATCGATGGCACAGGCAGGACATGCAGTATTTTCCCCCCTCCACCATTGTCTTGGAATTATTATTATCAATTTACTTTGAACAAAACCTACACCGCTGGTTAGACTTTATTTATGACTTAAAAAAGTGTCTTGCATATATATATATATATATATATATATATATATATATATATATATACTTTATAAGACGCATTTGTTGTCTGTCTGTCTGTCTGTTCCCTTATAACTCAAGATCCAGATAACCAAATAATGTGAAATTTGTTACACATACACATAATTACATGGGGAAGGTTATAGGACAGGTTTCGTTTCATATCGATGGGTAGTTTAATTGTAATTATTTTTTTTTTATTTTAGTATTTTACTATATTAAAGTAATTTCGACGGCGCCATAAATAAAATTCCTCTGTGACGTCATTTCCCTATGATCGAATAGAACTTGCGCGCTGGTGCTGTATTGTGCCTTTGTGATGCAAAGAATTGTTGATGTTTTTTCATGCTCTCTGATGTGTACAGTTTGAGGAAGGTGAAGGTAAAGGAATGAAGAAGAATTTTAGAAGTGTGAAACCATAATAATAAGTATATATATATATATATATATATATATATATAGAGAGAGAGAGAGAGAGAGAGAGAGAGAGAGAGAGAGGGGGAGGGGGGGAGGGAGAGAGAGATAAAGAGAGGGAGAGATAAAGGGGGCAGGGGGGAGAAGAGGAAAGGAGGGTAGGAGGGAGGGCGGGAGGGGGAGAGAGGAGGGAGGGGGTGGACAGGTGGGAGAAAAGGAGGGGGAGAGAGGGAGATGGGTGAGGGAGGGGGAGAGGGGGTAGGGAGGGAGGGAGAGAATGAGGGAGGGAGGAAGGGGGGGAGAGGGGGAGGGAGAGAGAGGTGGATAGGGGAAGGAGAGAGAGGGGAGGGAAGGAGAGAGGGAGCGGATGGGAGAAATGGGAGGAAGAGATAAAGAGAAAAAGGGGGCAGGGAGGGAGAGAGAGGGAAGGAGGATGATGGACGAGCGGAGAGAGGGACGGGGAGGGAGGGAGAAAGGGAGGGAGGGAAAGGGAAAGAGGGGTAAGGAGGGAGAGTGGGGGTAGGGAGAAAACAAAAGGTAAACAGAAAACCTTATTTTAAACCCGGGCAAAGCCGGGTACTTGCAACTAGTATATATATAAATCGTTTGGGCGTTTTGCTAGCCACTTTTCGATGCCCCCCCTCCGACTAAGATAACTTTTATTTACTATCTGAAGCGTTAACAGCTTAAGTGGGTTCGGCTAGTCTGGCTTCGTATCATAATTCGTGCCCGTGTATATTTTTAGCCATGTGTCCAGTGTATCACATGGTACATGTGCAGCTGGCCTGTACTGAATCAATGAAAGACGGTCTCTAAGTAAGATTTGCCTGTACAAAAGAACGAACTTCCTTATGTCCGTCTCAAGAAACAATGGACAGGATAGAGTCTATCAATGTATAGAGAGAGAGACTTAAGTTCATAGTCGGCCTCTGGGACAATTGAACACAGTGGTCAGAACACAATGGTACACAAGATAGGGTGTCAGTATATTCTGCAGTGAACGAAAGGAAGGTAGTTATTTACTAAAGTGGGTGGAAAACGTCTTAGGTTCTGTTTTAATTTTTTTTTTTTCGGTTGGAGGTCACAGACACCTGAGGGCAATAGGTCTAGACTGTAAGTCTTTTATCAATCAAAGAAAAAAACAGAAGTAGAAGAAAAAAAAAAACCCCAGTGCATTGTATTCAGAGCCCAGTTCTCAAGACAGCTCAGACGGGGGTCAAGGCGACATTCCCCCCCCTCCACCACCCTTCTCTCACCACTCGAGGCCGTGCATAAAAAAACATCTTCTCACGTGCTGATGACCAGCGGCCGACCTCTGAATAGATGCAGGCAAGAGAATGAAAGGGGGGGGGGGGGGCAGCAGGGCCGACACTGACCCACCTACTACACTTCATCAATAAACAATGGGGGCCAGGACCCTCCTCTCACGGCCATGAAGACAATAAGACCATCAACTCCCATGAAGTCTATCAATAACTTGTTTTTTTATTTTTCCTGTATTATTTTTCTTCTTTCTTACCACCTAAAGAAATAACATTTCTTTACGGCTAGTAATTTACTTTCAAGGAAGTGCTACCATGTCTCAGGTATGTCTTGTACAGAAAGGGGGCGTGGCCTAAAGAGCAGGATTAATTTACCAGGCAGGTGCTACATATCTCTCTCTGCACACAGTTGTTACTTAGCTATACATTTGTGTGCGCGTGTGTGTGTTCTTAAAAAACCATTCTTTGTTTCGATGGAAGCAAATGTATTCTCTCTCTCTTTCTAAGTACAATGTACTGTGTTTTCTTTAAATCCTCACAAGACAAGTGAAAAAGTTTCTCAGTGGACTGATGACCTGACACGACAATTTAGTTGAGTGTTACATTATAGTCAAGCCCCTTGTGTCAAGCCCTTAAAAAAATAAAAACTTGAACACTGCAGCACTATTTCATCACGTTATGTCCATTGTATCGCCCCCCCCCCTTTTTTTTTTCTTTTTGCACACGCAACAACCGTTAAACGTACCAAAGAAATATTGGGTTGGAAAAAAAATTTAAATTAATTTAAAAAAAAAAAGTGGAAAAAAAAAAAAAAAAAAACGGGGGGGGGGGGATAAAATGTTGAACAGTTAGTCAAGTGGGTCACCGGCCACAATGGGGTGACCTAGGAATTATTTGAGTTTTACGGGATACTGACATTGTTCCCTGTCTGTGTATGAGTGGGGGGAGGGGGGGGATTAGTAAACCAGCAGCAGCAACAACATCTGCTGACGTGTCGGGGGGTCGTTTAAGACGGCGCACAATGGAGATAGCGTTTTGTGATGTAACGGTCGCAGAGGTAAACAAACAATAGGTTGACGTAGAGGAGTGGGAGTGGTGGAAGGAATCGGTTTTTTTTTTTTTTGTGTGGTGCTGTCATAAATAGAGTGCCGAAATAATCATTCAAAAAAACAGATAACAAATCGTGTGAAATCTCTACCAGTTCAGTGTCAGGATGCAGTCACCCGGGTAATTTAATCAAAATAACGTTAATAAACAAAATACTCGACCCGTGTTGAGGACAGGACAGGACAACTTTTCGCGGTTTTGTTTCTCCTCAAGACTTGCCTTCATCATCGCGTACATAGTTGTTAGAAACATTAATAACTCGTTTATAAGACATGATTGAACGTAGTTGATAGTTGTGAGTGGAAGGGGAGAACGTGAGATTTTATTTTATTATATAAATGTGTGTCTGCGTGTTCTGTGCACATGTGTCATCACCGAACTAACCACGAAAGTTCTGTGTCTATTCACTGGTATGATTGGATCTAACATTGTACGATATACGCGGGCTTACCTATGCGCATGCCTGGCACGCGAGTGTCAGGCCTGCTGGATGGGGGGGGGGGCGTGTTCTGCTTGGTACACTAAATAATACAGTAGAAAGGGGGTGGGGTGGGGATAAGAAATGTCAGTGAAGTATTGTGTCAACACTGTCACAACTGTTGAAACGTGGCAAGTGGAACACCCCGTATATCAAAGCGGCACGTTCTATTAGAAATATGAAACTATTAAAATATATAGGCTGGGGGGGGGTATCAGGCTACCATCCCCATTTTTTAATATCTTTACTCTAAAAATATGATGACCTCCAGTTACAGCTAGGTCCCAGATAAAACAGACAAAGGCCACCGGTGTTTGACAGACCACGTGTTGAAGTATACTTCGACTTTAACAAAAGAGAAAATATATCTAGGCCGAAATACGGACCTAGCCGAGCGCCCCCCCCCCCCCCCGTAAATCTTTTTTTTTCCATTATAATGAACAGCCAACACTTTTTTTTGGGGGGGGGGGGGTTGCTTCCAATTTTAGAAACACTACCGCGACCTTTGGCGCCTAAAACGAGCTGAATGGCGGTTAACTTAGGTCAAGTTCTGTTGATTACTGACTTTTGATAGTGGTACCAGGTTTCACGGCTGCACTGTCTGCACACATCTAGCACGAGGCCGCACTGTCTACACACATCTAGCATACTGTCTACACACCTCTAGCATGAGGCCGCACTGTCTACACACATCTAGCACCACGATTTCTTTGGGAGTCACACGCGCACACAGCAGCGCTCTGTGCATACTTTGTGCCAGGGGCGTGCACCTCATTTTGTCATTCCACCCCCCCTCCCCCAATTTTAAAATAAAAAAAAGTGTTTCTCAAGATATTAGTCAGCCCCTTCCCCCACCCAGTGTGCTACTGCATGTGCATCGATCATCTCTGATAGCGCTGTCTATACAAAACACTGATTGGAAATTTAAAAAAAAAAACAAATAAATAAGTTTCCCGACTACTTTGAAAAATATTTTTTTGTGCTAAATTCAGTATTCTCTGTTCTATTCCAGATTCCTCCATTCTCCAAACTCAAAGCTCACTACCCGGGATACGCTCACCATGGCGGCGGGTACCACCACTACCCGCTGCTCAAGGCCGTCGGCGTGGACTCCAACCTGTTGCTGCAGGACGACACCAGCGCCCTGCGGCTATCCGCCACCTTGAACAAGATTGGCGGCGTCCATTCACTGGGCAAGGAGCTGATCCGCCTGTCCAAGTTTGGCCACGACAGCGTGCCCGGCGCTAACGGTCTCCAGTACATCTACCACCCCATCGCGTACGGCCCGTACCTGGCCGACAAGTATGGCTACCCGTCTGTGACCAAACTCCACGAGATGGACCCACTGGACACAAAGAAGGTTAGTTACTTGTTTACTAAAAGTAAAAATAAAATAGATAAAAAAAAGGCCAACAAAAGAACTATAAATAGAATAGTTTGACAGAAATGAATAATATACACATTTATCTTCGATTATTGGTGTAGCCAAAGGGTTTCAACACTGTAAACTATTACCGTGCTGCTATGTAGTTAATATGTCAGTAGCTTAAGATATTTATTTATTTACAGAACTTTTGGGGCAAGCAAGGCATCCTGCGCATCATAACATACGCTGATAACCAGAATCTACCCAAAGGTCACGTGGCACTGTGGGACTGCAATCATTTCCACCAGGCCCCAGACTGGATCGCCAAACACAGTCTCATCACAGTGGAATTTTGGGAATCACCAGGTAGGGACATACACTCTCAAGTAGTTTATATATATAAACACACACATGTATGTCAACAAGCATATCATCTGATTATATTTAGATAAAAGCAATTTAAATAATAACCGTGTTTTATTTTTCCAGACTCATCTTGCAGCAACATGCCAGCATTGCCCCAGCTGCCAGCTGATTACCCCAGGCTGGAGGACATACTGCCACCATCCAGGAGGGCAAACAAGAGAAGGCATCACCGCCACAAACACTGGGAGCAGGTCTTGGTGGAGAACTTCATCAACAGCTTGATGAAGAAAAGTAGTTGAATACAAAACAAAACAAAAAAAAAAAAACCTACCACAACACTGGGAAGAATCAAATGGCAATTAAAACACAAGGACGTACAGACTTTCACATGACTCACAAATGACTGAATTGGGTCTGGACAATTCAACAAACTCCAGAACAATTATCTGGCCAGGTCTGACTGTCCTCCCTGCGACCACAGTATGTTTTGCTAACTGTCCATTCAGTTGACCACAGAATGTTTTGTTTCCCACTGAGAGACTTTAATATGCTTGCTTCCAATCAAAATGTTTCATTTTGTTTTATTGTTTACTTCCACTGCCAAATTCCTACTTTTTAAACAAAATATTTTGTATATATAATGTTCATGTTTTTTTTTCTTAAAGAAGGACATTATTTACTTGCATTTATATTGTTTGCTATTAATTATCTCCAGATTTGGAAAGGCGTAAAAGATACAGTCTTTTGTAGTTTAGTGATCTTAAAAAAACAATAAAAATAATGTTAGACACCAAAGATAGTTTTAAACACTAACATTGCAGTGATTCAAGGACAACAGATTTAAAATCGACCACACCAATGTGCCATGTGTCCTGATTCCAATGGGACTTGTATAGTATTTTATTTGAATTTTTGCTTCCTTCCTATATAATAACAATTTGTTGATTGTTTTTGGTATTGTGTAAACATTAAGGATAAATACACATGAGATACAGACATATTGTCTGCTATGTATGTAATCTGACATTATGAGTGAATGTATGAAAGGTGAGGAAATTAGAAAAGAGTGCAATATTTGAAGAAAAACATTCAGTTTGTATGAAATATTGTTAATTCGGTTATTGTGACATTCATGGTGATTGAAAACTGGGACTTGAATGAATGTCTTGTATGGATTGGCTCTGATATTTATTATGTTGTCTTAATGTGTTGTGCGGATTGGTTCTGATATTTCATCTGTTGTCTTAATGGTTTTTTTTTAATTATTTCAATATATTTATTGTTGTTTTTTTAAAATTATAATATGTTGCTATGTATTAATTCACTTGATTATATAATCTGTTGAAATAATGTAATTTATTTCCATCTGCCATCTTTCCCTAAGTTCAAATAATGTTTGAGAACATGTCAAGATCACAAAACCTTCAATTAAATTAAAACTGTGACCTTTTTTAATTTTCCAAGTTATCACTTATTTTTCATACCATTTTTATAATTCTACAATTTATATACAAAGACCTTTTTTTTGATTTTTATTATTGTTATCTTTTAAAGTTTGGAGCTTCCATATTCTGACTTTACATAAACAGCATAATATTTTATTTGTTTTAACAGTGAAATAATACACACTTGTATAATCAGCCGCCTCCACCTCCCCCTCTCTCTTTTTTGCCTATTTATTCTCCCGGTATACCTTCTCTCTGTCCTTCTTTGTATACACTCTATTCCTGCTATATTTATTACTTCAAAAATGTATGAATTAACCACATAACTTTGCATGACATGCTTCTGTTTGTATTGAAATTTTTTTTTATTTTTTTTAACCGCAGCATATTTACTACACAGTGTTGCAATGTCTGTATATAATGTATATATACTTCTAAAATCCAAACAACTGGTTACACCAGGTCATACCTTGGCAATAGATCTTTTCAGCCACAGTTACCTGTTTAAATAAGGGTTTTGAGGGAGGGTGAGTTTATAAAAGAATTTAGGGGTTGGAATCTTTCATTCATAAGACAGAATGTATGACGAACCAGTGGAACAAAAATTGGAAAGATAAGAAGGGAATAGGGTAAGGATTCTCCACCGAAAATAAAATGGTTTTGAAAAATTGAATAAAACAACTGGGGAGAAAATATACGGATGATTTAGTTCCAATGTTTAAAGATCTTAAGCTCTTAACATTTTTAAAACTTTACGCCTATTGTATTTCTGAACTTAATTCAAACAAGTTTGTCTGTTTACATATTTTATGTGTCTCTTGTCGTATGTATATGTTACTAAATACATTTCGTCGGTTTAATTGGCATATGCTACATATGTTATTGTATGTGTTCTACACATATTGTCTACTTTGTGTTATTTACATTTTTTTTATAACCCATCATTCCAGGACTAGTCAATGTGGTTTGTTGTATTTTTTTTTCTTGGCTTTATAATAATTCATCATTTGATACTTTGTACACTATACCCATTTCTTTTTTTATGATTTTGAAATGAACAATAAACGTGAAAGAAAAAAAAAAGAATACGTAACTGGCTAGTGTTGATAATTACGAGTGTGAATGTTTAGAAAAGACAGGGAACACCCTGTGAGTGAGTTGTATAGAACAACCCTCTGTTGTGTGTCACATACAGCAGCCACGTGGATCAAACAAAGTGACGACAGCTGTCAAAGTGAGTGACAAACTTATTGAAAGTAAAATGAAACAAAAATAAAATGCCACCACACAATAAAAGTTGGTATCACATTAAACTGTTGTTTGCCAAAAAAATACACCGAATCTGTTACACCATAGACAAATCTACGTGATACACAGGGAAACAAATACAAAACTAGGTCAATATCAACCAAGGCTCAAGTTTAAATGGGTGTATTGATTATGAAGTGGAAAATGTAGTGCACTTCTACTCACATCTGTGTAAACACTGGATAAAGGGAAATATATTACAGTAAAAATATCCAATATTGAGTGGTGCAGATAATAAAGTAACTAAAATTGCTAAGGTGGTTAAAAAAATTGTTTCCCATGATTTCAAATTGTTTCCAGGGCAACCAGAAGATTAGTCTGGACTTAAATCATGTCTTTCAGATGCAGAGTAAATGCCACTCTTGCAAAGAATAACCACAAGCCATTTAACAATTGAAGTGACTCTAATAGGATGAGTAAAAACAATATGTCTTCCCTTAAAATTGGAAACAAAAATTTAATTGAACAAAGCAAATAGATAATAAAAAATTGAACTTGGCTGTCGCACAGTGTCTGAATTTTGAGCTGACTTGGTGTCTTACTTTCTTAATTAGATGAGACAAGTGTCACAAAGTCTGCTCTGATATATAAACAGAAGTAAGAACTAGAAACAGAAGTTAGAACTAACTTAAAACAGCAGAGGTAAAAAGAACAATAAAAATAAGAATGAATAATTGTAAAATCTTTAAAAATAACACATTAGATAAATCATTTCATTAGCAAATTCATGTTTAAGTCAGTAATGCCTGCTGTGTCTTCAGTTGGCTACATAAATTTCAACCATTTATACAGTTTAAGTACGCTTTCAACCAATAAACTGCATAGTTAAGCTTTCAACCAATAAACTGCATAGTTAACGTATTTGATTTACACAACTCTGTGGTTTCTACTGGATAAATGAGCTGTCCGTATTGGTAAATTACATAAACTATTTTTTGGACTCTTACCAGATCATTTATAGGAAAAAAACAATGGTAACGAACTATACTATTTTAAACAAAAATCAGATCTATTCTCAGCTTACTATAATAATACAATTCAATCAACAATTATACAGTATTGTATTGGAACAATCACGTAAAGAGCTACGAGGGCTTTATAAATATAGTTTTACTGTTTACAATGATATACAGTCAATTTTCTTAATTGGGACACATCGGGATCAAGGCTTTTTGTCCCAATTAAGCGGCTGTCCCAATTAAAAATACGAATTTACTATTGTATTCTTGGTTTGGTTTCTTTGAGATTTGTCCCAAATAAGCGGCTGTCCCAATTAAGCGGAATCCACTGTATATACCTATTTTTAGATGTCTGGCAGACAATTAGAAAAAAATAAAGCTGGGACTGAGAACAAGTGCAAATTGCCCCAAAATTTCAATGACTTATCCCCACTGCAGACACCTGTTTAAGACCACTGGTATAAAAGAAATGCCCAGCCCTCTTTCCCTGACAAATGATCAGCGAATACCATGTACCTTCAAGTGCCCTAAACAAGGACCTTTCTTGGTAGCTGCAGTAGAAATATTACAAGGACTTATTATAAGAAATATAACTTAGAACACATTTAGTCTTGTACAGGGGTATACAATATGCAGCCTTATAGCTACATCAGTGGTTAATGGCAGACATGGAAAAAAAAAGATACACTATATATTTCTTCATAAGTTTATTGCTATAAATAGCTCTGTCAGCTGCACTGACTATAATAAAAGGTTCAATGCATCATGATAATGTTGAGCCCCCTTGGTCATGTACTAAGCTAATGGTTAACAGATTTGACTAATTAAGCTACATACACCAGTACATTTCTCTGTCCATATTAGATGAACAGTTTCAGAAGATACACTTTATTTAGAATTGTAATTAATGACCTATGTATAGTATTTCATGTACTTATACATTATATTTTAGTTTTTAAAATTGTAATATATTTAGGAAGCTTCAAATCAAATAAATAAATAAATATATATATATATATATATATATATATATATATATATATATATATATATATATCAAAAAGTATTAGATAAACACTGACTTAATTCTGAATTCAAATTTTAAAATAAACTCTGGACCAGACAGTCCTAGGTCCCAGATAGGCCCACCAAGCTTTTTTATACGGCCTGGGCTCTGGTCCTTCACACCACTGAAGTTGACCTTTAAATTATATTATTTCATATAAACACTTCATCCATCTGCTCTCTATCTGGCCACTCTGTTAAAAACGTTTTTTTTTCCACCCCTGCACAAAACTATCCGGTCGACAAATATGCCAGGGCATGTTAAATAATGCCAAGGCTGAACTAGTGGGAGTTAATTAGTTTTAAAGTCAATTTTAAAAAAAAAAATAATTCATTAACATCTAAATGATTGATCAATTTTATTAATATAGAAAATAATTAGAATTAATTTTTGGCGAGTGAGTCAACTATCAATGTTTACATCAATCTAACAATCTGGGTTTTAATTTCTAGAAAATAACTCTTCTCAAAGTTTTGCTTGTTCATCTTTATAACTCCTTTATCTTTATAATTATAAAATTCAATTTGAAACTGTAGTAAAAAAAAAAGCTAAAAATAAAATTTTATTCAATTAAACTTAATGAAAACTTATGAAATAGGTGTTGGACAAAATATTGAAACATGATAGCGGTGACATTCTAACAAATTCTGTACGGGAATTTGTATGTGTCTTTTATGTTTAAAAATTGTACTTGAATATAAACTTTAAATAAAAATTGTATGAGTTAAAAGTTTAATAAAAAGGGTAAGTAAGATAGGATTGACTTGGTTATAAAATATTTACAGCTTTCTGATAAAATATTATTTATACTTTTTTATATTTAATAAAACAGGGAAAATATAGTCTACAAGTCATTCTCGAATTTGTAACATTTTGATTAATAAATTAACAATACTGTAGTAATTCAGAAAAGGGATGTGCCAAAAATGAATTAATGAAATCACCAATTGAGGGGAGGTAAGTATGGGAAAAAGAAAATAGGAAATAACAGGTAGAGTTCACTTACTTGTCTGTCTGCTCATCAGGACTTTCTGTAAATTTGCCAACCCTGACTCTTACAACTTGGAGCTCACTGAAAAAATATAACATTAGAAGGATTTGAAGAGATGATAAGAATTTGTTTTAACTTTTATATTTATCATGTTGAAAAAATAAAAAAATCCATAAAATATAATTTTTTTTTTTACTTTTATTATAAAACTGATACATGTATATCATTCATAATAAAAATTATATTCTATAAAGTAATTCTAAAATTAATGATTCAAAGTAAATAATTTATATCTCATTAATAGGACTTGGATTATGACGACAAAAAAAAGGAACAAATATGCATGCATTTAAAGCCCATTACAAGTAAAAAACAAAATATGCCTTAATAATACATGTACCAAAATATGCTTTATAAATATTACTTTAAAACATTGTTAATCAAATGCATTTAGATAATTAATAAAAATTATTCTGATTAATTGCAAAACGGTTTAATTTGTAGGAGAATGAAATAGAATGTTCTAATTCATTTTGAATAAGTCTTCCATTTGCTATTTTATTTTTTTATGCAAAAGGGAACTAATGGTAATAATTATTATTTTTTGTTCAAAACTGGACCCTGGTATATGTATGTAGCATAATTTTATTATTATCTACCTTTCACAGAAAAGGTGGCAGAAAAGTTTTCCTAAGACCATATCAGCAATTGCATGTTCAGTTTTAAATATGTTATTTTTTAAATTGACCAGTCGTTGTTTTATTAAAATAAATAAGTTAGAAGTCAGAATTCATATAAAGACTGTATTTTTTTACACAAGAGTGTACATTTTTGTGTTATACTATTAGTGTTTAAAATTGGTTATATTTATAGATATATTTCTTAAATTGCGTGTCTTAATATATTTTTAAGTTGATTATTTTCATGTTTGAAGGCTTTTGAATAAATAGAGATAAAAAAAATGACTAAAAGTAGGGAGCAGAATATATTACATATTGCATTAAATACTCAAAATCAGACAGATCTCCAGAATGGTTAAAAAAACCATATACAAGACAATGATCCCGGCCAGCAGTAACATAAGTTAGTGACACATGGACCATCAGCAAACAAGCAGAAAATATGTTAAACATTTGGGAAAGGAAAATATTTAGGAAAATTTAAGGGCAAGTAAAGGACAATAACGACTGCAGAAGTAGAACAAATTCAGAAACATAACGATATATAACAGCTGAAATTAAAATGAACAGATTGAGGTGGGTAAGGCACATAGAATGAATGGAAAACAGAGGCTTAAAGGCAATACATGTATATAAGGCAACACCCAATGAGAAAAGGACTAAGGGCAGACCAAGAAGCGGATGGTTAGAGGACGTGGAGAAAAACCTAAAAGCCATAGAAGTGAAAGAGTGGAGGAAGAAGACCATGGATTGGTAAAAGTGGAGAAGATTAGTATAACAGGCCAGGGCCATAAATGGGCTGTAGAGCCAAAGGAAGAAGAAGGCTTTAGAATATTTCAAAGCAAACTGATAGCTTTTTCATTGAGACTTTGTAGCTCAAAACCCAGATGTTTTACTAATATTGTGATAAATGACAGACCTTATTAAATAATGAATGAATATTTATAAAGTATACAGTAGCTGAGGATTCTATGATGCTGGTTGGTGAAAACCTACAGAAATTGAGCAAGAAACAGAATCGATTTGACTGAACCATGGTAGAAAAAGATGACACACAAGTCAAGCAAGGAGGAGAGCTGAAAGGAGTCCAGTAAAACCTTATAATCTGAGCTTTATTTGTTCCTGGAAATTGTTTGAACTTCTGATCATTTAAGTTTCAAATGTTTTTCCTTATTCTAGTCATGTAAAATGGAATAATCAGTAACTGAATCGATTTTTCAAAATATTTTTGGGGAAAACACTCTGGATTTAAAGGTAGAGGTAGATTAAATGGAGGCATAAAGTGTAATCTTAATTTCATAGGTCAAATATATTGAGTGTGAAAGTGTGAGTTGCTGAGTAGGACTGACTAGATTTTTATTAATCTGTAAACTATGAATTATCCATTGGATAAAGAAAATGATTTATATTTAGTCAAATACCACTGAACACCAGCGGAAAATTCCTTATAATAATGATTACCTAGGTTGTGTCAAAGAGTAACGTAGCAGATAGATTTGGTCACATGGAAATTGCTGTCTAGCATACACAATCCACATTATTTTCCTCTCGTCATCTGTCAGCCTATGACGCAGTAAATGACAAAGGCATACATTAATTACATAAGTTACATTTTTAAAAATTAAACCAGTAAAGAGAACGTCAAAGTTAAGACTACAAAGGGAAAAAAAGATGAATTTATTTCAGATGGTACATGTGCATTGCCAAATGTTTTTTCAAGTGAGTAACATATAGCAAAAATGTTTTTTCAAGTGAGTAACATATAGCAAATATGTTTTTTCAAGTGAGTAACATATAGCAAAAATGTTTTTTCAAGTGAGTAACATATAGCAAATATGTTTTTTCAAGTGAGTAACATATAGCAAATATGTTTTTTCAAGTGAGTAACATATAGCAAATATGTTTTTTCAAGTGAGTAACATAAAGCAAATATGTTTTTTCAAGTGAGTAACATATAGCAAATATGTTTTTTCAAGTGAGTAACATATAGCAAATATGTTTTTTCAAGTGAGTAACATAAAGCAAATATGTTTTTTCAAGTGAGTAACATATAGCAAATATGTTTTTTCAAGTGAGTAACATATAGCAAATATGTTTTTTCAAGTGAGTAACATATAGCAAATATGTTTTTTCAAGTGAGTAACATATAGCAAATATGTTTTTTCAAGTGAGTAACATAAAGCAAATATGTTTTTTCAAGTGAGTAACATATAGCAAATATGTTTTTTCAAGTGAGTAACATATAGCAAATATGTTTTTTCAAGTGAGTAACATATAGCAAATATGTTTTTTCAAGTGAGTAACATATAGCAAAAATGTTTTTTCAAGTGAGTAACATATAGCAAAAATGTTTTTTCAAGTGAGTAACATATAGCAAATATGTTTTTTCAAGTGAGTAACATAAAGCAAATATGTTTTTTCAAGTGAGTAACATATAGCAAATATGTTTTTTCAAGTGAGTAACATATAGCAAATATGTTTTTTCAAGTGAGTAACATATAGCAAATATGTTTTTTCAAGTGAGTAACATATAGCAAATATGTTTTTTCAAGTGAGTAACATATAGCAAATATGTTTTTTCAAGTGAGTAACATATAGCAAATATGTTTTTTCAAGTGAGTAACATATAGCAAATATGTTTTTTCAAGTGAGTAACATATAGCAAATATGTTTTTTCAAGTGAGTAACATATAGCAAATATGTTTTTTCAAGTGAGTAACATATAGCAAATATGTTTTTTCAAGTGAGTAACATATAGCAAATATGTTTTTTCAAGTGAGTAACATATAGCAAATATGTTTTTTCAAGTGAGTAACATATAGCAAATATGTTTTTTCAAGTGAGTAACATATAGCAAAAATGTTTTTTCAAGTGAGTAACATATAGCAAATATGTTTTTTCAAGTGAGTAACATATAGCAAATATGTTTTTTCAAGTGAGTAACATATAGCAAATATGTTTTTTCAAGTGAGTAACATATAGCAAATATGTTTTTTCAAGTGAGTAACATATAGCAAATATGTTTTTTCAAGTGAGTAACATATAGCAAATATGTTTTTTCAAGTGAGTAACATATAGCAAATATGTTTTTTCAAGTGAGTAACATATAGCAAATATGTTTTTTCAAGTGAGTAACATATAGCAAATATGTTTTTTCAAGTGAGTAACATATAGCAAATATGTTTTTTCAAGTGAGTAACATATAGCAAAAATGTTTTTTCAAGTGAGTAACATATAGCAAATATGTTTTTTCAAGTGAGTAACATATAGCAAATATGTTTTTTCAAGTGAGTAACATATAGCAAATATGCTTTTTCAAGTGAGTAACATATAGCAAATATGTTTTTTCAAGTGAGTAACATATAGCAAAATGTTTTTTCAAGTGAGTAACATATAGCAAAAATGTTTTTTCAAGTGAGTAACATATAGCAAATATGTTTTTTCAAGTGAGTAACATATAGCAAATATGTTTTTTCAAGTGAGTAACATATAGCAAATATGTTTTTTCAAGTGAGTAACATATAGCAAATATGTTTTTTCAAGTGAGTAACATATAGCAAATATGTTTTTTCAAGTGAGTAACATATAGCAAATATGTTTTTTCAAGTGAGTAACATATAGCAAATATGTTTTTTCAAGTGAGTAACATATAGCAAATATGTTTTTTCAAGTGAGTAACATATAGCAAATATGTTTTTTCAAGTGAGTAACATATAGCAAATATGTTTTTTCAAGTGAGTAACATATAGCAAATATGTTTTTTCAAGTGAGTAACATATAGCAAATATGTTTTTTCAAGTGAGTAACATATAGCAAATATGTTTTTTCAAGTGAGTAACATATAGCAAATATGTTTTTTCAAGTGAGTAACATATAGCAAATATGTTTTTTCAAGTGAGTAACATATAGCAAATATGTTTTTTCAAGTGAGTAACATATAGCAAATATGTTTTTTCAAGTGAGTAACATATAGCAAATATGTTTTTTCAAGTGAGTAACATATAGCAAATATGTTTTTTCAAGTGAGTAACATATAGCAAATATGTTTTTTCAAGTGAGTAACATATAGCAAATATGTTTTTTCAAGTGAGTAACATATAGCAAATATGTTTTTTCAAGTGAGTAACATATAGCAAATATGTTTTTTCAAGTGAGTAACATATAGCAAATATGTTTTTTCAAGTGAGTAACATATAGCAAATATGTTTTTTCAAGTGAGTAACATATAGCAAATATGTTTTTTCAAGTGAGTAACATATAGCAAATATGTTTTTTCAAGTGAGTAACATATAGCAAATATGTTTTTTCAAGTGAGTAACATATAGCAAATATGTTTTTTTCAAGTGAGTAACATATAGCAAATATGTTTTTTCAAGTGAGTAACATATAGCAAATATGTTTTTTCAAGTGAGTAACATATAGCAAAAATGTTTTTTCAAGTGAGTAACATATAGCAAATATGTTTTTTCAAGTGAGTAACATATAGCAAATATGTTTTTTCAAGTGAGTAACATATAGCAAATATGTTTTTTCAAGTGAGTAACATATAGCAAATATGTTTTTTCAAGTGAGTAACATATAGCAAATATGTTTTTTCAAGTGAGTAACATATAGCAAATATGTTTTTTCAAGTGAGTAACATATAGCAAATATGTTTTTTCAAGTGAGTAACATATAGCAAATATGTTTTTTCAAGTGAGTAACATATAGCAAATATGTTTTTTCAAGTGAGTAACATATAGCAAATATGTTTTTTCAAGTGAGTAACATATAGCAAATATGTTTTTTCAAGTGAGTAACATATAGCAAATATGTTTTTTCAAGTGAGTAACATATAGCAAATATGTTTTTTCAAGTGAGTCAAACATATAGCAAATATGTTTTTTCAAGTGAGTAACATATAGCAAATATGTTTTTCAAGTGAGTAACATATAGCAAATATGTTTTTTCAAGTGAGTAACATATAGCAAATATGTTTTTTCAAGTGAGTAACATATAGCAAATATGTTTTCACAGTGAGTAACATTTTCAAGTGAGTAACATATAGCAAATATGTTTTTTCAAGTGAGTAACATATAGCAAATATGCAAATATTTTTTCAAGTGAGTAACATATAGCAAATATGTTTTTTCAAGTGAGTAACATATAGCAAATATGTTTTTTCAAGTGAGTAACATATAGCAAATATGTTTTTTCAAGTGAGTAACATATAGCAAATATGTTTTTTCAAGTGAGTAACATATAGCAAATATGTTTTTTCAAGTGAGTAACATATAGCAAATATGTTTTTTCAAGTGAGTAACATATAGCAAATATGTTTTTTCAAGTGAGTAACATATAGCAAATATGTTTTTTCAAGTGAGTAACATATAGCAAATATGTTTTTTCAAGTGAGTAACATATAGCAAATATGTTTTTTCAAGTGAGTAACATATAGCAAATATGTTTTTTCAAGTGAGTAACATATAGCAAATATGTTTTTTCAAGTGAGTAACATATAGCAAATATGTTTTTTCAAGTGAGTAACATATAGCAAATATGTTTTTTCAAGTGAGTAACATATAGCAAATATGTTTTTTCAAGTGAGTAACATATAGCAAATATGTTTTTTCAAGTGAGTAACATATAGCAAATATGTTTTTTCAAGTGAGTAACATATAGCAAATATGTTTTTTCAAGTGAGTAACATATAGCAAATATGTTTTTTCAAGTGAGTAACATATAGCAAATATGTTTTTTCAAGTGAGTAACATATAGCAAATATGTTTTTTCAAGTGAGTAACATATAGCAAATATGTTTTTTCAAGTGAGTAACATATAGCAAATATGTTTTTTCAAGTGAGTAACATATAGCAAATATGTTTTTTCAAGTGAGTAACATATAGCAAATATGTTTTTTCAAGTGAGTAACATATAGCAAATATGTTTTTCAAGTGAGTAACATATAGCAATATATATTTTTTCAAGTGAGTAACATATAGCAAATATGTTTTTTCAAGTGAGTAACATATAGCAAATATGTTTTTTTTCAAGTGAGTAACATATAGCAAATATGTTTTTTCAAGTGAGTAACATATAGCAAATATGTTTTTTCAAGTGAGTAACATATAGCAAATATGTTTTTTCAAGTGAGTAACATATAGCAAATATGTTTTTTCAAGTGAGTAACATATAGCAAGTGAGTAACAATATGTTTTTTCAAGTGAGTAACATATAGCAAATATGTTTTTTCAAGTGAGTAACATATAGCAAATATGTTTTTTCAAGTGAGTAACATATAGCAAATATGTTTTTTCAAGTGAGTAACATATAGCAAATATGTTTTTTCAAGTGAGTAACATATAGCAAATATGTTTTTTCAAGTGAGTAACATATAGCAAATATGTTTTTTCAAGTGAGTAACATATAGCAAATATGTTTTTTCAAGTGAGTAACATATAGCAAATATGTTTTTTCAAGTGAGTAACATATAGCAAATATGTTTTTTCAAGTGAGTAACATATAGCAAATATGTTTTTTCAAGTGAGTAACATATAGCAAATATGTTTTTTCAAGTGAGTAACATATAGCAAATATGTTTTTTCAAGTGAGTAACATATAGCAAATATGTTTTTTCAAGTGAGTAACATATAGCAAATATGTTTTTTCAAGTGAGTAACATATAGCAAAAATGTTTTTTCAAGTGAGTAACATATAGCAAATATGTTTTTTCAAGTGAGTAACATATAGCAAATATGTTTTTTCAAGTGAGTAACATATAGCAAATATGTTTTTTCAAGTGAGTAACATATAGCAAATATGTTTTTTCAAGTGAGTAACATATAGCAAATATGTTTTTTCAAGTGAGTAACATATAGCAAAAATGTTTTTTCAAGTGAGTAACATATAGCAAATATGTTTTTTCAAGTGAGTAACATATAGCAAATATGTTTTTTCAAGTGAGTAACATATAGCAAATATGTTTTTTCAAGTGAGTAACATATAGCAAATATGTTTTTTCAAGTGAGTAACATATAGCAAATATGTTTTTTCAAGTGAGTAACATATAGCAAATATGTTTTTTCAAGTGAGTAACATATAGCAAATATGTTTTTTCAAGTGAGTAACATATAGCAAATATGTTTTTTCAAGTGAGTAACATATAGCAAATATGTTTTTTCAAGTGAGTAACATATAGCAAATATGTTTTTTCAAGTGAGTAACATATAGCAAATATGTTTTTTCAAGTGAGTAACATATAGCAAATATGTTTTTTCAAGTGAGTAACATATAGCAAATATGTTTTTTCAAGTGAGTAACATATAGCAAATATGTTTTTTCAAGTGAGTAACATATAGCAAATATGTTTTTTCAAGTGAGTAACATATAGCAAATATGTTTTTTCAAGTGAGTAACATATAGCAAATATGTTTTTTCAAGTGAGTAACATATAGCAAATATGTTTTTTCAAGTGAGTAACATATAGCAAATATGTTTTTTCAAGTGAGTAACATATAGCAAAAATGTTTTTTCAAGTGAGTAACATATAGCAAAAATGTTTTTTCAAGTGAGTAACATATAGCAAATATGTTTTTTCAAGTGAGTAACATATAGCAAATATGTTTTTTCAAGTGAGTAACATATAGCAAATATGTTTTTTCAAGTGAGTAACATATAGCAAATATGTTTTTTCAAGTGAGTAACATATAGCAAATATGTTTTTTCAAGTGAGTAACATATAGCAAATATGTTTTTTCAAGTGAGTAACATATAGCAAATATGTTTTTTCAAGTGAGTAACATATAGCAAATATGTTTTTTCAAGTGAGTAACATATAGCAAATATGTTTTTTCAAGTGAGTAACATATAGCAAATATGTTTTTTCAAGTGAGTAACATATAGCAAATATGTTTTTTCAAGTGAGTAACATATAGCAAATATGTTTTTTCAAGTGAGTAACATATAGCAAATATGTTTTTTCAAGTGAGTAACATATAGCAAATATGTTTTTTCAAGTGAGTAACATATAGCAAATATGCTTTTTCAAGTGAGTAACATATAGCAAATATGTTTTTTCAAGTGAGTAACATATAGCAAATATGTTTTTTCAAGTGGAGTAACATATAGCAAATATGTTTTTTCAAGTGAGTAACATATAGCAAATATGTTTTTTTCAAGTGAGTAACATATAGCAAATATGTTTTTTCAAGTTGAGTAACATATAGCAAATATGCTTTTTCAAGTGATTAAATATACTCAGCAAATATGTTTTTTCAAGAGAGTAACATATAGCAAA
>JAGDYQ010000002.1:7700978-7945265 GCA_021962125.1 Bulinus truncatus
AGCTCTTATAAAGTCCATTACCATGTGACCAATTTATTCAGAAATTTTTCCAGGCTCATAGAAAAATTATTTTCTGCTTTTTAGTACGCAAGGAAAACGTTGTTTTTTTTATAAAATATTTTTTTTTATAATGTAATAATTTTTTTTTTATCGTATATGATTTTTGTGTACAAGTCGCTGAAATGTTTACCTCTTAGATCCTAATGGGATGGGTTTTTTTTTTTGCAGTGCCCTTTTTTCAATCCCCATCATAACTGATAGTGCAATGTCAATGAAGGCACCGCGGGAGATATGTGTAAGTTACTGTGATTCGCCGGCAGTCGAACCCGTGACCCACAGCAAGCTCCACTCATCGTATATGATTAGATTCACCCATTTCAAATCGTTAGTTTTAAACCTCTCCCCCCCCCCCCTTCCCAAGACAAACTTTAACAACGGCTCTCCATTTGGTCACCAAACACTTGGTATTAAACAAAACAAAAATAACCATAATACTTTACTTCCAATAATTATGTTCATGTATTCATCTCCTCCCAATTGAATTGAATCAGCTAGTAATTTAAAGTAATATTTTCTCTTAGAAATCACCGTTAAGCTTGGTTTACTTCATACTGCCAGGTTGGAGTGGTCAGACCCAAAAGCCAATCGCCGCTTAAAAAAAAAAACACCCACAGCTGCCCTGATCAAGCGCCCATATAATTGCTCTGGCTTTGACCAATCAAATTGAACCCTGACATGGTATTTACCTACCGCCACTCGTCTTCAGTAGAGGTTGTGGTGGGGAGGGGGGAGTTAAAAAGACAACACCGCCGGCGCTTGACCTAAATTACACTTCATTAAAAAAACTAAGCCACCATTTCTTTCTTTGTCTCCCGGTATAATTTACCTTGACGACAAGCATTGGGTGCCTAATGGAGTACTAGCTCCCCCCATCCACCTTCCCGCTTCGACTGTCAGTGTGTTTTGTCTTTGATGTATGTTAAGTTGTACTGATACTAAACCAAGCATGGCTTCACAGTTTGTGGTCAAACCACGTACGCGGAACCTACTACTAAGGACCTAATGGTTTGACACACACGCACGCTCACTACAAAAATAAAAAATTGCTGTTAGTAAGGGGGGGGGAGGGGGGGTACTGGACTATTTTAACACAAAATAAATCCTCTGATACATTTCACAAGAAACTATTGAAAAGTTTTAGTGATGTTTTTTTTTATGTAAACTTACAGATAAAAGAGCTTAATAGAACATGAATCTCTCTCACTCACAATGGTTTTACTTCGTACATTATTATTTTATTATTATTATTTTTACAGTAGAATATATTCTAGTCTGGCTGTTATTTTTTTTTTTTTTAAAAAGACTGTTTTTTTTTATTTTTTCTAATTGGCTTTCACGTTTAGATTATTACATGACACTGTAATAATGATTGTAGGACACGCACAGGGGAAAAAAAGACAACAACATGGCTATTATATAAGCATTACGTGAGTATCTGTGTTTCACTCTGGTCCTCACACATAAATAAACAGATGATGTCGGAGGGGAGAAGGGGGGATTACTGTTGTAGATAATGAATTCAGGAGGAGGTAACTGTCTCAACTCATACCTGTTTTGTGTCCGTTCCCTCGTCCCCCCCCCCCTCTCCCCCGAGATGTCATGTTCTGTTTAGTTATTCATCCTCAATCAAGTCCCTAGTGTGTCTGTCACGTGATAGAGATTGTGTCATTGCTTTGGGATTGTTATTTTACATGTGTCCGTATTGTACTCACACTTCTCACAGTCCCGTTGGTGTATTTCATTGGTATCTTTATGACCGTATCTCTCAAATTCACACAATTGTCATCATTTTTTTTATTCATTTGGTAATTCTTTCTTTTTTTCCTTATTGTTTTTTCTTTGTAACAAATGTTATCGTTTTGTGCTCTCATTGAACTCATTGGTGACACCTGACATCGCCAGTCGTCACCAGTGTCTTGTCCCTCGTTGAGACACTGCCTGTGCACAGTTTCGTGTCCCTCGTTGAGGCCCTGCCTGTGCACAGTACATTCGTGGCCGTGATTAGGAAATAGCACTGCTTTCGCCTACCTTTAGTGGACACGCATTCTGAATGGGATACGCAGCAAGGACCTGTGACATCATATGACTCCACATTTTCCAATGGTCTGCAATTTTCAGGAATCACTCAACTTTGTATGTACCACAAGCCCTGAAAAATTTCAGGAAGGTCTTAGAGGGTCGGGTGAACAATTATCAAAATACTGGTTGAGTTTGACATGGAATGACCCTCAAGTCAAATGGTTAATGACGGGCGGGCCATTTGCGGCTCTTCATGGCATTTTGGACTGCTGCCTATGAGCCAGTCTTCGCTGTTATTTCATCATTTTTTTTAATTAAACCTTGCAAACTGAATTATATTGTGGTCTATTGAAGTACGTTTTACAGTATGTAATACTGTAGTGTGGCTATCATCGACCTCACGTGTGGTAACCTTGATTTATTAAATCGATAAGGATAAAGCTCATCTGCTCTATTGAATGCTATTTGTCCATCTGCTTTGCTGAAGGCTATTCGCCCAACTGCTCTATTGAAGGCTATTCGCCAACTGCTCTATTGAAGGCTATTCGCCCAACTGCTCTATTGAAGGCTATTCGCCAACTGCTCTATTGAAGGCTATTCGCCAACTGCTCTAATGAAGGCTATTCGCCCAACTGCTCTATTGAAGGCTATTCGCCAACTGCTCTATTGAAGGCTATTCGCCCAACTGCTCTATTGAAGTCTATTCGTCCAACTGCTCTATTGAAGGCTATTCGCCCAATTGCGCTTTTTATGTTTTTTTTGCATAAGTTAATACTTAAAGAAAGCTTAAATTTCTGTCAATATTCTGAGCTTAATTGAAGCAGAATTGTGTGTATTAAAGTGATTTGTATTATTTCACTAATACCTATACATGAAAAGTCACATTAGTGATTATCACAAAGCTATCCTTTATGAGACATTTAGAAATGTCTCATATGTAACGTTTAAGCCTACTTTTATCAAGCCACATTCTCTCATTTTCACATTCACGATAATATAAATTACATTATTTTTAATTAATTTCAATTTTTTTTAAATTTAGCATATAACTGTAGTGGCTCCTAGCCTTTTCCCCCTCTTTAGTAAACTTTGATTTCAGTTTATTTCGAACCTTGTTAGTGACCTTCGCCATCTGACCTTAACAACTGACCAAGTAGCTAGGCGTTAGACGGCCACAGCGTCCATTCCACAAAGAAGTCCATTGTGTAGACACCAGAAGAAAGAAGAGGCCTACCGGTTGATGCTACATTCCATCCTCCATTATCATGTTGACCTCAACACGTGGCAAAAACCTGGCTTTCATTTTTTTCAACTTTTTTTTTTTAAGTTCACTGGTCATTTAAACTTTACGCTGACCGGTACAAAGCTTTGGCTAGTTTTATATTGGACAAGCGTGGACTCTTTGATACAGTGTGGACATTGGCTTGGAGGGGGAAGAAAAAAGAATATGGCGGGATTATTAGCATACAGACGTCTGGTCTAATGACAGTTTCTTGTTACACTTCATGTTTTAGTTTTTTAACGAACGTTTGGTTGAAACTGTATGGATGGACATCGGTCGTCAACGGACACGTCCATTATGAGAGATTGGTCAAATAGTTTGGACACGAGGTGACCTAAAAAAAAATGTGGGTCTATGATTAGTCTTTTCATTCTGTTAATTTTTTTTTTCAAAAGTAATGGGGAAAAAACGATGTTTATGTTTGTTTTTTATTCAGCAGACATGTTGGTTGACTGATTGACATTAAATATCAACACGCACGCGCGCGCGCGGGTTGTTACAAGATAGTTTTGATCGGTATGGTTTATATTTATTGAAACATTTGTGTAAACTTGAATACCGAAGACACGATTGTTGCTATTGGATGGTCAATTTATTAGTATACGTCTGTAAATATTATAGACACCACACACTGTCACTGACATAGTGCTGTGTTGAATTATTCAACTAATGTACACATGTCCCTCCAGCCATTGTATCTAATTTGAAAGAAAATAAATATTACCTTATAAAAAATATTTTATAAAGAACAACGTTTTTCTTGCGTACTAAAAAGCAGAAAATAATTTCTGAATAAATTGGTCACACGGTAATAGTAAAAGACTTTATAAGAGCTTCTGATTTTTTATAAAAACGAAAAACGTTGGGCGCATGAATTTTATAAAAAAAAAATGAAAAAGTTGAAAGATGTTCTAGTTAAGTGGGAATCCAGACATTTCTTTAGTCCTTAACCAAACTATTTTAAATGCCTAAATATAATTGATTCTAGGCGAATATAATACAAGTGCTTTAAACAAAATAATAACGAACATGGTCACCGTATTATTTGAGATATTGTTAACTGAATAGTTCAGAACATGCCCGTTAACAGGTTTACATCAGCTGTATAGTGGAGGTGGGGGGAGATAAATAAGACGTTAGCCCAGCATGTATTGTTGTCCTTCACACATGGTCCTCCTTACCGGGTGTGAGAAAATGGCTTGAGGCGGGTCAGTATTTCTATGAGTCCATACCAGACGTATGGAGGGTTGAGTCTATGATTTAACAGATGTGATCTTGAAATCTATTACACTATTGAAAAAAAAAAAAAACAAGGTAACGTGAGTTATTTAGGTGGCTGGAATTTTTCGTAAGTGAAATACCTCGGGCTGGCATTTTCGTGACAGATTGAGCCAGAGTCCTGTTGCTGCCCAGTCAGGTGAGGCGTAGCCAACACAATAGTTCACTTTTGTTGTAGATTTCATGGCTGAAATAGTTGAAACTGAAGCACCTGTGTCTGGACTCAGGAGGATGAAACAACTATTTTTTTTTTTGTCTCACATATTTTTGTTATTCGTGTGATTATTACAAACCAACCATTACAGTGTACTCTCACAATTATAACTCTATGTTATAAAGTGAACAATCCGTTAAGTCACTGTTTGTACCCAGGTGAACTGTACCGTCCACCAGCTTATAACACCATGTTATCGTTAAATCGAAAGGTATGTGTACCCAGGTGAACTGTACCGTACACCAGCTATAACACTATGTTATCGTTAAATCGAAAGCTATTTTTACCCAGATTATTATATTTATTTAAAAAAAAAAGAGGAGCAGGTATAGATATTTTTTTAAAAAGGTTTATGTTCCCAAATTAATCTGCCCCCATTTTATTAATTTGTTTTAGTTATTTAATCTGTGGTTATATGTTCTAGGTTGTGGACTCGTCTTTATATAGTTGTTTAATTTCATCGATGTGTATTGTACATTGCCAATCCAAGTCTAATCCAAAACGTTGTTTCTTGTATCTTCTTAAATGTGAACCAGATTTATTTTGTTATCTTTGTTTCTTTTCGCGCTTGACAGACTCTATTAGCAATCAGGCCACACGTGTAACAGAAGACCTGGTCTCTACGTCAGTCGTCTCTCGTACGTACCTAGGGTGGAGGGTGTCAGATGATACCTTGGCACGATCCTTCATTCTTTCTTGTTTTTTAAGGAATGCGAAACTTTACGCCCCCCCCCCACACACACACTCTTAAATACACCCTTGTTTTTTTTTCCCCCTCATTTTCCATATAAATTGTTTGTTCAGTTCTTTATGGTCATTTTACGTGGAGATCGTTTGAACATTACGTTCACTAAGAGAGCCGTTCGAAGCTGGACGGCGGCGGCTATTGTTGGCGGTTTGTTTTGTTTTTTTTAACCGCCATCTCCTTTAGTAGTTGGACCCCCTCATTCATGTCAGTGTCAAAGGTTGTCCGCCGGTCCAGGGTCATCAGCCGAGGTCGCGGGGTGAATTGGTTGTTTTTTCTAAACGGGCGAGTGACATAATGAATGGGAGCAAGGGGGAGATTATCTCAACAAGAGAACAATTGCCAAGGGTGCTGCCCCCTTGCGCAAATGGATGGCGTGAGTGTCATTAGGGGGGCTTTTTGATTTCCAGACCTTGCGTGGCTGGCTGTAACCTCTGCTCCATCGCCGTCCACTTTATTAAAGTCTCCCGCGCTAAACATTGGCCAAACGAAACACGTAGGGACTGGCGCGTGTGTCCAGAATGATGTTACACTAATCAACTCAAAACTTTGTGGCCACTTTGTTTGGGGCATCATGGTGTCTTCAGTTGAAAGTATGACGTCTGAACGTTTTGCGCCACTGCAGATGGGGGGTTCCTTGTGGGGAAAGGGGGGTGGGGAATAAATAGACAGCGACGTCTTAAAAATATAAATCAAATGTATTCAATCATGATTGATGACAGTGTTAGTGTTCAGTGAGTGTATTCTGGACACGGCTGTATCCAAACAATTATAAAGCTACGTGAGTTTTAAATGCATGAAGAAATTATCTAAAATTTAAATGTTTTATGTCTAAAAATAAGAGAATAAAGTATTAAAAAGAAATATTCTTGAACGTTTAATCTATTGGAAATTTTTAACGCTTTACTTTATTGACGTTATTAAGACAAAGGATGCTTAAAATGTCATTTCGAGAAATTCGCTCCATTCCTGTCCTCAACTTTGGCCTGCACGAAGTGAAATGACATTTTAAGTTGATATGATTGCTATAATTATTGCATGTCTGTACGTTAACATGTTCGTTAGCAGAAGAAGAAAAGAAAAGCAAGTTAATTGTTAATGCCATCTTGTCATGTATTGATTTAAATAACGGGAGATATACGGACCACAAACAGCTATCGGAAATAATCGATTAGTTACAACTCTGTTAACCCCTCAACATAAATCGTCGAAGTTTTCGTTGACTGTTGGGGTAAATCGGTGAAATAGATTTCTGTATGCTGGCAAATATCAATGCTTGCAATCAGTAGCGTAGGAAAGGTAATACTTGTGCGACGAACTAGGATGGGCGCCGAACTATTAAGGGGCACCGGAAGGACGCTGTTAAATGTTTTTTCCACTATCCTAATTGGGATGAAACTCACACAGGGCGCTACAGTAGCTAGCTACGGCTCTGCTTGTAACAGTTTTTTTTTCCTGTCTAAGGTGGTGGCCAGTTAAACTTACATCTCCATTGCGCCATTCAATGTTGCCCCCCACAGATTCAATAGAAGACAAATAATTATTGTTATCCTCAATATTGTCAACAAGGGCCGCTTTATGGGAGGGGGTTACAACCCGAATACACGGTATGGGCCCCTGTCTTTATGGCCCCCAGCCCGGTACAGTAACCTGCTCTAAAACGACTTGGCCAATGATGCAGTGGCGTAAATAGGGCGGGCGCTACAAATGTCCACCCCCCCCCCTTTTTTTTTTGTTAAAATTTGGGAACCGAACTTACATCGACGTGTCCTTCGTGTTATTTCTGTGTTTGTCTCTTCCCTTTGCCCCCCAGCTGTCTCCATGACATTATAACATTGTTTTTAAAGAAGTATCAGAAATTTGTTTTGTTTTCAACTTTTTTTGACGTTATGTGGAAGTGAAGCTTTTTTAAAAATGAAATTAAAAACTAACAAAAATAATGCACACACCAGTAGCGATCTTAATGAGTGGCGATTGGGTGAGGGTGGGGCTAGGCCCTACGTTTTGGAGGATTCGCGATTGGAGATGTTTGTTGCAGGCCCCGCATATATATATATATATATATATATATATATATATGTGTGTGTGTGTGTGCAAACTGTTTTATACAAATTAAGTTCGTATTTTGAAATATCAAGGTACAAAACACCCACATTGCTGCCCCCTCCGCCCCTATTCACGCCACTGGGTGGATGTTATCAAAGTGACCACGGCTGCTAATTTTCAAGGGCCCACTGTAGCTGGGGGCCGAGCCCCGAGTCAGGGAATGTGTACGCCACTTTTACCAAACTAGTGCACGTAGATAATGTATATCTCCTATTAACGGCTCTTGTCTGAAATGTTTTGAGCTCAAACTTACGTTGAGTGATTCAGCTATTTCTTTATTTTTTTTCCTTCAATCTCACTTGTTGTCAAGCAACCAACACAAGCGTTCAGTGTGTCCAGCCAACCACTTACTCGTGTCTTATCACGTGACCGCCATCTTTCACCGTTGACCAACCAGCCCCCCCCCCCACACCTTTGCCCTCCACCTTCCGCTACTATCGCCCACCTCTCCTTATCCTCACGTAGACATGACCTCAACTTTAAGGTCATCTCTTCCTTCATCTCCCCCGCCCCCCACTATTCCAGTCATTTAATGAAAGAAAAAAAAACTCGAGATAGCCACGGTGTATGTTTATCAAAGACAACCGCATACACTCCTACACTGTGATTGAGTGAATACAATCAAGTTTGATTTGGTGGAATGTCACTAACAACGATAAGGTGATTGTCGATAGTAGCATCACAGTTACAAGTCTTGTCACGAGAACATTATTTAAACCTACCACATAGATGTGTCCGTTCATTGAATATGACATGTGGACTCGGTAATGTCTATCTCATTACATCCATTACACTTACCGTTAAACAGTAGTAAATCATTAACAAAAAAAATTGAAATAAAATTATTCCGATTATCCAGCCTCCAGAGTTTAAAAAAAAATTATTATCCAAAGATGCCGACTGACATCGATTTTGTTTTATCTTTGCATGCCACGGAGAGGAATCTGTTTCAACTCTTGAATGATCTGAACCCACAACTTCAAGGCGAAAGCCAATCTGTGTATAACCAACGCAATTTTTTTTAAATCGTCCATTGACCAATTTCTCCTGTTGTCTGGTTTGTCTTCCAAACATCTTACTGCTGTTGTCTGGTTTGTCTTCCAAACATCTAACTGCTGTTTTCTGGTTTGTCTTCCAAACATCTTACTGCTGTTGTCTGGTTTGTCTACCAAACATCTTACTGCTGTTGTCTGGTTTGTCTTCCAAACATCTTACTGCTGTTGTCTGGTTTGTCTACCAAGCATCCGACTGCTGTAGCTCGTTTTCTTGACTCGTAATTTCTTCACTTACTCAAGAGTCGTTGTGTGTGAGACACGATTCTCTGACTTCTGTCAACACAATGATCACATGTACTAGAATCCTAGACAGTACCCTATACTGTACTCGAGACTGTACCTTAGACTGTACTCAAGACTGTACCTTATACTGTACTTGAGACTGTACCCTATACTGTACTCGAGACTGTATCCTGTACTTTACTTGAGACTGTACCTTAGACTGTACTCAAGACTGTACTTGAGAATGTACCCTATACTGTACTCGAGACTGTGCCCTATACTGTACTCGAGACTGCACCCTTTACTGTACTTGAGACTGTACCCTATAGTGTACTCGAGACTGTACCCTATACTGTACTCGAGACTGTACCCTATACTGTACTCCGTACGTTTCAAATGGAACTTCTGGGGGTTGAGTGAAAGCATAAAGTATCACCATGTGCCGATGCAGCAACAAGTTGATTTGGTTGGAGGAGTGCTGTTCAAAACCCAAATCTAAGAGTCATTCTGGTTCAGTACTCACTAACAACACAAACTATATTTGAAGAATGATCGTTGCATAGTGCTCACTGTCACCCCATCACAAAACCACTTTAAAAAAAAAAAAACACCAACCACGCTTTGCCACACTGTCAACAAACAAGTAGACTCATGGTGAAAGTTTACTAAGAAAAGGTGAACACATGTTCTTCATTCTTTTGCATGGATTGTACACATGTATACATTTCATGGGGTTGGTATCACGACAGTTGATTAAGAAGAAAACATATCGGAATGATTTTAAATGACGGCCTATGATGGTATTGATTTATGTTAGGTGACTGTCGATAGGTTGCCCACTCCTGGTATATGTTATGTTAGAAATGATTTATTAAGTAGCTTCCACCTGTCTATCTTTTGTATTATGTGACTTGCCCTTTTACCTCCTTTTGTGGGATAATGTTGAGTCTAATTAATTAATTTTGTTTTTTAACTCAGTCAAATTTTCAGTTTGAGAGTTTGTAATTAATGTATGTAAATAAAACAAAAACAACATATTTTTAGCGGAAACAATCAAATCCCCCTCTTTCTATTTCCATTATATCTTCTTTCTATTCATTTCCACCCAGTATGCTAATCTGATGTTTATTTTATATAAAACGGGACAATGTCTTCCTTCCGCTGCATCTTCCCTGATCACGTTGTACGTAGTGATCCCACGATCTGCCTGCAGCCAGATGCTGTCACTGCAGATAAGACAAACTCTGGACACAATGGGAGAAGGGGTGCATGAGCCATCGGAGTCTTTTGTTCGCGACTTGGGGAGCTGGGAAAAGCACATCCCACACACATAAGTTTTGGGTTCCGCCTCCGTACATCTATTGTTGATCTTTTTTTACGTGGGGATAATAAAGTAGTGGGGGGGGGGGAAAGAAGGGCGGTCCATTGTGCCCGTATGTGCATAGGCGGTTGTGGTCAGCCTGATGCATTGTTTGACCAATCTTTTATGTTGGCGATTGTGCTTTTTTTGTGTGCGATGTGCCTTACGTTACCTTAGCTGTGATCCGTATATCCTGGTTTGAAGTGTTTATATCTGTGAGTATTGAATGCTCCTCTATAATGGGGCACCGTGGTCTCAGGTAAAGAGATGTAAAACTTTGAAACCCTCGTGCACGCCAACCTGGCTATTCTTCACATCTGTGTGCATTGTGCTGCATTAATATAACGTTAGCCACGGTGTTGGTTCTCTTTCGTTGGCTCCACGCTATATACTCCTTTCACACCCCTCTCTCTCTCTCTCCACAGACACACACACACACACACACAGAGACTCCGACACACACACACACCTAGGCTTCTCCCCCTTCCTCCTCCTCCCCTAAATTAAAAAAAAATCACTAGACTGCTTGCAGTGGACAGAGCCCACTGTCTAGTTCTTGCCTTCAGTCTTTCACTAACCATCACAAATGAAGGTATGCGCGAGCTATCCATGGCCCGAGGGCCGAGAATGTCCAGAGGGCAACGTCCCAGTCACCGCGGACAAAAGTTTAGGCGCGAGTGGTCTAAAGTTAGGTGAAGTTGGCTCTGAGCGTGACCATTCTCTGTTCCTTTTTTTTTTGTTGTTGTTGTGGGTGTTTGTCCCATACTCTGTGTCCTCCCTTTGGTCTTGTGTCGTGGATCAGGTTTCAGTGTGGTCAATTTTGTTGTCAGTGTCCCTCTCCCTGAGCAATATTTCAGAAACTGAAACTTTAAACTAGCGGGGCCGGGGCTCGTGGCCGCGGGAAAAAAAATATCAGTAGCCACAGCAATCATAATGAGTCATGTGGACAGCAAGATGTCCAGTTAAATGGGAGTCTAACGTTTAGCACGAGAAATGTTTTTGTATGCCGATTGACTTAGTTTTTTGTGTTTGTGCTAAATGTCACGTTATAAGAGGATGTTGTTTATGTCTTATAAAGAGCGCGACATCTGCAATGCTGTTAACAAGTTCAATACTTTTTGTATGCCGATTGACTTAGTTTTTTGTGTTTGTGCTAAATGTCACGTTATAAGAGGATGTTGTTTATGTCTTATAAAGAGCGCGACATCTGCAATGCTGTTAACAAGTTCAATACTTTAGCTATTTACTAAATTTTAACATTTTATTTCCTCTCGAAATCAGTTTAATAGTAAATAATTAGCATTGATACCGCAGTGAACGTATTTCGTGTTCGAGATATTCTGGTTGCAGGGAATATAAAATTATTTTGTTTCTTCATATATCTAATCATCTTATGGCAGATTATAATAAATCAGTACGTGTATAAAATGATCCTGAAAGATGATTGATGAAAGTAGAGGGCACCACTGGACAGGTATCGCACGCTGACCACTTACTGGTCGTTAAGTCTGGACGTTAATTGCCTCTCAGGTCATCACACTCGTCTGCTGAGGTCAGGTGTGCATGGCCTCACATCATGTGATGTCTAGGTCCGGCCAGGTAAACCTAACATCCCCTCGACCATTGTTCCACTCGCGACTGGCTATTCACAAGGCTGCACAAAGACCACTCTCATAGGGCGATTGGTATCTATGTCCACTGCTTGCATTATGCCCACACCCTCACATGCAGGAAATGACTAGCGGCCTTTTTATCTAGCACGAGGGCTGTTAAAGTAGTTCCCATATACTGAAAAGATAAAAAAAATAGCGATAAAATAATCCTACAAGTAGCCGTTCAATAAAACTGTATTGTGCCGTGGTCAACATACATCACCTCTTTGGTATTTAAAATAATAAAAAAAAAGTTTAAGTTTTTCATGGCTGATATTTCCGACCTTCACAGAAACCCACACATGTAAATAAACATTCATTAACCAAGTATAACCAATTCACTATTCTCACTATTTTTTTTTTGTTTTACAGCTGACTGCAATAAGAGGTTATTGAGGTGAATTATCACCACAGTTGTCTAAATCTGTTGCCCTTACTGGCTGCCTCTTGTAATTTTTTAACATTGAAGAGTGGATAAAATATATGGCGTGCTACTAGACATAAACAAACTATCGCATGCTGGCATACTGTGCTAACATCCACACACTGGCACATAAGCTTGCTGAAATATAACCAAATATTATTGTTTGGGGTGGGGGGGAGGTCTAATGACAGGTATCTTTATCTCGTCAACCATATCAACAGATAGAAGATTATTTATTTAATAAATACATTCTATCAACAATGCTTGCAGTTTGCCTTATTGTTTATATTCTATCTATTTTATGTGAATATCGTCCTGCTTGCTATCAAAGGCAGGACTAATGGTCATTGTCAATGGTAGTATCTGTCAGGTCTGGGGGGGGGCGGGGGTTGGACTGTGAATGCATGTTATATGAGATTTGACAAGGGCAGCTGCGGTTTGACCGATGCGGAGAATGACCGCTGGTGTCATTTAAGAGAGGTCAGCTACCGCCGCTCGCGTTGGTTAAGTGTACTGAGTAGAAGCAGGGTAGAGTATAACAAGTACTGTGTAGAAGCAGGGTAGAGTATAACAAGTACTGAGTAGAAGCAGGGTAGAGTATAACAAGTAGTGAGTAGCAGCAGGGTAGAGTATAACAAGTGCTGAGAAGCAGCAGGGTAGAGTATAACAAATTCTGACTGATGATATTGGTTTTAAGATACATTGTTTACTGGTCGTTGTATTTGTTATTTTAAATTGTTTATTAGCTACTTTCACTCAACGTTTAACATTTTCAAAACAATTTCATATCCTACAGCTACCAACAGTTGTTATATTCCTGTATTGTCTTAACTCGATTTGTGTGTGTTTTTGTAAGCATCTCTGTGTTTTGGATTTTAATGACTATATTCAGCTTACAAAATTTATGAAAGAAAACTTATGAATTATTTTGGAGAACAAGTCTGTGTCAGGGTATATACTAGTGATGGGACAACAGGTCTGTGTCAGGGTATATACTAGTGATGAGACAACAAGTCTGTGTCAGGGTATATACTAGTGATGGGACAACAAGTCTGTGTCAGGGTATATACTAGTGATGGGACAACAAGTCTGTGTCAGGGTATATACTAGTGATGGGACAATACATTTACGTCATACAGCTTATACTTGTGTTTTGTCTGTCTGTCTGTCTGTCCGTCATCACCCTAGATCTCAACAACCATAAGTCCTAGACCCATGATGTATATATCATTTTGTAGGTCTTGGCCTGCCATGTGTGCAGCAAAAGTTCATTTCGCGATAGGACCTCTGAGGGCCGGGCTTCTGGGCTCCGAAGGGGCTTATATATTATATATATAGCCCCATTCTACACCTTGAACGTTCAATAACCCATTCATTTGGTGCGAAATACTGCAGCACGTAGTTTCACCAAGATTTATTAAGAAACTCATCAAATGAAATAGTAAGCTTGTGTTCTGAGTTTAACTGAAAGTATCAGAGCTATGCAACAATTGACGGAGTTTTCGGACGATTAAATGACTACAATTTCGAATGTTTTCAATTATGAGTCCTATTTCAGTAACCACAAACCACTTGTAGTTAGATTTAAGAGAAAATATTTTTTTTTCAAATATAAAGAAACGTCTTTATAATATTTTTTTTACAGATATATGCATTACACAATTGAATTTATAAACATTTCCAAAATTTACAAATATTTACTGAAAGCTAACAAACGTACTGATACATAACATGAAAATGCGCTAACACGTCCTGTGTCCAGAATGGAACAGGCTTAATTGCTTGTTTTTTTTTTAGCCCATTTTCCTCTCTTCAAATAACCATTTAGCTTACTCAATATATGTCTATGGATGGAAGTACATTACTTTGTTCTGGTTTATTCTGGCGATCAACAGTACATACTCCATGCGAGTCTGGCAAGTCTGCGTAATTGCTAAAGCCCTTTTTTTGCCCATTCCGGTACAATCACCCCGCAGTTGTAACAAATTGGTATTTGTTGTTTTAATAACTACACGAGCTTCGTAATTATGATATTGTTTTTTTTCATTAATTCCAGTATGGTCAAATGTTTATTATTCTAGAATACAATTGATAGTTTCATTAATCCAGAGTAATAAATGGGAATTTTTGTTTTCTTGGAGTTGTAGCGCAAAATGTGTTTGTCATAAACTTACTGTCTAGATAAAAACCTTTTTATTAGATTCAGAGGTTTGAAAAGTTAAGTTTGTTTTCTTTTATCACAATGGTAACTTGTGGCCGAGAAAGTCCTTATTCATTTATTGAGTGCGACCAGAGTAATCCCGAGAGTGTTCATTTTAAGAACCTTCCTTATATTTACATGTCAACTTCTATGACTGTGTGTGTGTGTGTGTGTGTGTGTGTGTGTGTGTGTGCGTGCGTGCGTGCGCGTGTGCGACAGACTTATTCATGGCCAAATTATTTCTATTATTTAGACTTGTGTCACATTTTCTGTCTACCGCCATACCCTGCCAACCGCAACTAGGTAGCAGGTAGATAGATCAATAGCTGAGTCTCTCTCTCTCTCTCTTTCTCAATCTCCCCCCCCCCCTTTTCCCCTCTCCCTCCCTCCCCCCCCCATACTCGTGTCAGACAAGGTTTGGCGCGTGTTATGAAATCTTCCGGTCTGATAGCGTGCACCTGGCGCACTTTGCATTTTATATACACGCCCCTAAGTCTGTCCTGGCCTGGGGGGGGGGGGGTATCAAACTCTACGCTCTTGTCTTATCGCGGTATAACACAACACACTCGGTTTACACTTGGGGGACACATTCAAATCCCGGACTTTATGAGCCGCCCTCTAGTGGCTGTCAGCCATTTTAGTGTCGCTGGGTTGTTTTTTTTAAAATAGTTACGTTTTTTTTAAAAAATATATTCGGGACACCAGGATTGATTTCAACAATTCTAATAGAAATGGTTTAATTGAAGATGTCTCCGGTATATCAAACATAGATGCGATCGAACTACCTTACCATTCAAACCAGGGGTGGGCAAACATTTTGAATCGCGGGCCCCATAGGGTTAATAAATTTGGCAAACCTTAATTAAATAGATTATATATATACTAGCTGTACCCTGCAAAACCCTTTGCATAGAGTTATATCCCCTTAGGCTTGATCGGCAGGCGAGGTTATTTTTGTTTTCGGGCAGATCCGATTTTTTTCGTGATTGTATTTTAAACTGGAATACTGTTGTATTAATTCTTTACTTTCGATTTCACGCAGAACCCAATATCGCTATTATTATATTAGATATATCTGACGTATAAAATGTGAATGTGTGGGCCGGACCAAAAGGACTCGTCCACAGGCCGTAGTTCGCCCATGTCATATTGAAACCCTCAAGTTCATCCTGACAATAATCATGTCAATTGTTTTTCTGACTGGGCTGCTGTACCCCGATGATTGTTTGAATTATTCAAAGAAAAAAAAAAAAGATATTTAAACCTAAATGTATGGATGAGGACAGTATGCTTAACATTTCATCCATTACTTTAATTTATGTCCGCATGACGTCACTGTCCATGATAAAGAGCCGAGTCAGCATTGAATGTCCTCCAATTCTGCCACTCATATTGAACCATCCATTTTCATCAAAGGCTTGTTTTAAGCCCCCCCCCCTTTCCCCCCAATCTAACAGGTTTTCACGTTGAGTCGTTTTATAGAATTCCTGGGATAATTAATGAGTTCGTCAAACTCCCGAGTGTCTTATTTACGTTTGATCCATGACTCGATGAGTGAAGTGGATAAATTGGTTGGGAAACAGCTCCCTGTCCCATCTCTTTGATTTGTGTGTTGTTAGGGCAGGGACTAATGACAGTGATGTGGGGGGGGGCTGCTTATCAACAATTTTTTTCTTCTAAACTTTAATATTGTTTACTTTAGACTGATGGAAACAATTGTTAGTGATGTTTTATTGTTAGTGATGTTTTATTGTTGTTGGTGTTTTATTGTTAGTGATGTTTTATTGTTGGAAGTGATGTTTTATTGTTGGTGATGTTTTATTGTTGGTGATGTTTTATTGTTGGAAGTGATGTTTTATTGTTGGTGATGTTTTATTGTTGGAAGTGATGTTTTATTGTTGGTGATGTTTTATTGTTGGGAGTGATGTTTTATTATTGGTGATGTTTTATTGTTGGAAGTGATGTTTTATTGTTGGTGATGTTTTATTGTTGGAAGTGATGTTTTATTGTTGGTGATGTTTTATTGTTGGAAGTGATGTTTTATTGTTGGTGATGTTTTATTGTTGGTGATGTTTTATTGTTAGTGATGTTTTATTGTTGGTGATGTTTTACTGTTAGTGATGTTTTACTGTTAGTGATGTTTTACTGTTAGTGATGTTTTCACTTCAAACATATGCGTTGATCCCCCCTGCCCTCCCTTCTTTGCCCATGTTAAGTCCAATTACCAATGAAATGTATCAGTCCGTCCTGTCTCTCTAAGTGTAATTTTGTAACAGCTTTGGGTGTGGTTCTGTAATGTCTTCTTCCTACATGGTCTGGCGTACTGCAGTGGTCATGGTTGTACCACAGGGGCTGTACGTCACCTAGGTCCGTCAGATTCCACATTCTCATGACAACAGACAACTGGAACCAGTTTGAGCTGATGTGTCATGTTCGGTGGGTTAATCTAGCTAAATTGGCCACTTCATGGATTAGCTTAAATAGAAATACGTGTTGCACATAGATTTCCATTTCGTAATTGTAAATTAGGCCAAAAATTGTGTCTTATACGATTTTTACAGGTGACTGAAATATTTTGCGCTTTATTTGAGCCAAGTTATACAATGTGACGGAGCTTAGTTCTGTTAAAAGACAGGCCACTTTGTAACTTGAGGAAACAAATCATTTGATCAAGATTGTGTGCCATATGTTGATATGTTCCTGTTGAACGCGTCTTTGTTTGCGGTTGGTTTGTGGTAAGAATCGTTTCTAGTCAGTGCTGCAGTCTTGTGACCAGCCAGGCAGCCACTTTATTGTTAGTGTGTTAGGGGTGGGACAGAGTTCCAGGTCAGGTTGCATTGTGCCAATTGATCTTAAGGCACGATCTCGGGATATTTGATGCGGTAATGCGTCATTCGACTCAAGTCATATAGAGTTGAACCTGTAGGGTTATAATACTGATCAGCTTCATAACACTAACTCATTATTTTTTAGTTCTGCATTCGTATTTATCTATGTTAGAGTGATTAGTTCAACTAGGGACCATATTAGTCCACCGGTGACATTCTTGTATTAGACTGAGGGAGTTGAGTTGATTAGCAGTGGTCTAGGTTTTGTCTACTTGTCTTTGGTCACAATGCCATACTCTGTGAGTCGCACAGGTTCAAAATGTGTATTGTTTCAACATGAGCCGCGGTTCTCAAAACTTTATCGCGACTGTACAGGGTGTGAAAGTTTGTCCGCCGGTACCCCTCACACGTAAGTTCTTCAAAGTCTTGGGTTGTTACAAACGAAAGTTATATGTATCTGCGTACCCATGCATAAGCTTTCCCGTACCACCGTTAATAACCGCGAACCTAGAATGTTTTTTTTTTGAGCTAAAACAACAAAAAATGCACAAAATACTTTATGCAAGTGGTGTATTTATTTTTCGCTATCTGTTTACTTAATCGTCATCGTTAACAGCTATTGCTTAGTCAGTGGCATGACTTTCTACTCAAAGTTAGTCACAATCTGGAGTATCTCCCCCTACGAAGAGCTTACTCGGTGTCTTGGACTCAAAGTTCATCAAATGCTTAAACAGACACACATGTAAGTGATACATGATTACAGTCGGTGAATTACTTGTAATAGGCTAGAAATCAAATAAATTACAGGCTAATTGAACAACAATTCTTATCGCTTGTAAGCACAGTTTGCAAGCTGTAGGTTACGGATTACCGCCGACACCAGTCAACGAGGCATGTCTCCGTGGTGCCTCTAAAGCCATTGCACACTAGAATATTGTGGAGATAAACGAAGGGCACTATAACTACCGTCCCATTGAATAAATAAATAAGCATTTCATCCCAACAGTGACTTTATTAAAAAAATTATGGAACTCGATTGACTGCTCTGTGGTTTGTTATAGACTGCATATTCATTTTGTATAGTAATAAACTATTCTTTTACATATGATCATTTCTCATGATCCTCAGCTGACTCACACCATAATCAACTGATTGTTGAACTGAACAAAACATTCAAACTTTCCGATAGTATTTCAAACCTCACGGGATCACTCATGCACAACGAGCAACACTCTCAAAAATGACACAATCGTTTCTATTAGCCACGTCTGCTTCACGCCTGCATGCAGTCTGTTGAGGTCTGAATGACCTAAGCCTGCTCAGACTTTCAGTCAAATGGAATTGATATATAAATGATTCAAAAATTCCTGGGTTTTTTTTTTTGTTCTCTTGTTACCTTGGCAACCAGTCTCCACCACACACCGGCGTCTGTTTATTATAGGGGCGGGCAAACTATTTGAGCCGCGGGTCACTATGGGTTCTTACATTTGTACAGATAAAAGACGAGCTAAGAGCAGATGAATGGTGGTAAACATGAACTTACAGAAGTGAAATGTTAACTTTATTGGTGTTGTAACGACGTATGTGAGTGGGGCGCAAGCTGGATTAAAGAATTTAACGGGGTCGTACTTGACCCTCGGGCCGTAGTTTGCCTATGTCTGGTCTAGAGTCATTCAATGGTACGATATGTTGGGTCTAGAGTCATTCAATGGTACAATATGTCTGGTCTAGAGTCATTCAATGGTACAATATGTCTGGTCTAGAGTCATTCAATGGTACAATATGTTGGTGTTTTACCATTAGCGTTTTTACTTTGTGTTACATGTAATATGAATATTTTACATGTTGTTATTTACCATGACATTGTTATGTTATATTTTTTCCTGTTGTGTTCTACGTAAAACTCTGTATATTAAGTTTGGCGTATCATTACTTTAAAGTTACTTTCTATCCTTCATTTTTTTTAATGAACGATTATCAAATACAAGTGTGACCGTTAGATTTACATTTGTTATATACCACAACCACCCTAGTGTCATTGGGGGCTTTCAGCCCGGCATTCATGTATTTACGATGTAGTTTGATTCGTATTCTGTCGTCTTCAACTATAAAAGTTCTGATTTTTTTTCGTGCATTAATTTGTGCATGCAAGGTGTCAAGGTCACCTTGCGGGGTCCCTGCGGTCGTTGTCTACTGGTATGATCACCTACTGAGTTCTGGCCAGCATTTATATTTGTCCCAGCCACGTGGTGATACAGGACGCACAACACAACAAGAAATTGAGTAAGAAACTCATTTGTAAATTACATTACAACACCTTTATTTACCTCGAAACACAGAACATCCGCGGGCCCTAAGAAGGGCCGTAGCTTGACCAGCTACTACAAAAACAATACATATAACGAGCATAATACACCACGACAGAATAGCTGGGGTGGGGTAGTTCTAAAAGAACTTAGGATGACAGCCTATTTCCCCCCACCCCGCTCGAGTAATAGCACGACTTCACTCAGTCACTATCTCCCCACTGAATCCCAAATTCTAACTCTAACTAAAAGTCCCACGACGCGCATCGGATCTCCCCGCATGCGTGCCGAGACTTCCGCTTCACTGACCAATCGCAGTGACCGTGTACGTCACAACGATCACGCGGGATCAGTGGCGCCTTCAAGCATGGGGAATAAAGGGACAAAAAACCCATCCCTCTCCCGCTTGAATATAACAAAGACAGAGATTATCTCCCATGTAGACATTCTCTTCCCCGGTGACAACGTGATAAGTGGGTACTAGACAGACTGACCACAGTGGCGAACAGCTGGGAAGACAAAGCATTTGTCTATCCTATATATTATCTTATCTCACCCTCGGGTGATGAAAGCAGGGTAGGGCTTGGACTTGATTTCATTCATTAAATCACAGAATGTGACACAAGGCTTATTAGAAACAATCAGATAGGACACAACAAAAAGGCAGGGGACACAAACAATTAGACAGGACCCTGCAATAAGGCAGGGGACACAAACAATTAGACAGGACCCTACAATAAGGCAGGGGACACAAACAATTAGACAGGACCCTACAATAAGGCAGGGGACACAAACAATTAGACAGGACCCAACAATAAGGCAGGAGACACAAACAATTAGACAGGACACAACAATAAGGCAGGGGACACAAACAATTAGACAGGACACAACAATCAGACAAGACACAACAATCAGACAAGACACAACAATAAGGCAGGGGACAACAATAAGGCAGGGGACACAAACAATTAGACAGGACACTACAATAAGCCAGGAGACACAAACAATTAGACAGGACACTACAATAAGGCAGGAGACACAAACAATTAGACAGGACCAAACAATAAGGCAGGGGACACAAACAATTAGACAGGACCCTGCAATAAGGCAGGGGACACAAACAATTAGACAGGACCCAACAATAAGGCAGGGGACACAAACAATTAGACAGGACACAACAATAAGGCAGGGGACACAAACAATTAGACAGGACCCTACAATAAGGCAGGGGACACAAACAATTAGACAGGACACAACAATAAGGCAGGGGACACAAACAATTAGACAGGACACAAAAATAAGGCAGGGGACACAAACAATTAGACAGGACCCTACAATAAGGCAGGGGACACAAACAATTAGACAGGACCCTACAATAAGGCAGGGGACACAAACAATTAGACAGGACACAACAATAAGGCAGGGGACACAAACAATTAGACAGGACCTTACAATAAGGCAGGGGACACAAACAATTAGACAGGACCCTACAATAAGGCAGGGGACACAAACAATTAGACAGGACCCTACAATAAGGCAGGGGACACAAACAATTAGACAGGACACAACAATAAGGCAGGGGACACAAACAATTAGACAGGACACAACAATAAGGCAGGGGACACAAACAATTAGACAGGACCCTACAATAAGGCAGGGGACACAAACAATTAGACAGGACCCTACAATAAGGCAGGGGACACAAACAATTAGACAGGACCCTACAATAAGGCAGGGGACACAAACAATTAGACAGGACCCAACAATAAGGCAGGGGACACAAACAATTAGACAGGACACAACAATAAGGCAGGGGACACAAACAATTAGACAGGACACAACAATAAGGCAGGGGACACAAACAATTAGACAGGACACAACAATAAGGCAGGGGACACAAACAATTAGACAGGACACAACAATAAGGCAGGGGACACAAACAATTAGACAGGACACAACAATCCAACAACAAGGCGCCCCAAGTCTTCATTTTCTAATGTATATTGTTGATAAACGATCAATGTTATCCGTGTGTTTTTGGTTTGAGAATCCTTACTTTATAAGCCTATATACCCATTATGTTTATGTATAATTGTCAGCACTGCCTACCCTAACCACGTGATCATTATGCAATGAAATGTTCGCAGCTGTATTTAAATGAGCCGCTGCAAGGTCGCGTGCTTACAAGGGGGGTTGGGGTGGGTGGAGGGGTGGGGAAGGTCTGAGTCCCCCCCTTACCTCCATGCACCCCACCCACCCCTCCCTTCTTTACAACCCATTCGAGAACGCCATGTTAAAGTGTCACGTATTAAACCCACGGCAACTTTTTTTTTCTTCTTGTAGCCCTCAGTACGCTGCAGATAAGCTGTGCACAGTGAATGGCGGGAGAGGTATAGATTTAAGGTGCAAGGTTTTAGTTATATGCACACGTACGTTAAGGGGAGACGGGGGTAGTGTATATAGATGAACTATTTTCTTGTGCAGTCTGAATGCACTACATTCTTGTATTGTGTATGTTTACTGAGCTGTAAGTCGGAAACAGGTGCGCCATCGCATTATTGTATTTATTTATTTAATTACAATAATAGGTAGCAAAGAAAAAAAAACAACAATTGTTAGTCTAAAAGCTTCATTCTGATTGGTTAATATGTGTAAGTAGGTCATATCAACTGTCTATGTCTGATGGTGTTGAGTGTGAACCTGGTCAGACTGTTGTTGTTGTTGTTGTTGTACACACTCTTGTTACATTGAACGGTTTACTCCACACAAAGTTACAACGTCTTATAGTACGGGCGTTTGTTTGTTTGTAACCATTGACTGATACTGAGGGTGGGGCTGTGGAGGGGAACAATACTTTGGACTACAAACTGCGTTCATATTGTGAACGAACATCCTGGACTTATGCAGAAACACACACACACACACACACACACGTTCCATGTTGATATGGATTGATATGTCTGTTAGTGTCATTAACCGACATAAAATTTATAAACCGTTATGTCAGAAGATCTTTCTTTAGTGGTCTAATGTGTAGCCTTATGCCCATCTATATATTCTTTACTTGTCTAACCCAGGGGTCGGCAGCCTTTTGAGACGGAAGAGCCAAAAGTTATAATTTGCAATTTTCTCAGTTTTTAAAGAGCCACTCAAATTCTTGTTTCAGTATTATGGTATTTGATTAGGATTAGGTATATAAAATACTACGATTTTGTATTATTTGCACATTGAACTGGAAGGCCGCAATTCGACATCAAAAGAGCCGCAACTGTACATCGAAAGAGCCGCATGCGGCTCGCGAGCCGTAGGTTGCCAACCCCTGGTCTAACCGCTTGGATTTTTAAATACAAGAAATCGACCAATTTTTTTTTTTTTTTTTAATAAACAAAAAGTAACACTGATTGGAGAATATAAAATAAACAAACTAAAACTCGTCACCTGAAGAACTGGAGGGTGTGCAGTGTGGGGTGGGTATAACACTGTTAGTCGGGTCACTTATCTTAATAACATATCATTCATATCAGTCCTTAAGAATAGTTTTTTTTTTTAATATCCCTTATTTGCTAAACATGAGAAGTCTTGTTGCAAACACCATTTGAAAATTGTCAACCGCTATCAGGTGCAACTCTTTTCATCCTGTTATCGAAAGCACAAAATATAAGCAATTAAAAACGTAAGCAAGTAAAAACATACACGTTTTAAAAATCAATCTTTTAACTGTTAACTTTGGATGATACACGCTGTGAGATGTTCAAACTGAACTAATCGCAATGATCTTGGGCTGTAGTTTCCAACCATATGGCCGAGTGATGTAGATACTCGACTGTCGACCTGAGAGTCCTGGTTTCGATCCTCGGTGAGGACCCTGGGAATTTCTCCAGGTGAAATTTGTTTCAAAGTCAATTAGCTCAAAAAACGTCGAAGTTCGAATGCCGTCGGATTCGAATTCGAACTTCGTCACATCCCTAGTTTTATTATAAATATTTTTTGTATTCCTGCTTATTTAATAACTTCCTTTTATCACACCGTAAGTAACTAAATCTACTTTGTCCAAACCAAAAGACGAATACTCGTCTCATCGTCCTTGGCTAGCACTCTCTACATGACCATCTGTGCCCTGTGAGAGATGATTGTAGGTGTATTATAGAGAAATGAATGTAGGTGTATTATAGAGAAATGAATGTAGGTGTATTATAGAGAAATGAATGTAGGTGTATTATAGAGAGATGAATGTAGGTGTATTATAGAGAAATGAATGTAGGTGTATTATAGAGAGATGAATGTAGGTGTATTATAGAGAGATGAATGTAGGTGTATTATAGAGAAATGAATGTAGGTGTATTATAGAGAAGTGATGTCTCCGCTATGTACAAGACTTTTTTTGTTTATTTACAGATCGCCGTGTGGTCGTCATCAGTTCCTGGACTTTGCCGTGTTCAACAGCCAGACCTTGACCTTGATGCTGAAGGAGGACAGAGATGAGGACTTGACATTGTTGGTCCAGCTGTACTTGCCTCTCGTGGACTCTCAACATTTCACGTGTGTCCATCCACACCAGTTTACTCCGGATATTACGCCGTAAGTTCATTATGTAATAATAGCATCTTAGTTACGTTAAAAAATGTTTGAATTACATAGTTGGACAGTTATGTCCCCTACATGTTTGGAGTTTTAAATATCGTATCTGATGACACTCTGTCCTGTGTCAATGTTGCCTGAACTGTGAATATACTATTGCTGAACTATTTGAATCGATCAGCTGGGCTAGATATTGAATGTCCATGACCTAGTTAACTGTTAGTGCCAGAATGAACAGTTTGGCGCCATTCAAGTGTCGCTAGAGAGGCGGGAAAATCAGAAGTTTATTGTTCTGTTAAATATCACGTTTCGAAAAGCCTAGTTCAGGGGTGGGCAAACTTTTTCGAAGGAGGGCCACATTGAAAACTTGATTGGTATCGGCGGGCCGCACATATATTTTGTCTACTTCAATAACAATTTACAACGTATGAAAATATGCGTAAATGATAATAACTATGTATTTGTCATTTTATTTCACATTCATACTCTATTATACATGCACATTACATTAAAAAAAATATGAACTAAATCAGTTCAGTGGTAATTTAGTAATAAGACTTTACCATTCATATTAGTTCACCTAAAGTTTACTGTTACCTGTCATAATTATTATGAAGACAAAGGAACTTAATTTACATACAAATTGACCACAGAGTACAATTAGAATTAATGAGAAATATGTAACTGTTCACATTTTTGGATAATGTGCAGCCAGTCTACTGGTTGTGATTCGCATGACAGCATATAAATTTCAGTCAGTTAACATCGATCTGTTCTTAGTCTTGTTAATTTTCATACAAGGAAACCCTTGCCCACAAATGTATGTGGACCCAAATAGTGACAAAAGCATAGCAGCAAAGTTTTTTTTAATTGTGGAAATGCCACTGCTGGCAAACATCCTTAAAACTTCAGCAAAAGAATTGACTTGAACTTCTCCTTCAGGTCATAATCTGCTTATAAGTCAAGCAACTCTAATACTCTCGAACCATAAAACCGATTTCAAAAAAATAATAAAGTCTATTATCCTGTTCACTATTTTAGTTCATTAAAATGTCACAAACTATCACGATGTTTACTGTCCTAGTATATTACTATTTTCAATATTCTACTTGTTATACGATGTTCAATATCCCTATTCGTCATCCTGTTTATTATCACATTATCTAAACATGTATGTAAATACAGGCCAATCAGATGTTTTGTTTCACCCTCTCACTGCCTGATCTTGTATGTCTATGAAATGTATATGTTGAATTCTGCTTTGTTTATTTATTACGAAAATACCAGTTTGGTCATACTTTTCTAAAACTGCACATTCAGAATATTGATCTAAAATGTTGTTTTTTCCATATAACTCTTTCACTTCCGTGGAGCCAAAATCGGACAAAAGTTTTTGGAGCGGACGCCTTGGCCATTCATTGTATTTAAAATTAATTTAAAGAAAATTAAGTTCATTTGTGAACAGAATGTGTGCACTGACCATCACCTCCCGCACACTGACCATCACCTCCCACACACTGACGCACAGACTATGTCATAGTCGCACATGTCCGCCATGAGATAGGGGATCCTTTTATTGCACATTGTCCAGTCCACAGTCAAGAGGAGATGGGCCGGACAGTGTCACCTAGGTCAAAAGACATCTGTGATAGATCTTTGTGCATCTTCTCACAGGATCGCCCATCTCTCGGACCCCACTGACCCCGTGGGACAGTTAAGGTCATCACTCGTGTCTCATCGGCTCCGGCCTCAGCGATTTCTTTTTTTTTTTCATTGCCTCGTGCTTTCCGTGATGAAAAGCGGTTGCCACTGCCGTCCCCGCTGGACAGTGGCCAGTCCAGGGCTTGACCCTCATCATCCACAGGTAGCACAACAAGGGAAGCCCTTTAAGAAGGCCAGACAATAGGGTGCGCTCGAATAACTTATACCTTTGCCGGACATTAGTTCGACCCTAGCTGACCTCTCCGGCCATCAACACAAAAAGCCTAACCCTAGTTGGTGCCCGCTAGTGACCAGTGGTCATCCCACGCCCATTGTATATCGGGACCATTAAAGGATAGCCTTTATGTGTTTTGAAGAATGTGAAGAGCTGTGAATAGGAAGATGCGAGGAGCGAAGGAAAACTGTACAGTGAAGGACGTGTGACCCCCAGAGGTCATCCACTTCTTTTGACTTTAGCTATCAAGTGTCCCTTCATTTTTACAGCTGGTTTCATCCTAGAACAATTTGACACCCTTAAAAGAATGACCAGTGGCTATCTTGTCAGTGTCCAGCGATATCATCTGCTCTTCACCGTTTATCTTCTCTTACTGTGTGCATTTCCGTTCTGTCTGATTGAATTTTTTTTTCAGTTTTTTCCGGATGGCCAGTGTCCTGTTGGGAGGAAATGTCGACATGTTTACTGTAAGTCATAACAACATCGCATATGAGAATCATAGGAAATATATAATTGTAACACTTTTTTTCTTTCTTTTAACACTCAATTCGTGCAAATATAATTTCATGGGAGTAGAGCAGTGCTTCTCAAAGTGGTGGGCCGCGGCCCACTAGGGGGCCGTGGACTTTCCGGAGGGGGGCCGTGGAATTTCGAAAAATTATAAATTTAAGCAATCTAAACCAAAAAAAAAATAGGGAGGCCGCGACATATTGATTGGCGTTCCTAGGGGGCCGTGACATATTGATTGGCGTTCCTAGGGGGCCGTGACATATTGATTGGCGTTCCTAGGGGGCCGTGACATATTGATTGGCGTTCCTAGGGGGCCGTGACATATTGATTGGCGTTCCTAGGGGGCCGTGACATATTGATTGGCGTTCCTAGGGGGCCGTGACTTCAAAAAGTTTGAGAAGCACTGGAGTAGACAATCTCTGATTGGCTGTAATTAAAGTATTATTTAAAGATTGATGTTACATGAGACTTTGTTAAGCACAGTAGAGAATTCAGAAAGCTACACGAAGTAAAGATTGTAAATACTTTTCACCTAGTATAACAAAGGACCCGGCGATTCCGAGATCCTCTGATCAAATATTGATATAAACAGTTTTTACCCTGTCGCTATATAGTTGATAGTATAAAAAGATTGTATGTAATAATGTGTAGGTTATTTTAATAAATTAATTGTTATACATTTTAATATCTTAGAATAATTTAGTATGTGTGGCCCTAATAAGCCGGAGCGGGGATAAAAATAATATTTCGAATCATTTGTGCCGTGCCGTGAGTCGAGACTCTACATGCCCTAGGGCCACGTGTTCATGGTGAGTTGGTGGCACGTGATATCTAAAATGATGTACAACGGTACCTCGGATTCGGAACTTAACCTTGGAAACGCTCTACATTTTTAACGTTCAAATTTCGAATCAGCTTTTTCTTAAATTAATCGTATAAAAATAAATGTAATCAAATGTGCTTAGAATATAATCTCGATTATAAAGTGACTTTAGCATAATCGAATAGCAAATACACTAAGTTGCTGATATATTTTAAAACAAACACTAATTAGGAAGTAGAGATTAATAATAATCGAAAAAAACAACCTTGAGAGAGAAATGTTTGATTGAATTCAATCTGTTTCCGTTTCGTTGAAGATTATTTTTTCATTGATTTGTGCATAATCTAGGTCAGTGCTTCTCAAAGTGGTGGGCCGCCGACTGTCCGGAGAGGGGGGGGCCGTGGAATTTCGAAAAATGTGACACATAAAAATATAATTAATCTAATGTATTGTATGTAAATAGTATTAATATATGTTTAAAATAAAATCTAGTTTATTTTATATGTTGCATCCTTTCACTCTTTGATTGTTAACATTAGAAGAAGCATGTATTGACTAGTGAAAGTTTGCATATAGAAGTTTAAAATTATAAATTTAAGCAATCTAAACCAAAAAAATAGGGGGGGGGGGCGACATTTTGATTGGCGTTCCAAGGGAGGCCGTGACTTCAAAAAGTTTGAGAATCACTGATCTAGTTCATTGATGTGTGCATCATCCCCCCCCCCCCCCCAACCGAAGCACACTGAGAGCTTGTAATGAGTTGAAAACTAGATGTACTCATCGATATTATGTTGTATTCTATATTTCTTTTAGTCAATCAGACAAGTGACTGTAGAAGACTACGGTACATCGGTTGGAGGTTGAGAATAAATTGATTTAAGATTGTCTGCTGTTTGATGTTCTGTTTTACACTGAGAAATGTTTCTTCCCGACAGTCTCCACGATGTGTTATTTGTTTAACGTAGTACTCGCCACCCGGGCATCCAATATCCAAATGTTACTATCATATCAACATTACCAATAATATACTTAGTCTGTGACTTGGGCGGCGTTCATCGTTTGTATGATCAACTACAGGTTGGTGATTCATAGATAGTTCATGTAGGCTGAACTCAAACACCAACATGACGCCATCTTCAAGAGACGTTACTATGGCGACCGGCCTGGGGGGGGGGTCTACAACAAAACCCTTCAATAATATGATTTAACGACTTTTAAATGTGCTGCTCAGAGGACCCCGACAGCTGTCTTTGCCTAGGGCCCCGAAAAATATCTAAAAGTTTCTGCCCAGGGCCCCCCCCCAAATACCCAAGAACGGCCCTGCCTTTATTTACCTGCATTGATAGAGAGAACAACCAATGTGACCATGTCATTACTTTTTTTTTTTCAAATTTAATAACTCTGTCTTTAATTATTCAAGAACATTTGTTGATTGTGATGAACAGTTTGATAGGTTGTGATCACCACAGACTGTAAATCTTATCGAATGACCTCTACAGTGTGATGGATTGTGGTCACAACTGAGTGTATATCTTATAGAATGACCAACATTCCCCATTTAAGTCATTTAACCTGGTTACCATCTCCTCAGTTTTAGACATTTCTTGATCCTGTCATAATGGTGAGAGGCTATAATAAAATCTGTAGGTCTGACCCTTCAAATTGAATGGACTGTAGTACTCTCTAGCAAACGGCCATCACCAGTGAAATAAACCACGTCATTTAACGTATGGTGAAATCACTCAGAACTTGTTTTTAATGTCATTTATTGTCAGTTGTGTTACCTGGTAGTGAACTAATCAGGTAGACATGTATGTTCACATTCACCTATCACATTTCTGTTCACCCCCTGCAGGGACATTGTGGATGTTGGTCCACTATACCTAAGGCCAGCGTCAATTACCAGACCAACTCAGTCGGACACACCATCGCAGTTGGCGGCATCAGGACTACCGCATCCATGGTGAGTACATAAAGTATGATCATTCTTGATGTCTACGTCCATGGTGAGTACATTAGTCTGATCATTCTTGATGCCTACGTCCATGGTGAGTACATTAGTCTGATCATTCTTGATGTCTACGTCCATGGTGAGTACTTTAGTCTGGTCATTCTTGATGCCTACATCCATGGTGAGTACATTAAGTCTGATCATTCTTGATGTCTATGTCCATGGTGAGTACATTAGTCTGATCATTCTTGATGTCTACGTCCATGGTGAGTACTTTAGTCTGGTCATTCTCGATGCCTACGTCCATGGTGAGTACATAAAGTCTGATCATTCTTGATGTCTACGTCCATGGTGAGTACATAAAGTCTGATCATTCTTGATGTCTACGTCCATGGTTAGTACATTAAGTCTGGTCATTCTTGATGTCTACGTCCATGGTTAGTACATTAGTCTGGTCATTCTTGGTGTCTACGTCCATGGTTAGTACATTAGTCTGGTCATTCTTGGTGTCTACGTCCATGGTGAGTACATTAGTCTGGTCATTCTTGATGTTAAAAACTAATTTCATGGTATTCATTTGTCTCTGCTCTATTGAAACTATGATACAGACAAATGGAAATGAATTTGTTTCACTAATTATAAAACAAAATGTTCATCACGTGATCCACAACAATGTTTGATAATTGTGCTTTCGTCAGCTGTCAAAAACGTTTCTTAATACTCTCGTATTTAAACTGCATAGTTTCTATATGTTTTTTAAATTGATTCAAGACACACGTATATATCATTTACAGATTTTCATCACAATATTGTTTAAGAAAAAAATATCTAGTAATATGTCATTAAACAGACTATGTAAGTAAGCTAACTCCTGTACTACATGATGTAGACTAATGTAGAGTACCGTGGTCCTGGTAAACAGTGTAAGGGAGTACCATCCCCTTATCAAGTAAAATGAACATTATTAAAGACAAGATCACCATAATCTTTCATGGAACATTTTAAGGGGGTAAAATATTTCAAAATTTGATTGCATGGTATTTGATTGTTCATACTAAATCTCAATAAACATACCTCACGTGGTGTGCTAGGTAGGCCTATTGTGAATTGCCTGAGTAAAAGTATTTTCTTTCCTTTAATGTAAGTTATACATTTTTGTTTATTCAAGGCATACATTATCGAAAATGTTAATTCGCTTTTGTATGCGATACCTGGACCATTGTGTGATGATAAGTGGCTGTGTTAACCCTCTGACCCCCCTCCCCAACACAATTCTAGTTAGTACATGCAGATTGTATTTTTTACAAATCAAGGGAAACTACTGAGTAAAATCCGACTAATGTGAACAAAAATCATGCGTTATCCTCCCTTTATTTCAGCTACTTCGATCACAGAGGAGAATTCGGTTATTTTTGCTGGAGGACAGCGAGGAGAATGATGAAGATGACGAGGAATGTCAAGATGAAAGTCTACAGCAAGATGACAGCGTGACGGACAGTTTCAGAGTGGACAGAACTAACCAGTTTGAAGATGAGGACAAAGAAAACACTTTAGTGGATTAAATGAACATTTTTGTGCTCCACTTGTTCATAACCGGATTTCCCCAGTTCATTGTTTATTGTATTTATAATGAGATATAACTTGTATACTTTCTCTCTTTATTGATGTAACACTTTATATTGGAATAAAATTAATAACACCATCTGAACGCATTCTTCACAGCATTCTTCACACTAGTAAATCTGCATAAGTATACTGTAATCTGCAGTAAATCTCAATATTCTTCTGAAGTTTTCATAGCAATTAAATGCAAGGAATCTCTGCTGAACTCTGTAAAGTATCCCAGCAGGCTAACTGAAATAAAACTTTTTATACCATTTGAAGATATAAATACATTCACTTAACTTAGTGAATATCATCAGCTAGTATAGTGCTCAAGACTTTCACTTTACTTAATGAATATCATCAACTAGTATAATGCTCAGGAAATGTTATGTTTAAATAATATTTTCCTTATTTGGTTACTATAGCTAGGGGAAACAAACAAGTGAAAATGTCTATATGTTGATGTGACTGTTTAGCCAACAAGTTATTGCCCTTCCCACTCCAGTGGAAAAAATCAATCACTTACTGCTTATTTTAAGTGTAGTAGTACATGTAGTACTAATTGTGTTTGTAAAGTATGCATATTTTCTAGGAAGACATTTTAAATATTTGAGGGTTCTAGTTTTAGAGAATATTTTATGCATGACTTCTTCTAAATTGAAGTTTAAAAAAATTTCAGTATGATGGTTAACAATACTATATTTTTACCTATGGTTAACTATTTCTATTTAATTATATATTATATGCTTTAAAAAAAAATGGCACTTATAAGGAATTGAGAAAGACAAAATGACATTCATTATTAGAAATATATTTTTCATAATTGAATATTCTAGAATTACTCTTTCTAAAGCCAAACAATTACAATGTCATTTTTTAAATTCTGTTATCCAGTGATTCTCCAGTTTTACTCTTACGACACACTATAAAAACTATTTTGCTTCACAGCGTACTTGAAAAACTGTTTTCTTTTGGTGTCACACCTGTAAAAAACTGCAAATGAGAAATAGAAAAAGGCATCATTGATTTTATACTGGCCAAAAGATTTCACACTTTTACTGTGCAGGTTAACATATTTTTTAGAGGTAATATTGCGACTAACATTTTGAGAACTAGTGAACATGAATCAATGAAAGTATTTAGTTTTCGATCATTTAAAATTTATTGGCATCAGGTCTGCTATGTATGAAGTCCCGTTAAGGATGAGATGAAATCTTTTAGATCTTATAAAATCACTTATGGGACGGTTTTTGCAGTGGCCTTCGTCCATCTCCACCAGAGCCAATAGTGCAATGACCATGGAGGCACCAAGGGAGATAAAGTAAGGATTTAAGCCATGACCTGAAATATCCATTGGTCTGAACCAGGGACAGTCAGGTTGACAGTTGAGCACTGAATAGGACCCTTAAGTGATAGCAGAATATCTCTAATTGATTATAGTTCATTAATTAATGACACTACAGAATATCTCTAATTGATTATAGTTCATTAACTAATGACACTACAGAATATCTCTAATTGATTATTGTTCATTAACTAATGACACTACAGAATATCTCTAATTGATTATAGTTCATTAACTAATGACACTACAGAATATCTCTAATTGATTATAGTTCATTAACTAATGACACTACAGAATATCTCTAATTGATTTGTTCATTTACTAATGACACTACAGAATATCTTTAATTGATTGGTTCATTTACTAAATACAGAAAATATCCTGTAAGTTATTCTGTTATGTTCTTTAGTTTTTCTGTAAATTGTTTTCTTCACTTTGTTGATGATATGTCTCATTCTGCATGGCAAGTTTTAATGTGCTCAGATATTCACATATTAATCTAAAAGTAGTGTCATTAGCTGAGCAATACACTTGTATTTTGAAAAGTTGTAGGAATTTGAATCATTCATTTTTGTGCTCATATTCTAATTTTTTTTCTCACTTGGCATGAGAGTAGGCCAGCGGAACTCCAGGACAGTAGAGCTCCACTGAACTAATTCTCTTATTTTGTTTGCATCAACCAAATTAAATCTTCATTTCTGATACTTTTTATGTATTGAACGAGATTTATTAAAGATTCAATGTAATCTTAATTTTCAATTAAAAAAAAATATTATTATGTCAGCACAATGATATAAACTTCAAGTAGCATCTTAAACTAAACAAAACACGAAGATGTGTCATTCACTACATACACAAGCTTTTATTTATAATGTAACATTCTTCATGTTTTCATCATCATTATCCTTAGGTTCTACAGCCCATATATGGATCTGGTCAATAGTACAAATACTCTCCACTTAGTGACCCATGGCTGTTTTACTCCAAAATCTGACTCCCAATACTTTCACACAGTGTTCTTTTTGTAAAAAAAAAAATTGGTGCCGGTACGCAGTGATGGATTGCCTAAATTTTAGCTAAAACTCAGCGTCTAGTTTAGTTCTTATTGCGCACAATTTTAAAATAATTCTATTTTAACAAATTAATAATATAATAAATTAATAATAAACGTTAAAATACAAGAAAAGTAATAATTTTTTCCCCACAAAAAATGCACTGCTTTCACATAATGTTTAACAGTCTTCAGACAGTAATCCTATGACTTTAGTTTGTATATTCTACTTTCACATAATGTTTAACAGTCTTCAGACAGTAATCCCATGGCTTTAGTTTGTATATTCTACTGTCACATAATGTTTAACTGTCTTCAGACAGAAATCCTATGGCTTTAGTTTGTATAGTCTACTGTCAAAACCTTTTTTTTTCCATTAGTTTTTATAACAATGTTGCCCAACATGAGGCTCACCATCACAGAGTGGATGAAGTCATTTAAATGTTAGGAAGACAATTTGAAAACTTCAATTCTCTATCGAACTTTTTCAAATTTACTTTCTGTGTTTTCCAAGTCATTTTCCCTTAAAAACTTACTTTCACTAAATTTTTCTTTCTGTCTTCAAACTATCGTTTAGATTTCTTTCAATGAACAGATAAAATTTATGAACATTAATGGTTTATAAACATATAACATCAGAAATGTCAGAATTTCATCAATTTAGATAGCTTAAAAGTTATTCTGATTATTTTGTTTTAATCTGTGTTAAAGGGAACATTTTGCCGCCTCATGGAGGCTGCCGCCCGTGTGTTTCCAACCCGTTTGTGCCATAGCCCAGGATGTAACAATATCATAAGACAAAGGAGATGTCTAGGGCAAAATTTTGAATAGATAAAACTAGAATCATTTAGTTACTAGAGATTACCTTCAACCTACGAGCAGTGCCGTAGCGAGCTTAACTCGCGCCCGGGGCTTAATACCTTTTTAGCCCCCCCCCATTCGAAAATAATATGATAGTATATGTAAAATATCATTTGACACCCGAGGCATAATGCCCCCTTTGCCCACCCTTCGCTACGCCTCTGCCTACGAGGACTAACTGGCAGCCCCGTAGCGTGAAAATTTTACAGGAGGGGCCAGGCATTCTACAGCAGGGGCCAGGCAATAGCGGGGGGGGGGGCAGGTAATACATTTTACTAAGTAGAAAAAATAAGCAGGGGGGGCAGACAAATCGCAGGGGGGAACAGCCCCCACACTCTACAGGCCTGCTAACTGGTTTAGCTTCCATTTTAAGTAGCCAGGGCATTGTGTTAGACCTATTGATTACTAAACGAAAGGTATCGAGTTAGAATGCCGGGACTTTTCTCTAGCCCAGGGGTCGGTAACCTTTTGAGACGGAAGAGCCAAAAGTTATAATTTACAATTTTCTCAGTTTTTATAGAGCCACTAAAATTGTTGGTTCAATATTATGGTATTTGATTAGGCTTAGCTATATAAAATAATATAATTATTATTATCTGCACAAGGAACTGGAAGGATGCAATTTGACATCGAAAGAGCCGCATGCGGCTCGAGAGTCGCAGATCGCCGACCCCTGCTCTAGTCTGATCTATGCTCCTGTGGCGAGACCACATAATTATAGAATATATGGGCCAATCCACAGAATGGTGAGGTTACCAAATCGAATGTTTTTCTAGGGACTAATCTGACAGTCACTTGGACATCATGTGTAATGGTCACCGTTCTAGTGACTAATCTGATAGTCACTTGGACATCACGTGTAATGGTCCCAGTTTTAGTGACTAATCTGACAGTCACTTGTACATCACGTGTAATGGTCCCAGTTCTAGTGACTAATCTGACAGTCACCTGGACATCAAGTACAATGGTCACATACTTGGTCCCCCCCACAACACTGTTGTTGGTAAAGTTTTTTTTGTGTTCTATAATGAGATGAGAGTTGTGTCTCTCAATTAAAATATATGTGACGCAGTCGCGACAGAAAATTGTTTTACTGATAGAGTTTCATTACATTCGCACTCTTAAATACAATATCAAATAACATACACAACTATACATCAAATAAAATTGAATTAATCAATGACATTTAATATAACTTATCATTTAATCATATCTAAAAAAAATGAATTATTAACATTCAATAGTGTTTATCAAATAGCTTGACTTAAATAGAACATAATTACTCACCAACTTAAACATTATTAAAATTCAGAAAATAAAAACGTGTTGCTCTCACCATAAATTTCAGAAGTTGTGGTTCATGCATGAGTACATATTCAATGTGGCGCCATCTGCACCACAGAAAACGACAAATTAAACAGCTTGCTCGACGTGAGTACTTCTAGAACAGACGACAAAACTCAACATTTATTTCAACATTGTTTTTTTTTTGACAGTTAATGAAGTTCATTTGTCATTTTTTTTTTGTAATTTTAAATATCAAATATCATGAATATTAATAGTTAAATATTGATGAACGATATATTGCTTTAGTGTAACTATGACTTATGTAATAATACATATTTGAGCAGTTATATATTGTTATTAAACTAGAGATGCACCCAAGTAAAAAAAAAAAAAGAAGATTACCTTATAGACAGTGCTTTTTTTGTGAAAAAAAATAGGTGCCAGGGTACTCAGTGATGGATTGCCTAACTTTTATCTACCAGTTCGCAGTTTCGCATTTTACCGGCACAAAAAAGCACTGCTTGTAGAACCTACAGAGGTATTGGGGGATAAGGTGAAGTTATCCAGTCCCGTAACTCATTATAAACTAACCTGTAATTCTTAATATGTGTTGTAGTGTACTATTAATATAAGTAAATCAATACTTCCATTTCAACTTGTAGCCCAATCTACACTCAGATTTCTACCTGCTTACACTGTCTAGTATTCTCATCATACCCCTATCTACTTTGTCAAATAAAATTCAAGAAATTATCAGACGGGTTACTTGGTACCTGTTATACTAAAACTTGTTCTTGTGTACTTTTTTTTGGAGTACTTGCACCTTAGGTACTTTCTAGATGTACTCTAAATGCAATAAAATTTTTAAAAAGTTGGTACTTGGTATTCATACTAGCACTTTGAATACTTGTATTCGTAATTGTCAGTACTTGTGACATCTCTGACAATAACTGAATGTCAACTACCACGCAAACTAAACATAGTTTAATTCATGTATTTTTAGAGCATTTTCGAAAAAAAAAATGCTCTATTGTCCCCGTTTTGTCTGTATGTCTGTCTGTCCGTCTGTCCGTCATCACCCTAGATCTCAACAACCATAAGTCCTAGACCCATGATGTATATATCACTTTGTAGGTCTTGGCCTGCCAAGAAATGACTTTTTTCCATTTCGCGATCTGACCTCTCAAGGCCGTAAAAGGGGGCTTAGTACCGTTTTTTGCTATATAAGCTATATTAATAAAGAGCGCCTATATCTCAACAACCATAAGTCCTAGACCCATGATGTATATATCATTTTGTAGGTCTTGGCCTGCCAAGTGTACATCAAAAGTCCATTTCGCGATAGAACCTCTGAGGGCCGGGCTTCAGGGCTCCTAAGGGGCTTATATATTATATATACACCTTGTACGTTCAATAACCCATTCATTTGGTGCGAAATACTGCAGCACGTAGTTTCACCAAGATTTATTAAGAAACTCATCAAATGAAATAGTAAGCTTGTGTTCTGAGTTTAACTGAAAGTATCAGAGCTATGCAACAATTGACGGAGTTTTCGGACGATTAAATGACTACAATTTCGAATGTTTTCAATTATGAGTCCTATTTCAGTAACCACAAACCACTTGTAGTTAGATTTAAGAGAAAATATTTTTTTTCAAATATAAAGAAACGTCTTTATAAAATTTTTTTTACAGATATATGCATTACACAATTGAATTTATAAACATTTCCAAAATTTACAAATATTTACTGAAAGTAACATACGTACTGATACATAACAAGAAAATGCGCTAACACGTCCTGTGTCCAGAATGGAACAGGCTTAATTGCTTGTTTTTGTAATTTCATGAAAACTATCGACTAGACTAAAATTTTGTGTTTTTAAGTACAAACGTTGTTGTTTTATCCCTCAGTGATATTGATATCAGTGAGAGTATATCACCATCCCTCCAGTAGAGTAGATTCCACCCTATCATAAGTACCGGAACCGCTGGAGTCATTATGTATCAATCCCGCGGCACCAGTACTTAGAAATGGGTAAGAAATTCACACAGTTCTTGTCTTTATATCTATGGTTCTTGACCAGCAAGAGTTATCCTCTCTGACCAACTAGAGTTATCCTCTGACCAGCAAGAGTTACCTAGCAATAAGTGTGTATGATCTTTATTACATACAAAAGTCAGTTTAAATATACTAATTATATAAACAGATTGATGTGCTTTAGAATAAAAATAATAAAAAAAAAAAACAATAATAATTACAAATTCATTGTACTAAAGAGTTAAACTATTTCAGGAAAATTTTTTTTGTTAATACGGATTAGTTTTTTATAATGTGTTTTACATACATATGATTTACACCTATCTAGAAAAAACTCTATTAATCCATTCGTCCGTTCTATCTATCTATCTATCTATCTAATTATATATATATATATATATATATATATATATATATATATATCTGAATGTACATGATTTTTAAACATTTCTTAAAGCAAATTTCTTTCACTCACAAAATGGTATCCAAATTAAAACCAACAAACTTGTAAAGCCAATATTTTAATTTTGTCACAACACACAGAACAGTCAGTCACACACACACACACACACATGTCACAATCACACACAGAATACAACACATGGTACAACACAGCACAGAAGAAACAAAGAATCTTATCAAACACACAACACCTGGTGATTAGTGCACGACCCCACCCCCTCCCGACTCCACCCCAGACTGCTCAAATAAACTTAGGTCAAATCTATTGTTTTCGACATATAGAAGATAAAGGCAAGCGAGAAGATAAATACAGCAGGGAATCAATTTATACCCCCCTCGCGCATACGAACAAGCTTTTACTCTCGAATAACAAATCGCTTGTGGATACAGTCAAAACTGAAATTAGACTTTTGTGACTTGGTCGAAACATAACACAATTATGGCTAGCTAAATACTAATTGATAATAACGTCCAATCCACCCAGTATGTCAACATTAAATGTAACCCACCTATAAGTGGACCTTGATAATATAGGCCACTAAGTGTTTACAATTTTGTCTGTTTGGCATCTTTAAGGAATGGTTTACTATTTTTTAAAATATTGTACACTGTATACCTTAATTATCAGATGGATCGATATGTATTTAGTTCAATGAGTTATCGGCAAATTTATATTTTGGTTTTACTTCATTTCTTATTCATATTAAAGAAAAACTACTAACCACACAATCATTTTTAAAAAAGATATATCATTGCTGCAGACATTCGAAAATAAATGCAGGAAGGAAAATTCTTGGAATCTCTTACATAGAACGCAAGACCGAAGAGGAGAATATCAACCGCGGACCTCCAGGAAACAATTAGGGAATCAATCAAGCTACGTAAGATGCCATGGTTCAGTCATGTGTTTAGGTATATAAGTCTGCCAAAAAAAACTTTCTTCAAAGAACTGTAGAAGGAGGGCTTGGCAGAGGGCGCCAGAGGAAATGTTGCTTTGACATTATAAAAGAGTGGACAGGGCTACTAGTAAATGTTGAGGGGACGGATGGTCGTGCGGTAAAGCGCTTGACTGTCGACCTGAGGGTCACTAGTAGTGAGGACCAATAGACGTTTCAGGTCATGGCTTAAGTCCCCGCTATGTCTCCTCCATGCCAATTGCACTATCGTCTATGGTGGGGATGAAAGAAGGGCACTGCAAAAACTGTCCCATTTAATGGTTTCTAGGGTCTAAGAGATTTCATCTCATCCTTCACATACTAGTAAATGTTGGTTTGACAATATACAAGAATGGACAGGGCTTCTAGTAAATGAATTAAAGACAGTCGCTCAGGATAGGCAATTATGGAGAAATATTTCTGTTGATGTGCCCATACGTAATGGTATGATGATGGTGATTTATGATTATATTATTGTTATGGCCCTCTGTCAACAAAAATTGTAACTAACGTATAGAGTCGTATTTGTTTTTTTTTGAAATATCGCTTCATTTTATATTTGTAGGTTCTAAGCCAAAGGTAATATAATTTTACTTTTTTAGTTCATTTCAATTAAACTTTCTTATTCATTCTTTATCTTTATTTACTTGATGTTTTATAAAATGTTTTAAAATTAATTAACTACGTGAAGTCCAATCAATATTGAAAACTTATGTATTCTTAATGACAATACATTATTTTTAAATGTCTGAGTCTTTAAATTACAATCCTATAGAATCCGAAGCTAATCACTTTTTATTTTTGGTATCTCTTTGTTATTTATGAAAGGATAAATTTATACATAGAAATATTTTTGATTTAGTAAGTCTTCTTACTCTCTTCATTGTTAAAATTAAAAAAAAAGGTACACTGGAACTATCATTATACTTCATTCATATATATATATATATATATATATATATATATATATATATCTCAGTGAGTGAGTACATTTTGTACATTAACAGATGTTTACAGGTGTGTGAATTTCTGTTTCAATTGTGCAAATTAATATATGTGATGGAATTAGTTAATGTCAATACGCTTGAGTATGAAAGTATGTGGTGTTAAATATCTCTATGTGTATATAACGTATATATATATATAATGTATATATATATATATATACATTTATTATATATATATATATATATATATATATATATATATATATACATTTGTGTGACGTGTGTAAATATGAGTGTTAATGTGTTGATGTTTAATTATTTTTTCTTTACAATATTCATTTTATGCAGCACCCCATACGAGTAAGCAAAGAGTTTTAAATAATAATAATCAAATGAAGCCAAGAAACATCAGCCAGTAGGATACAATTATTGAAAACTTGTCCAATATACCGACTTCCAAGTCAATATCTGTATAAATAAACAAAATGAAGCTTTGGGCGGCCCTCCATCACCAGTTAGCCATGCAGTAGCACTGTCAGCGGTCCCAGTGTAAGCACCGGTGTGCAGGTACCTTGGTCAGACATACCTGCGGCACCACTACTTATAGCGGGAGACCGACTCTTTGATTTGTCCTTACCTTTCTGATTGATGGAAGGATGACGTATTTAGCCCGCACAATTTTTAGCGGCACAATTTTTAGCGGTGCCCTAGTGGCACAGCTTGTGGTGCCCCCTTGTGGCACAGTTTGTGGTGCCATTTCTGCATTCACCCGTGGAGACAGCACGACGGCTTTATGTAAACGGATTTTCTTACCTTGACAAGACACAGTTCCTGGGGACATGACGGGGTGGGAGAGGCGGGGGGGTGTTCATGACGTCAGAACAGACAACTGAAATTAAGAAACTAATCACACAGGGTGATGGTATGGGTCACAGGGTGAGGGTATGGGTCACAGGGTGAGGGTATGGGTCACAGGGTGAGGGTATGGGTCACAGGGTGAGGGTATGGGTCACAGGGTGAGGGTATGGGTCACAGGGTGAGGGTATGGGCTAGGTGTACGGTGAAAATTATTGGTCATTCATTGTTTTGTTTTTTTATATATTTTTTTTAATCTGGTTGTGTAAGAGTGGGTTTACGATGACAATGGAATAAATAAAAAAAAGATATTAAAGCGTAAAAAAATATGAAAGTTCACATAGTTAAATAATCAACATTTTTTTTTAGGAATACTATAGGCTATCTTAGAAGTGATCAAGATATGTAGGTGAGTGTTGTTAACACAATGATAAAATAACATTGCTTATATTCTATAATATATAATAAGCTGTGAATTGTTAATAATGTTGAGACGAGATACTTAAATTAATATTCTCTAAGTCATTAATATAAAAATAACCACATTATTCATAACTAAAGTAAAGTAGTCATGCAAACATCAATTATCAACTATTAATATCAATATCTTTTAACAATATTGAAGTAAATTTTTTTAAAAATTAATGAATAAAAAAAATAATGAATAAAAAAAGAATGAATTCTATGTAAATTATCTAAAAATAGGTGCGTATTGCACCCCGAATTAAATAACTAAATAATTGAATATGGCTTTTACTATTGCAACAATTAGCCTACATACTACACGTTGTCAGCCATGATTAGCATTTAAGGACTTAATTAAACTTTACTTTTACTTAATCTTCAAATGTAAGAAATTAATGATTAAATAACTAAAACTATGATACACATAATGTTTTCTATTTGTACGGGTTAGTTTTTATGTGTGTAATATATATGACTGAAGTTCTGGATCATAATTTCGTTAAACCAAATGATTGTTCAAAAAATTAGTCAACTTACTGCGCACATATTTGTGAAAAAAAAGACAACTTAATGAGTAAGAGAACTGACCTGTTAGTGTGCTGGACAACTGGACTTGAAGTTTGTTCTGGTGTGGTAAGGGCATTTGTTGAGCACGACACTGGGGTAAATAGGCTATACCGTGAGTAACATTTGAGGCCAACACGCGACTTTTGGACCAGCGAACATGTCGGAGGTCAGGACAGCTGTTACAGCTTCACACACGGGCACGCGCGCACATACACACACAGGGTGGGGGAAGAAGGAGGGGGAGTGTCGTCTCCTCCCTCTCCCCCCTCACACTGTGACATGGTGGGGGGAAAGGAGAGTGATTCCCCCTTCCCTTCTGGGCCACAGGTTTATATTACAATATTTCGTACGTATAGAAATAATTATGTATTCACTCACATTTCCAGCATGTATGCAGTTCACTGTTTTCTAAACAAATGTTGGCTGGTTGAAGACCTTAAAAATATTCTGAGTCATTCGGCTAAAGTTCAGACAAATTGTACAATGTAGGTGTTGTTTGTTTGTAGTAAGATACTCTACTCAAAGTTTAGCTATGGCGAGTGGATTGTTATAGATAATCATACACATAATTTATTATTTACATTTTTTTTTTAACATTTACTAAAATTATTGTTCAGACATTGATATTAATAGATTATAATTGATGTTTATAGGTCTGTAAGCTCTTTCACCTGTCTGAAATTAAAAAAAAATAATAAAGAAGACACACAGAAAAGTATATTGCTTCTGTCTGTAATTCTGTCAAGAGTTAAATGGCTCTTTAGTTTCTTGTCCTCCAGCTCTCACCCCAGCCCCCCACTCAAGTTTTGTTAATTTTTATTATCAAAATATCAACTTAAACATTTCAGTCTATTTTCATACCTTACATTTGATGGTTTTGCTTTAACTGTTCTTGTTTTGTTCATTGAAGGAATGGCAATTCAGGAGATTGCAAGCTTTTTTCTTTGCTTCTTTTTGCCTTTGTTCACTTTTTTTTTTTACCTGTAAAAAAAATGTCATCAAAATATGTCTTCATTTGGTTATCAACAGTAAACTAAACATAAATATTTAACTGTATAGTTTTCAAAAGTTGATCCGTTCATGGTCTTCTTATACTTTTACATTTCAAATTAGATTGTCCCGAGACGTGAACAATGCCACCTATTATGCTTCAATTTAGAACCAATCACGTGACAGCGACCCCAAGCACGCGCATAGAGGTTCCCCAGCTGACGACCAGACGACATCGATTAGTATGACGTTATCACACGTGACTAACTGCTATTGGTGGAGGTAAAACACGGGGGTCATTATGACGGGTATGAATGGGAAGGGGGGTGGGAGAACGAATTAATAAAACATTTTATACATTTCTGACATAATGGACGTCTTTCTAGAACTTATAAGCCCCGTAGCGTGAAAATTCTACAGCAGTGGCCAGGCAATAGCGGGGGGGGGGGGGCAGGAAATAAATTTTACTAAGTAGAGCAAACAAGCAGAGGGGGCCAGACAAAACGCAGGGGAGGGAGGCGGCCGTCTTGCCCCCCCCCCCACACACGCTACGGGCCTGGACGTATATATATATATATATATATAAATAGATAGATAGATAGATAGATAGATAGATAGATAGATAGATAGATAGATAGATAGATAGATAGATAGATAGATAGATAGATAGATAGATAGATGAGTTTTAACTAACGTTCAGTTTAAGAAAAAAGCCATTGATACCAATTAGAAATTACATTTGTCAGGTAATCACAAATTCTACAAGACTTGTGCACAGAAAAAAGAAGTGAAGAGACGTATGAGTTCAAAATTAATGTTAAAATGGTAAATGATGGAACTCTTCTTAGATATATGCGTACACTCTGTTCATTGATACAGCCAGTGGCGATACCAAGAAGGCGCAAGGAGGCGGAAATTTTTTTATCCTCAACAAAATATATAATTCAAAAATGTGTAAATGCATAATTACAGCTCCGTTTCTCTGTTTGTTACATAAAATGGACTTATACTACTAAAATTCCCACAACAGTTAATGGTAGTACAGAGAATGTAAATTTAGCCATGCAAGGCGAAGGTCGTACAATAGCTGAACCAGCTGTGGCGACAGTCTGAAAAATATTTTTTAACGTCCCTGACCAGAACAGCTCCGTCACGCATGATGTCCAACAACGTACCTCACGTGACACCATGTCCTCCCACCACCTCACCTCCAGCCCTTTTCCTCACCTGAAATGTAAAAAAAATATAGTAACACGAATATTAGCAGTATATAGAGATGGTAATACGCGAGTAGATATACTGCTCATCCAGAATATTGAGATAGAAGTTACATGATAACACAGAGTCCATTTTGTTTGTGTGTAGATGAGTGTTTTTTTTTTTAAAAGTTCCCTTAGCCCCAAAGGGGCCATCGGGGCAGATGACGTTTAGAATTCACCTGTTTCTATAACCTCGGCATATGAAGGGATTGTGTGGTTAGCACAACGCCCAGCCGCCTTTACTTCCCCCACTCAAGTCAGGTACCCATTTAAAGCTGGGTGGACTTGTGGGACGAATTTTTGTAACAAATTTCACCTGGAAAAATTCTCATGGTTCTCACCGAGGATTGAACACAATGCTCTCGGGTCGACAGTCGAGTATCTACACCACTCGGCCATGCATGTTATAAAATTAGACATAATGCATCACCGAAAGCTTATTTTGTTTTGGACGATTTCTTTAACGATATGAAAACAAGAACTCACCATGTCCAGTTAGTGAGAGTCGAATTTGAATAATTTAATTTGGAATTTAAAGAAAAAAAACCCTGAAATTTATTATCACAAAAATGACTGAAATATTCGGTAGAAAACTGATTAAATATAAGGACTCCTTTATTAATGTTGTTGGTAGTAGGTTGCCTTTCAGACAAAGTACACGATAATTGAGAAATAAGAAAAATAAAAAAAAAAAAAGGTGTTTTTATTTACGTGGGTCTCTTTGAAGATTGTGAAGTTGTTTAGTGCATACATCCATGGTCAGTTTATATACTTCATAGAGACCGTGTGGGCTTTAGGTATATCATACATATTGTTTATTATGGCGCTAGACATTTAACAGAAAAAAATAGATAGTAGACTCTAGCAGCAGCTCAATTTTAGAGTTTTAACCTTAGTTTTCTAAATTTCTTTGCCTAAACTTTTTTGCCTTTAAGCCCACATAAAATGTTTAAAACATTAGGACTCAGCAATTAATAAAGTTATAGCAATACATTTTTGTACTCATTGGATTAAATCAACGCAGACCTCCATAAGTTAAGTTACCATGTACAATCTCAAAGAATATTTTTCAAATAATGCATGCTTAGCTGTTAGTTCACAGTTTGAAAAAGCAATACATAAAAAAAAGTTAACACTTGAAACCACCAAAGCTATAATGATGTGTCAACATAGAAATGTATGTGCTTTTTAAGAGAAACATACATTTTGAAACGAACGTTGATTATCTCAATTCCAAGAAGGTTTGAAAGTCTTCGTTATCCCGACACATTATAATTTCCTTGGAAACAAGAAGATATTGCTGTACTTCTATCAAGACTTGTTTATGCCACGTAACTTTAAATAACCACAAGTCATTGAAGCGATTCTATATGATTATGAGTAGAAAAGAATCCCCCCCCCCCCCTCAATACAACATTGGGTTAATATCATTTTTAAAGCAAATCAAAGAAATCCTAGAAAAAAATTTCTTTTATGTCCGTCAGAGCTTGACTCGGCGAAACACTTTCTTAACTGGAGGACACTAACATTAATCTCTGATATCCTCATCATAAAATAATGATCCTAGCTATGACCTGAATTTTTGTTACGATTTATTTCAAATGGATATTATCAATAGATCACGCATTATGTATGTATGTATGTATGTATGTATGTATGTATGAATGTATGTATGTATGTCCGGCCACTTTTACTTTTCCCAACAAATGTCGGGTACACATTTTTTTAAAGCTGGGTGGACCCCGAGAAAATACCGACTCTCGCCGTGACTCGAGCTGGAACTACCTGCTTGCAGTCGAGCGCTCTGCCAAACTACCACCCCGTCCCGACATATCAAGTATGAGTTGACCTAATTTAACTTTGAAAATATCAGTTTCAGATTTTGATTTGAAAATAAAAAAGCAAACAGGAGCAAATTTCAGGTCTGTGTTACCCGCGAACGTTTACCCTATCGGTGGCACAGTGTCGAAAAAAAAGTTATATAATTAAAATAAAAACAATACACACATTTCTATAAATAAAAAAACAGATAAAAAAATAAAAAAACATTCACAACTCACGAAACGAACAAACACAGGAATACATTCACTCTGGTATTCATAAAAAAAGGAGAAATCTATTTATACACAACCTCAAATAACATATCAAATATATTTATATTTATACATACATTTTCTGGTAATATAAACGCATACTGACACGTACACACATATATATACACCCCGCAAAGAGAGATGTATACATTTCTAACAAAAAAACTGCAGAAGTCAATAGTTGTACAATATTATGATATAACTTCCTGCATCCACCTATATACAAAGTTTATCTTCATGTCTCTATCCAACCTGTCACCGCCCATAATGACGTTCCCGCCTATTGACAAAAAAAAAACAGTTGATGTGAGCACACAGTTAGAACTACTGCACGTGCTGCAGACAACACGTGTTCGACTCACGCTGGCTCTCTTTGTTGTCCTTTTACACGTCACCTACCCGATCCCTTCTCTCTCCCCCCCCCCCTCCACTCCCCGTTCACCAGTCCATTCATTTACTTTTCTATGATTGAAAGGACATAAAAATCTCTCAAAGAAATAAACTGGGCTTTTGTTATTTGACTCATCACCCCCACCCCCACCACACCACCATTTTTTTAAAAACAATAAGTATAAGAGAAGAGCGAATGTAAGTCAACTGCTCACTCGAACATTTTTTAATGAAAGTTACTTTTATGTATGAACATTTTTACTGTAACTGTTTATAACTCTCTACAGATTGTGAACACGTTTCATCAATTTAATTATTTTATAGATCATTATACAACATTTCTCTCAAACTTTAATAATACTCAGCCCAGAATTTATAATACATTTATATTGTGGTTTTGAGAGACGAGGGAACTTGAAATTCGGTTTATATTGTCATAATGGGAATGAGAGAGGGTACACTATTGGTCTTTTACCTTATACAATGTGAACGACCCTTTAGCTATTACAGTGATGCATTGGTTAACGACGATAATCATTCCTTTACCCAAACGCACATTTAAAAAGTAAATTTTAAAAAAAAAGTAATCGATAAAAAAATAATCCGTTTATATAAAAATGTTCACATTTTTGCACTCCAGTTACATAGAGCATAAAATCAACGAAAGAAATTAAACTGAAATAATAGTAAAAATCTTTACTTGTAGGCCTATAATATTGTTGTTTTTCTTTTTACTTTTATTTTTGCTACATTCAAAAACTTTAAATTAGACAAATATTCGTCCTGCCAAGTCACAAAGAGCTTTTAGATAATATTTTACATAAACATTAAATTTAATCATAAAGGCCTTTTTAACTTTAACTAATTTGTGATAAATACTCAAATGAAGAAAAAAAAATACTTGTTTTATAATATATTTATGGCAGGATCACTCAAATATTACAATGGGAGACTCCAGCTAACTCAACCCCCTGGTATATTAAAGGTTAATTATGTTATAACTAATTGTAATAAATTCAATTTTCATGCATTATTTATAAAACTATAAGAGAGACATGACAAACACTTACCATTGTGTCTATACCATTGGGTCTCAAATGTTCTTTAACCAAAATCGAAATATGGAAACTGGTCCAGTATAGTAAGAAATAGGGTATATTCATAATACACTGTCAAGAACCCCAGAGGATCAGTAGATGCTTCAAGGGAATCCATAAATTAACTTTATGTGTAAAACTGAAAGTGATTGCGATGTATCGGTCCGTAGAATTTAAGGATCATCTCTGAATGAATTTACAAAATAAGTCAGTACATCAGTTAACTTGCAACTGTTGGAAAGTCATCAAATGGACTTAAAAAAAAACAACATGAAATATTGTTGATAGTTCACTATTATTGTTGATAGTTCACTATTATCACTTATGAACTCAGAATTTAAACTTTCCCCAAAAAGAGACCCCTGAAGACTGAGACAGTCTCCCCTTATCAAACTAGATTATATACAGTTGTCTCCCCTCTTCAAGCTGTGACCACTAGTTTTCATATTGATGAGCTGATCGCTCCCCCCTCCCTCCACATGGACTTTTCGGGACTAGTCTTTAATGGATACATGAAAGGTGAGCAGGTTTTAGCTGTTGTGTACGCCTGGTTGAGCCGACCCTTTATTGTCTGCGGGAGTTAGCTATGATATTTGTTGATGTTTTTAGTGGTTGTAATAACACCGGGAGATCGAAACTAATTTCACATCAGGCCAGACGAAATTGTTGTCAACAAATCAATTGAAAAAAAACATCAATGGAATAAAGAATATAACTAACTAAGGTTTCTGTTTCTGAATTTAATGATAAGTCTATGGGTGATGAACAAAATTACAAAATTGTTTATTTACAGCAATTAAAGGGGCATTATAAAGGTCATCTGAATTTTGTATCCACCTTATTAAATGAATTTCGACGTTTGTCTGCCCTTAACGTATTTTTTGTGGATATTTAATATAAACAGAAAATTAGGAAGTACCTATTATATATATATATATAACTAGTAACTCTGATGTTTTTGACCAACTGTAAATATACTATTAAGTATTACACACAACATATACTTCACAAGAAGTTCTGGAAATAATAACTTGCTATAATAACGCACCCTATAGTTTATCTTTTGCAGCTAATTAGATAAATAATAGTACATTTTTAAAAAATGACGCCCCCCTCCCCAAAATGTTTAAAGCCCCTGACAAGTGTTTGGGTTGCTTTCCCATCGAGGCGACTCTGCCTATAATATGTTTATTATGTTCTGTTGTATACTTGTTCTGTTTACTTGTTTTGTGTACTTTACTATAAAATTGTCTATAACGTGTAAAGTGTAATGTGATTTTCACGACAAGTTCACAGCGTGCTACGTATTTTACTAAAGGAAATATTAACATTATATTTCGCCTATAATTCGATCTCCGTCAATATCAAATACTTACGAAAGGTATTTAGTCAATACATGCATATCTCAGATATCCATAGTCCAGGGCATTGTTTCCAAAAGTGTGGTAAGCGTACTACAGGGGGTAGGCGAAGAGTTTGGCGGGGGGTACGCACCTTATCGGGCTGAAAACATCGGGTAAGCATTAAACAATGAAATGAGGAGAAACCAAGACCGTACAAACAATATACACGTTTTTTTTCTATTTTGTTGTTTTATTTACTATGGGTACTCAGTACAATTACAAACATTTAAAAGGGGGGTACACAGATCTCAAACGTTTGGGAAACACTTGTCTTCCGCATCAGTCCGCATCAGATGTGTACGTGTGATTCTGTGAGTGTGTTTGAATGTGTGTGTTTGTGTATGTGTGTGTGTACGTTTGTGTGTGTTAGTCAATGGTATACGTGTCAGTTATTCTTTTATTTTCATATTTCCTGTATTATTGTTTGTTATAAAGAATTAATGTCACTGTATCTCCCACTTGGTCCAGGCACGACTCGTCGCTATGGATACTGACGTCATGGAAGTTTGTGCCATCGCAACATTATGATCGTTAAAAGAGCATTGACCACCTGGCGACTTGCAATGCCCATTATAACGGTCACAAGGTTGAAGTGACATGTCATGTGATACTTTGGGTTTTTTTTTTTTGTACTCTTACTTCCGCTTTTGTTCCAGTGCACGTATAGTTGAAATCAGAATGAACATTTAGCCTACATTACTAGTGCAGCAGATCCAGGCGTGGTACCATTAGATTTCAATTGTGTGGTCTCTAGGCAGGGGCGTAATATAGGTAGGGCTGTAGTGTACTTGTGCACATATTCTTGGCTGATGCGAGGTCCAGTTAGAATTTATTTTTGTTTTTAATTTTTTTTTTTTATAAGTAGGTGCCTTAGAGATAGTTAACATCTTACGCAGTGCAAAAATGACGCGAAGACATCCCCCTCCAGTGACGTAGCGAGTTTAACTCGCGCCCGGGGCACAAAACCTTTTAAGCGCCCCCTCATTTGAAAACCGTATAATGTTATAGGTAAAATATACCATTTGGCGCCCCTTTGTGAGCAGCGCCCGGGGCATGATGCCCCCTTGCCCCCCTCACTATGCCACTGCCCCTCCCCCCACATTTACTATTGTAATATTATAGAAACAATACTCACTTTCTTTTAATTTTTTAGCATAAGCCTTTCCAGTGCATCCACCCAGCCCTCCCCCAAAATAAAATGTACATGTACTGAGTTTATTTGTAATTTTTTATTTTGCATTGTATTAGGGCGTCATCATATACTCTCCACTTCTTCCAATATAACGTAACCCCCCTCCACACCCACTTTCATGCGTTAAGTAATATGTGAACGATCCGCAAATTATTTATGATGTAATTATGAAACTTTAAGCATAAGGCGTGGCACAGTTAGAATTAATTATGTTGTGGCTTTAGTCAGAAGTTTAGTGCACAATGAAGACAGTAACAACATCAGGAGAGAAACAGTTCATCACTACATGAAAGCTCAGGGTGGTCTCTGGTCATCAACGAATGGAAAACAGTTGAGGAATAATTGAGGGGAGGGGATTTCTAGATCGTACTACTAACAGAATTGGAGAAAAATTTGTTTAGGCACCTGACTGTGGTCAAAATGTTTGGTCCAGGGGTAAGTATTAAAAGTAAACCGATGTCAATAGACTTATAAAACAATGGAAGTTTAGATGCACGGTCAATGTATGATGCAATGAGCCCAAAAAACAAAACTCGTTACGCTCAATGGGCCGCGGAAATGCACACGTAACCCCTTTACACATAAGACAACGAGTAAATGTGTCCAACTTCGCAGAAAGCATTCTGCTAGGCTTATATGTCTGTCATGCTCATACGTCTGACATGCTCATACGTCTACGATATTCGGTCTCGCGATTGACATTCACCATACGCCATGCAAATGGCATTCACACTAGCCCCTTCAAATGACACTTGCCCCAGGCACGCAGATGACAATCGTCATAGGATTTGTGTAATGCTAAGGCCGCATTGGCGGACAGTTTTCATTTTATTTGACTTGAGACAACATCAAAACGCATTCAAGGAATACATTATATTGTTAAGACATTTTATCATTTAGTTTGTGTATGGTATTTGGACAAATCATTGAAAGTTTTGGAGCATTTAATGATTTGTTAAGACATTTTATCATTGAGATTATTTTTGGTATTTATGACATTGAAAGTTTTGGAACATTTAATGATTTGTTAAGACATTTTATCATTGAGATTTTTTATGGTATTTATGACATTGAACGTTTAGGAGCATTTAATGATTTGTTAAGACATTTTATCATTGAGATTATTTATGGTATTTATGACATTGTAAGTTTTGGAGCATTTAATGATTTGTTAAGACATTTTATCATTGAGATTTTTTATGGTAATTATGACATTGAAAGTTTTGGAGCATTTAATGATTTGTTAAGACATTTTATCATTGAGATTATTTATGGTATTTATGACATTGATAGTTTTGGAACATTTAATGATTTGTTAAGACATTTTATCATTGAGATTTTTTATGGTATTTATGACATTGAACGTTTTGGAGCATTTGATGATTTGTTAAGACATTTTATCATTGAGATTATTTATGGTATTTATGACATTGAAAGTTTTGGAGCATTTAATGATTTGTTAAGACATTTTATCATTGAGATTATTTATGGTATTTATGACATTGAAAGTTTTGGAACATTTAATGATTTGTTAAGACATTTTATCATTGAGATTATTTATGGTATTTATGACATTGAAAGTTTTGGAGCATTTAATATTTTGGCTTTTAAAAAACAACATCAACTAGAAATATCAACTGAGATGTAAACTGGTCTCAAATATCAATTGAGATGTAAACTGGTCTCAAATATCAACTGAGATGTAAACTGGTCTCAAATATCAACTGAGATGTAAACTGGTCTCAAATATCAACTGAGATGTAAACTGGTCTCAAATATCAACTGAGATGTAAACTGGTCTCAAATATCAACAGAGATGTAAACTGGTCTCAAATATCAACTGAGATGTAAACTGGTCTCAAATATCAACTGAGATGTAAACCGGTCTCAAATATCAACTGAGATGTAAACTGGTCTCAAATATCAAACATTTAGCGGGTGGACAGCTGGCCAGGATAGACGAGATGTTTTAATGTCCATCTGATTATGTTATCTGTAGCGGATGGCACAGGGAAAATATTTTACTTCAGCTGTGACCAACCGCTCCATTTCACAGGAATCAATAAACTCTACGAGATCATGTTGACTTGTGAATACTATAGAGATGTTGTTGTTGTTGTTACTTTTTTTAAAACATTATTATTATTTTTTTGTTAATTTAAAACTAACCAATCATTCCTCAAGACAAAGGAAATAATTAAATTCGCCCACCAACCCAAACGTTCAGTTGGCAGCAGCTGCTGGAATCAATGGAGGAAATGGGCACAAGGTGTTGCCCCTCTTCATTTCATTGATCCTACCTTTCTATGACTGAAGATACTGTAAAACTTCTAATGAACGCAGGACAGAATAAATTGTTAGTCGAATGTGAATGTTGCAAGATGAATAGTTTGAAAGGTTTACTTTAATTAGACATAGACACAATTTTTGGGTAGTTTGCGATGACAATGATGTCTCAATGGACATGGCAGACAATGACAGAAGCACGAAGCAACTGTCATATTTGGTCTTCGTGTTTCTGTCACAGACAAAGTTGTTGTTTAATTATGGATGTAAAGACTATACAATTAATATTTGTGATATTGGTCAATGGATACGTAATCATTTAACAATGTCTTTATAATTTAAAGTTGAAGGTACCAGTAGGATGGATAATGACAACTGATATAGGCCTACTTTAGTGAAAGAGATGTTATAACAACTGATGTACCTTAGTGAAAGAGATGTATAACGACTGATATACCTTAGTGAAAGAGAGATGTTATAACAACTGATATACTTTAGTGAAAGAGTGATGTTATAACAACTTATATACTTTAGTGAAAGAGTAATGTTATAACAACTGATATACTTTAGTGAAAGAGATATTATAACAACTAATATACTTTAGTGAAAGAGAGATGTTATAACGACTGATATACTTTAGTGAAAGAGATATTATAACAACTAATATACTTAGTGAAAGAGAGATGTTATAACGACTGATATTCTTTAGTGAAAGAGATGTTATAACGACCGATATAATTAGTGAAAGAGATGTTATAACAACTGATATACTTTAGTGAAAGAGTGATGTTATAACAACTGATATACTTTAGTGAAAGAGATGTTATAACAACTGATATACTTAGTGAAAGAGATGTTATAACGACTGATATACTTAGTGAAAGAGATGTTATAACGACTGATATACTTAGTGAAAGAGATGTTATAACGACTGATATACTTTAGTGAAAGAGATGTTATAACGACTGATATACTTTAGTGAAAGAGATGTTATAACAACTGATATACTTAGTGAAAGAGATGTTATAACGACTGATATACTTAGTGAAAGAGATGTTATAACGACTGATATACTTAGTGAAAGAGATGTTATAACGACTGATATACTTTAGTGAAAGAGAGATGTTTGAAAGGGTCTAAGAAATAACCAGCGAACAGTTGTTATATTTTCATTAAGCCAGATCAAATTTATACGAGATACTCTCTTCAGGGCCGGTCTTAAGGAGTCGTTTACTAGTCGGGGGCCTTGATAATACATGATCTCATGTGAATATTCTGGTCTGGGGCTTTTGAGCAGAAGGGACCCCAGGGTAGTAAGACACCCACTTTTACTATTTGTTTTTTTAAAATGTTGATGGCCTGTATTGAAGATGTATATATTTAATTCAGGAAGTACTACAGACCTACCTCTGTCATGTGTCATAAGATGTACAGACTTACTTCTGTCATATCTTATATTATGTACTACATACCTACTTCTGTTATATGTTGTAGTATGTACTACACACCTACTTCTGTTATGTGTTATAGGATGTACTACACACCTACTTCTGTCATGTGTTATAGGATGTACTACACACCTACTAGCCCAAGTACATAATGAAGTCATATTAAAACAGTGAATTCATTAGTTACCTGGGTCCTGTTTCACTGTGTGAGCAAACATTAACTACTCACTGCACATCTCTCATTTTTATTTGAGAAGCGTTTGCGGCAACAGGTGCTAACTAGAAAATTATGGGTTGACTGTGACACACATACACACTAATGTTTATGGTTGACTGTGACACACGTACACACTAATGTTTATGGTTGACTGTGACACACGTACACACAGTACTTGTCGGCTGTACTGTGTCTGAGGTCTTGTACTTATCACAATTCTAAAACAAAACACACAATCAAACAGCAGTTTTTACTCTCTCTCTCTCTCTCTCTCTCTCTCTCTCTCTCTCTCTCTCTCACACACACACACACACACACACACACACACACTCACTATCTCACTCACAACCCATTTGAAGGAATGAGATGTTTTGATTTTTTTTTCTATAGATGCTATGAACCACACAATGGGACCGTTTTAACTAGTGACATTTTTTTCATCCTCCCCGCCATAGAGCCTAGTTTGTTATGACATTGGAGGAACCATAGGTAGCTAGCTGACTCTGGTCTAGCTGGGATTAGAACCCGTTACATGCAGTATGCAGATCGGGCTACGGCACGCATCGCCGCCGAATCTCATTTCAACCTTCCACCCTCCAAAGAAAGGGGCCTTGAAAAAAAAATATTAGGGTGCCCCCTCCCAGGGCCTTTTTAAGGTCATCGTAGGCCCTAGGCACTTCAAAGTCGTAGGCCCTCCCCGACTTCATTTTTTAATATTTTTCAAGAATGCACAAGCACTTAATTGCCATTCTGGCTTTCGTAGGCCCTTGAAAAGTCCGTAGGCCCTAGGCACAGTGCCTACTGTGCCTATATGATAAAGCGGCCCTGCCCCCAATTAAAATAGGCATTAATTATCTTAAAAATGGGGGGGGGGGCATTATTTTTTTTCCTGGAATTCATCTATTGCAACGAAAGATGAGAACGTACAAGTTCAGTGAATTAGAAACATTGACTGGTCTATGCGACAGGAAAGTGTGGCCGGAAGTGGGTATATTTCAAATCTTTCCCGGTTACGCATTTAAATTAACCGGCTCGCCCTTCAACGACATTAAACCGGATTATCTAGAGACTTTTTTAAACTGAGGGAACATTTTTTTTAATTTGACACAAGGGCTGGAAAGAAGGATGGTGTATTTATATCATTGATTAAAAATTAAAATGTAATCGTCATCATGTGGAGAGATGCTGATCGCGGACCGGATCAATGGGCGGCTTTTAGCCCGCGGGCCGTATTTTGCCCACATATGGTGTATAGTTTACTGATTAGTCTCTATATCTTTCTGTCTCTTTCTCTTTCTCACTTTACACACTTATACATGAGTGAGAGAAAGAAAGCCAATAAGAGAGGAGGAAAAAACAAACTGACGTAATTATAAAATAATTAAAACGAGGCACTATAAATACAGCCAGTCTGCTATATCCAGTGGTGGTATTCTGAGTAGGCCGAATTTACCAACCTTGTTCAGGGACGACATCAATGTCTTTATATTTAATAATTTATGAGATTTCATTGCAGTAAAATGTAAAAGAAAAACAACTTATGAAATCACAAAATATTCATTATCATTACTAAAGAAATAAGAGCGGGTGACCATTTTGATATATAAATTTATTTATTTATTGATAATTATTAGCTGATGTTAAGACATATTTAGTTCGAACATTGTAATAACCCACGCTTGTATTCTATAATATATATATATATATATATATATATATATATATATATATATTGTCTAAATTGGTGCACTTATCTCCTTTACTAATATGGTGTCATTGCCCGGTTTAGCGCTTTTTTATTTAGTGAAGTCATTTTCTCAGAACGTATCTTCAGTTTTTAAGTGAGATATGTGTGTAAATACAATTGATAAATAGCTTTCACAATTATAATCGCTATGTGAGTTTTATAATGAAGAACTCCACGTGTCGTATAAAAATCAATAAATATTTGCACACTACACTGCCAACATATGCTGGTTAAAACATTATTTTAATTGAATTGTTAGCTCCCCTGGTTCTGACTTGCGTCAACATGGCGCCTTTAACCTCTCCGCGCATAATCCTCGAACCTATTTGCAAGAGCTAGACAACAAGTGATCTAAATACTACGTTGAAAGAATGGTGATTGGCCCCAGCTTGAGGGGGGCCCCAAATTATTTAATTACATTAAATATTAAGTACATCATCTCATGTCATGGTGTCGAATGTCAAAATGCAGGGGCCGCCAAAGAGGCCAAGCCCCCGCCCCCCCCAAATCCCTAGGTCCGGCACTGCTGACCAGGGCCATTGGGGGTGGAGTAGGGCAACCGACCAAGTCCCTCGCCTGAAGAGGTGGAGAGGGCGCGAAATTTGAGAACCACTGTTTAACACAGACTACACACAGACAGTTTAAATAGATGGAATAAACAATACATAACTGTGACCTCCATTATAAAGTAACACTCATAATTATCAATGCAATATGTTTATTCTTTTTGTTCCTTTAATAAAATTTAAGATTTCAGAGCGAATGGTGTGAGATATATTGTATAAACTATACAATGATGTGAGATATATTGTAAAAACTATACAATGATGTGAGATATATTGTATAAACTATACAATGATGTGAGATATATTGTATAAACTATACAATGATGTGAGATATATTGTATAAACTATACAATGATGTGAGATATATTGTATAAACTATACAATGATGTGAGGTATATTGTATAAACTATACAATGATGTGAGATATATTGTATAAACTATACAATGATGTGAGATATATTGTATAAACTATACCATGATGTGAGATATATTGTATAAACTATACAATGATGTGAGATATATTGTATAAACTATACAATGATGTGAGATATATTGTATAAACTATACAATGATGTGAGATATATTGCATAAACTATACAATGATGTGAGATATATTGTATAAACTATACAATGATGTGAGATATATTGCATAAACTATACAATGATGTGAGATATATTGTATGAACAAAATGGCACATAATGGTAGGCCTACCCCACGATAGCGATTTATTATGTCAACTGGGTGTGATCTATTCCAGTGGTCCCCAACCTATTTCTCGCCACGGACCGGTCAGCGTTCGATAATTTCACCGCGGCCTGCTGAAAAGGAGGGGGTAGGGTGTTGATTATTTCTCGTACATTTAAAGTCGCATTATTCCGAGAGAAATACATCACAGTGAATAAAAAGGAAATAATTTAATGCTTCTTAGGCGGCCCGGTTCCGGTCCGCGGCCCGGGGGTTGGGGACCACTGATCTATTCTGTTGTAAAAACTAAACTCACAGCCCCGCACGTGCTCTCCTCACGTGAGGCCGCCATGATTATGTTACTGCTCACATTTCGTATCCATTCTGAACAACACGGAGAATTTTTATAAGAAATTTTTATCGTTTTAATTTCCAATCACCCGTAACGCAGTGTTCAATTAAATTCATCAACTTCGAGTAATTATAGATTCTGATATTCTAATTGTAATTTAATAATAAAAAGATGATCAGTTTTCTCTTTGTCGTGCCCATTTGAGACCCATCGATGGACTTAACAATAAACTATACACTGTGTTAATTAACGAGGATATAATGTAATATACAGTGTTGGACTAATGAAATTCACGGGTTGTTTTATTAAAAACATCGTCTCTAAGTAAATGAATCCGCGAACTGAATAATTTGATGTTTATATTGTGTGAAAAGAGAAAATTAGAAACATAATTATTTGTAGGACAAAGTGATCTTAAGAATGTGTGAAATAATAGTTTATAGATAGTATAGTATATGTTTTCATTTCGAACGTATTTTTAGAGCATTTTCGAAAAAAATGCTCTATTGTCCCCGTTTTGTCTGTCTGTCTGTCTGTCTGTCCGTCATCACCCTAGATATCAACAACCATAAGTCCTAGACCCATGATGTATATATCATTTTGTAGGTCTTGGCCTGCCATGTGTACATCAAAAGTTCATTTCGCGATAGGACCTCTGAGGGCCGGGCTTCAGGGCTCCTAAGGGGCTTATATATTATATATATGGCCCCATTCTACACCTTGTACGTTAAATAACCCATTCATTTGGTGCGAAATACTGCAGCACGTAGTTTCACCAAGATTTATTAAGAAACTCATCGAATGAAATAGTAAGCTTGTGTTCTGAGTTTAATTGAAATTATCAGAGCTATGCAACAATTGACGGAGTTTTCGGACGATTAAATGACTACAATTTCGAATGTTTTCAATTATGAGTCCTATTTCAGTAACCACAAACCACTTGTAGTTAGATTTAAGAGAAAATATTATTTTTTCAAATATAAAGAAACGTCTTTATAATATTTTTTTTTACAGATATATGCATTACACAATTGAATTTATAAACATTTCCAAAATTTACAAATATTTACTGAAATATAACATACGTACTAATACATACACGAAAATGTGCTAACACGTCCTGTGTCCAGAATGGAACACAGGCTTAATTGCTTGTTTATACTTATTTCAGGTACAAAGCTTATTTTTGTACACTATGGCAATTTGTTATCCAATTCGCTATTACACACTAACTAATAAATTAATCGCAGCTCTAGACATTAGTTATTTGACCAAAAATGAGAATAAATTTCAATCACCAAACTGACCTTTGACACCACGACCAAAAAAAAAACAGTCAAGTGAACTGGAGTAAAACATGCTGTGTCCAGACAGTGTCACGTGGACATGTATGTAGACTTGTGCATCTCTATGTAAGAAATGTTACAGATGTGTACGCATAAGTAGGAGTGGCGGGAAATTAGATGGATGGGAGGGGGACAGAGCGGTTGGAATAGTGGGCGGTTAGCCATTCAAAAGAAATAAACTAACATATTGTGTGCGATCTTTGTTTGTTTTGTTTTTTTGTAGAGAGAAACGTTTTTTTTGGATTTATTGTTGGCAATCAATACACAGCTACTCACAGTGTGTGTATATGAACTGTGACTGTGACACACGTGCGGTGAAGCGGAACTGTTCTGACTCACCAATACAACTGATGAAAACAAATGCTAAGCTAATCATCTTTTGGTAACTTTATCTTCTCTGTTACATATTCAGCAGCGGCTTATTAAGGTGGTGACTAGGTCAAACACTCCCGTGCATTGAAGGTTGGTGTGCCGAGAAAGCAGAGGTATGGTATTGTGTATATCAAGGGTGGGTGTGCCGAGAAAACAGAGGTTTGGTATTGTGTATATCAAGGCTGGGTGTACCGAGAAAGTAGAGGTTTGGTACTGTGTATACCAATGGTGGATGTGCCGAGAAAGTAGAGGTTTGGTATTGTGTATATCAAGGGTGGGTGTGCCGAGAAACACAGATGTCCCTGTTTACAAATGTAACAGACTCGAGGTATACACCAAAACGTTGTTGTCGTTGTTGTTGTTTTCATTTTGATAGCGGTATAAAGTTTCAAATAAAACCACAGCAAGCAGGTTAGTAAAAATCACAGCTGCTTGCAAGAACATGGTGGAAGATCTTTGTCTCGTTCAGTATAATCTCAGCAAGTCAGATGTCTTTAGTTTTGAACAGAAAAATCAATATAGGCGCTCACTTAGGACAATGAATTAGGTGAGCAGACAACAAACAACAGAAGCTAAAGGTTGACAATAGGTCTCTGCAGACGAGTTGAGTAGAAGTACCTGGGAGGAGATTAAACTAAACCCTCCCCTCCTCCCCCAACACCTCCCCACTCCGACCTCCGTAATGTAGTATGATCCTCTCAGTCATACTGTGTAATGGCACGAATCTACGTCCTAAAGGTGTCCCTCCATAGTTACTTCTATTATTATTGAAATCCCTTTAAGAATGAGATACGTATGTTAACCCTATAAACAGAGCCCTTCTTATGGATTAGGAAAATATGCCTAGGACCCCCCCCCACAGATTAAAGGGGCCCTTTCATGCGTTATTTCCTCTCAACTCTGATGCTGTTAGGGCCCATCATGTACCTTTGCTTAGGGCCACCGAATATCTCTAAAAAAGATGGCCTAGCCCGACCCCGCCCCTAACGACTTAAGAACAGCGTGTCCTATAACCCCTAGTGGAAGGGTTCGCGTACTGAACTTGTTACATCCCGGCCCATGCATAGAGTACAACGACTTTAGGTAGTTGACTGGAAATAATGGATAGTGCTTTATAGAGGAAATCTCATTTTGACCAAAAGCTTCTCGCGTCCAGCCCCGTAGCGTGGAAATTCTACAGGAGGGGCCAGGCAATAGCAGGGGGGGGGCATGTAATACATTTTACTAAGCAGAAAAAATAAGCAGGGGGGGGCAGACAAAACGCAGGGGGGGCGGCCCCCCCCCCGCACGCTACGGGCCTGCTCACGTCTTACATTTTCGATATTCTAGCCAACTACAGCGTTGAGAAAGGGGGGGGGGGTAGGATTCAAATGCGTGACACAACCAAATATATGTGTAGAGTGATTGAATAGACTCCACTCATTGTGTGTTTGAGTGTGTCTTAAAATGTGTGTATAAGTGGTTGTGTGTGTAAGTGTGTTAATAGTCTGAGAGCTATGTTTGTATGAATTTGTGCCTAATCTACTAATAATGGTTTATAGTGGGTCCTTTGTTGACACGGAAACCAATATAGAAAACAAACCTACAAAAAATATTTATACTATACATGTATTATACTAGTCCCCCCAGGGAGGATAGGGGGAGTCCAACGAGGGCCAATGTGTGATTTCCCTCCAGGGTAAGGTGGGAGACGAACAAAGGGGCGATGGGTTCTCTCCCCACCCACATGGAGGGGGTATATGGAGACGCACAAAAAATATTACAAAAAATATGTATACTATACATGTATTATACTAGTACGAAGAAGGGCCACTGTTGATCCTCTAGCCCCAGGGAGGTCTCTATGGGGAGGGCAATGGACAGAGTATAGCCCCTGGTTCCTGCTCCCGTGTATATAGAGGGACTACATAAAGGGACTCCCCACTGCATGAAGTCGCCCCGAGTATATGGGGGGACTGCCCATAGAGGGCCCTTGATTTTCCTCCCCCCAAAGGGAAGATGTGCATATTCATAGGAGGTTGTCTTGATATTGTTTACCCAAGATGGAGTGTATTAATAAAAGAGGCGCACCAGAGTGTTCCACCCCCAGGTAAATAGGGAAAGTTCATCCGAGGGCCCACTGGATATTGTTTCCCCCCAGGTACATGGTGAATGTTCATAGACGGACCACTTGATATTGTTTCCCCCCAGGTATATGGTGTATATTCATAGATGGAACTCTGAACATCACAATTCTTACTACCCCCGCAACCAATCGATTGCTTTCTATTGCTCCAAACACACACACACCCACACCCACATATTGACTGTCACAGATGGACTTACCAACAATGTGTTGCCACAGCATCACCATGAATCTCCCAACCTGTTCAAATTATAAAGTACCAAGTATTCGCCCCTGGAAAATAGATATAACACCTTTGTGAGTTTTCTTTCTGTTACAGATACTGGACACTGAAAGTGCCCACAAATAAAAATTATGAAAGGATTGGTGAGAGGTTACACAACTAATGCAATGTTGTAGTTTTAATCTGACTTGAGAGCATTGTGCTTCCCCCCCCCCCTCGAAAAATACCATCTTGTTGAGCCCATTCAGTGTCGCCAGATATTTTTTTTTACCGAAAACCGTCAAAACTAAATAAGAAAAATCGCTGAAAACCCGCCAGATTATTAAAAGGGAAATTATATGTCCAAATTTATTATTATTTTTTTTTTTGCGTCATATTTTTTTTTGTATTGACGTTATATTACACGATTTAGCTACCAAAAACCCGCCAACCAAACATTAAAAAAAAAAACTCCCACTCATCTCCGAAAAAACTGGCTGGAAACCCGCCATTTTGGCAACATCAAAGTCAACGCCTGAGTACAAGCACTCAAAGGAATGACATAAACATGGTCAATACTTAGAACAGCTTTGAGTTTAGTGGATGTTCAGTGTAGGTTGTACATGGGCGAGTACTGACGTTAGGACGGCCTGACTACATTAAGTTTGTTTGTTTTAATTTTTAAATTGCACGGTAATCTAATCAAAAATTGATTTGTACACAAATCCCTAGAATCCTAGAGAATAGATTGCCGTCTCTGTCGGAAGCATGTGAATTCTACTTTTTAATTTGGCCTAATGGTTCCTATGGGATTCTAAATAGAAAGTTTATTTCATATATAATGAGCCATAGCCAGGAACTATGTATAGTTACTAGCGATGAATGTAACCTCACAAAGGAACACCTTGTTGTCAGCTGTCATGAATATAACCTATTTTAAATTACTCCACGTAGTTATTAACTGTTGCTGCCTCTTTATGCATTTATTCTAATTATTGTCATATGTAACGCACACACACACACACACACACACACACATATATATATATATATATATAATTATTATTTTACTATATTATTTTGGTTGAATCAAATATGTTAAGTAGAAAAAACGGCACACGAAATCACATTTATAATTTTATGGACAATAAAATGTTAAAATTGTATAAATTATTTTGACCCTCCTCTTATCAAGAACTCCCCCCCCCCCCGTTTAAATAATACCAAACATATCTTCTTTCATTTCATGATATCATGTTACACTATCTTTCCACATCTAGATACATTTCATATAGCAACTAGAAATTGTAAATAATTACTGAACCTTTGGATATTAATACAGATCATATTTAGAATTAGCTAGGACCAAACCTTTTATGATGGATTAAATTTCACTGAGCATTGCATAGTTTGTATTTCATTCAATTAGTATCAGCAGCTAAATTTACTCTATTTAAGAAGCGTGGCCTGCTATTGAAACCGGTAAAATTCAGATGAACGAGAACTTAAAGGTTAAATAAAAGTTTTACTTAATAAGAAGATAGTAAAATAATTCAAATTTTGAGAAAAAAAAAACATTAAAACAAAATGTCTCAATAGATTTCACATTTAAATATAAAACAATATTCACATATGAATTGAATGTAAGACAGTCTATTACTTAAAGTGTGCTGAGCTTTCAGGGTAAAGAGACTTTATACTTAAAATATACCGATGGTATTTTTAACTCATGATCAAGTCGATAATATACATCTGATATGAATCTAATAGATCGCATCCTATCATACATGAAAAAATTTCTTGTACAGTATCTGAGACTTGCACACATATGGTTAAGCAATTACTCACAGCTGTTTAATTCTTCTGATTAATAGATCTATTAGTTCTCCAGGTTGGTAACTCACCTTATGCATCTGATGCTCACCCCCAAGTCGTGTTGAATAGAGGCCCCATTGTTTGGTGAGCTGCAGTCTGACAACAGTAGGTGTAGTAAGTAAGTCAAACAGCGGATGGTGCGGTACACTTTGTTCTAGTGGACCTGGAGGCTATCCACGTGGCAGACTGCAAGAGGAGGGTGTGGGGGGGTCATAGAGGTTGACACTTGCTTTATGTGTGTGTGTGGGTGGGGGGAGGTATGCGCGTGTGTGTGTGTGTGTGTGTGGTTAGAACGTGTCACACAGTAAGTTCTCCACACTAACAATCAATTTACATAATGCAAGGATTATCTCTGTACATCAGACCAATCATATGGTCTGTACTCTCCAGGTGTGGGTGCATTCACACACTCGTTGAGCTAGATTCATACCATTACATGCTTACATATATATATATATATATATATATATATATATATATATATATATATATATATATATATAAGCTTTATGTAGTCATTCCATTTCACGCAGCTAGATATTATCAAACAATTACAATTTTGCATGTTACGGAATGACAGTTTGGTGAAAGCACACAATTAGAGGTTGATCTAATCACACAATTAATGGTTGATGTAACCAGACCATTGGAGATTGGTATATCCACCTACAGAGGTTGATGTAACCACACAGTTAGAGGTTTACCTAATCACACAATAAATGGTTGATGTTACCACACCATTCGTTGGGGACGGATGGACGTGCCGTAAAGCGCTCGACTGTCGACCTGAAGGTACCTGGTTCGATCTCCAGTGAGGACCAAGGAAATTTTTTCCGTGGTGTCTCCATGGCCATTGCTATCGGCTATGGTGGGGATGAAAGAAGGGCACCATAAAAACCGTCCTATTTGTGGTTTATGGGATCTAAAAGATTTCATCTCATCCTTACAGGGACTTCACACAGACACACACACCAGACCATTGGAGATTGGTGTATCCACCTACAGAGGTTGATGTAACCACACAATTAGATGCTGTAGTATGCTTACTCTCTTAGTAAGAATACGATCTAGTTATATATTTACTATTAAAGCTTACTGTAACCCAGAATAGAAATGAATGGAAAGGCATAATTAAAATATGAAATAATTACACTATTCCCTAGCGAGTTTGATGTTTGATTTAAATACATATAATATAACCATGCTTTTACACACATAATGTTAAGTTAAACTCGGTAATGAAGTTGTTAACGACACGAAGCAATCTTGGCATCGTGACAGGAGTTGAAGATTATAAGGTGACTGATTTCACGGCCTCCTACGCAGAGGAATAGGTGAACTAGTTCAATACTTCAGGTTAATGATTCCATGTTTACTGACTGACCACAATGATAGATGCTTCAAAATATTCGTACTTCATGGATGAGAAAACTAAGTGGCCGTTTCATTGTTAAAGGATCCCCTTCTTTTTAAATTGTCTATCACATTTAATGACATAGGGGGCCGAAATGTATTTTTGCTTTGGTTCAACAATACTGTCTATGCAAATGCATTTTGTGGGGATAGCCTCTTAACTTCTTTGTGTGTTGGTTTTATTATTCTCTTTCCAAGTCTATCCCATTAAGACAAACTCTAAATATGAGATTTCTACTCAGACGGATGGTCGTGCGGTAAAGCATTCGAGGGTCCCTTGTTCGATCTCCGGTGAGGAGCAATGGATATTTCAGGTAACGGCTTAACCCCGCTATATCTCCGTGGTGCCTCCATGGCCATTGCACTATGGTGGGGATGAAAAAAGGGCACACCATAAGTGGTTTGTAGGATCTAAGAGATTTCATCTCATCCGTATAGGGACTTCACACACTCATGTAAAACATATCTCTACTTGTAGAAGTCTCCTCTCGGTGGAAGCAAGTTATTGACTTCTCACGAAGTATTATCAAATCCATTTTTCTCTTTGAAATCAGATATTTTTAAAATCACATAAACCAACATTTCATAATTCTTCGGCTAAGTTAGCCCTTACAAGAACAGTGATAACGACAGTACATCTGAACACCAAGAGTAGCATCTTAGGTACAAATAAACATGGCAGAGAACAGGCACACATTTCATATCTTAGTTTCGTTTTGAAAACATTAGTTATAAAATGAAAGACCGGAAGATAATTACAAATGTATACATTAGCAATAGTCGTAATAATGAAAACATATTTTTTGCGTCAGTTGTTTTATCTTTATTACATGACAACTCACCGTTACGATTTGCCTATTACAATCTACACACAGAATATTGTTTACTATTATTAGTATAAGTATTCGGTACTAAATTGCAAATAATTAATATCTTGATTTAACACTGAAAGTTGATTACCATTAATAAACAGATAAACATATTTCTATCAAACTAAAATTAAGAATATGTAAAATATTGGGATGCAGTTTATTTCTCGTAGAAACTATTTGTAGCTGTTATGTTTGTTGTCAATATTTGTTTTCAATATAAAGACTTCAGTTTTGTTAACAAACGCAGAATGACGTTTGAAAAAAGTTTCCAGAGACATGAAAGTACAAACCACAGACCAGACTACTCTAGGATATTGTTTTACTGTGAAATAATTTATTTTGTAATTATTTTAAATAAACGAAATGTTTTTAAATGCATAGAAAGGTAAAATTAAGTGTATTTTGGATGCCATCATTTGATTATATTTACATTTTGTAATAAATAATATACGGGAAAGGAGTAGGGAAGAATATGTGAATAAACTCCTTTGTTAATCCTGTAACTTAAATAAAACATATATAGGCATATTTAGGCATAGGCCATGGTTGCCAAATCGGCTCTTTGATACGTGAGCGGCTCTTAGTTTATTGTGTCCCTCACACCGACCTAACTCATCGCCTTCATGCAAGGCTCCCCTCAGTTGAAGGCTGTAGATTGTTTTCATTTTGTTTTGTTTATATGTTAGCGTATATTTAAATACTATTTTTTTTTTACATGTGGGACCTGACTTTGTTTATGTCCATCAATCATAAGTTTAAAAAAAAAATGTCAAGTTCCCTTAAGCCTATAAGATTTAATCTGGGCAGAAGTGAAGAATTCATCTGTTTTAGTAGCCACGGCATATTATGTGGCTAGAACATTGTCACAGCCACCTTTACTCCCCCAAACTTAAAGACAGGTACTCAATGTTGTCTTTTACTGGTAAGAAAAATAATCTGTATAATATTCAGTCATTTAACTATCAACAACAACAGGTAATGTTTATTGTCTCTACCCCCCCCCCCCCCCCACTCAAAGATCCAAGATTTTTTCATAGTTAAGCTGTGTAATATTAAATCAATGTGACTGTGAAACAGTCTAACATTTTGATAGTTCAGTAGTAATATAAATGAGATAAAGATGGTGTGATATGGTATTACATTTAAACCACAAGCTAAACACAACCAGTCGTGTGTTAAACTGAAGTTTCTCAGCCAACATCAGTTGGATTTATTATAGTGACAGACACACTTCAGTCATTTTTTGTTTGTTGTTGAGAAAAAAGTAAAGTTAATTTATTAAAATAGCAATGTATGTAGATGCAAAAGATAAGATTGACACCAAGTTTCTTTGACAATAGAAGTATACCCAGCGTTTTATGAGAAAGTACGAGTGAATGTGATCCGTGAAACATTTCATACTCTTACACCTGACACCATCAGAGGAATTGGGCATATTAGAGTAAAGAACCCGGTGCTAATTCACACCACATAATTTGTAGAAACAATATATATTTCATTTGTCATAGTGAATTTTCGCCCACAAAAACTGACAACTTACTCTGTATAAATTGTAATTATTTTCTCAATTTAAAAATCCAAACAGTATTTCATAAAGATTCAATTATTACAATATTTGTGTGTCTGTTTTTCTTTCTGTTAACATTTTTTTATATAAAAAAACCCCGCTCCAGTCATAGTTTAGCCCAAAAAGAAACGCAAAAGTTCAGGTAAACAGGTATTCAATAATGTGTTGCCATAACGAAATAAGTTTAGGTAATTTAGAATAGGTTAATCATTTGTTCTTAGCTTAGAAGCTGCACCTATTTTTTTCAATAACACTTAAGCCATTGAAAATAAAAAAGATCCCCAAATGTGAGGACCGTCCATTTGCTATTGATCAATAACATTCTTTGAAAATGTTGAGCTGGGCATCATGCAGGGCAGCAGATGTCAGGAGACATAGCTAGCATTAATACCAATATATAGAGTTGTTGGACCTGTTCTAGTTTACAATCACAGGTGTTGCAACCAGCAAGATGACACGCTGGCTGTACAAAACACTTAAATACTGCTCACACAGAGTCTTGTGTGTAGAGGTTTGTGTAGGTGCTCACACATTGTGCATGTGTGTGTAGGGGTTCTGTGTGGGTACTCACACATTGTGCAAGTGTGTGTAGGGGCTTTGTGTGGGTGCTCACACATTGTGCATGTGTGTAGCGGTCTGTGTAGGTGCTCACACATTGTGCATGTGTGTGTAGGGGTTCTGTGTGGGTACTCACACATTGTGCAAGTGTGTGTAGGTGCTCACACATTGTGCATGTGTGTGTAGCGGTCTGTGTAGGTGCTCACACAGAGTCGTGTGTGTAGGAGTCTGTGCAGGTGCTCACATATTGTGCATGTGTGTATAAGGGGTCTGTGTAAGTGTTCACGCATTGTGCATGTGTGTATAAGGGGTCTGTGTAAGTGCTCACGCATTGTGCATGTGTGTTTAGGAGGTCTGTGTAGGTGCTCATACATTACGTATAAGCACCTACACAGTGAGTTTTGAAGTGGGCACATCAGTCGTTAATGTATGATCGAGATAAAGGAAGTTGTGATAGAAACTTGATGCAGAGATAAATATTGAAGCACAGATTTAGATGTCCATCGTAGTTTTGTTTTCGTTGACGAAAACTAAAACTAAAACCTTCGTTGACGAAAATGTTGACTTTTCGTCAACGAGAACTAAAACTAAAACGAAAATTAGACGCAAGGCTAAAACTAGACGAAAACTAAAATTATTACAGAAAAAACGAAATAAAAACTGAAACTAAAATATAGTGTTGCTTTCGTGGACGAAAACTAAAACTAAAACCTTCGTTGACGAAAATGTTGACTTTTCGTCAACGAGAACTAAAACTAAAACTAAAATTAGCAGCAAGACTAAAACTAGACGAAAACTAAAATTATTACAGAAAAAACGAAATAAAAACTGAAACTAAAATATAGTGTTGCTTTCGTTGACGAAAACTAAAACTAAAACCTTCGTTGACGAAAATGTTGACTTTTCGTCAACGAGAAGTAAAACTAAAACTAAAATTAGCAGCAAGACTAAAACTAGACGAAAACTAAAATTATTACAGAAAAAACGAAATAAAAACTGAAACTAAAATATAGTGTTGCTTTCGTTGACGAAAACTAAAACTAAAACCTTCGTTGACGAAAATGTTGACTTTTCGTCAACGAGAACTAAAACTAAAACTAAAATTAGAAGCAAGACTAAAACTAGACGAAAACTATTATTAATAAAGAAAAAACGAAATAAAAACTGAAACTAAAATATGACCTGGGACTAAAACAACACTCTGCATATGCAGAGGAAAATTAAAGTCTGTCGAGGCCCAAGAAGTGGAAAAATTTATTTAACCATTTAATAGAAAGAAAAAAAAAAGACATGGGGGAGAGAGACCGTCAAACTAAGACCGTCAAACTAGGACCGTCAAACTAGGACCGTCAAACTAAGACCGTCAAACTAGGACCGTCAAACTAGAGACCGTCAAACTAAGATCGTCAAACTATTACCGTCAAACTAGGACCGTCAAACTAGGACCGTCAAACTAGGACCGTCAAACTAGGACCGTCAAACCAGGACCGTCAAACTAGCACCGTTAAACTAAAACCATCAAACTAAGACCATCAAAATAGGACCGTCAAACTAGGACCGTCAAACTAGGACCGTCAAACTAGGACGTCAAACTAAGACCGTCAAACTAAGACCGTCAAACTAAGACCGTCAAACGAAGACCGTCAAACTAAGACCGTCAAACTAGGACCGTCAAACTAGGACCGTCAAACTAGGACCGTCAAACAAAGACAGTCAAACTAAGACCGTAAAACTGAGACCGTAAAACTAGGACCGTCAAACTAGGACCGTCAAACTAAGACCGTCAAATTAAGACCGTAAAACTAAGATCGTCAAACTAAGACCGTCAAACTATGACCGTCAAACTGAGACCGTCAAACTAGGACAGTCAAACTAGGACCGTCAAACTACGACCGTCAAACTAAGACCGTCAAACTAAGACCGTCAAACTAGGACCGTCAAACTAGGACCGTCAAACTAAGACCGACAAACTAAGACCGTCAAACTAAGACCGTCGAACTAAGACCGTCAAACAAGGACCGTCAAACTAGGACCGTCAAACTAAGACCGTCAAACTAAAACCGTCAAACTAAGACCGTCAAACTGAGACAGTCAAACTAGAACCGTCAAACTAGGACCATCAAACTAAGACCGTCAAACTAAGACCGTGAAACTAGGACCGTGAAACTGAGATGGTGAAACTGAGACCGTCAAACTGACATGATAAAACTAAGACGGTCAAACCTAGACGGTCATACTGAGACCGTCAAACTGAGACCGTAAAACTGAGAACGTCAAAGTAGGACCATCAAACTAGGACAGTCAAACTGAGACGGTCAAACTGAGACGGTCAAACTGAGACGGTCAAACTGTGACCGTCAAACTGAGACCGTCAAACTAGGACTGTCAAACTAGGACGGTAAAACTGAGACGGTCAAACCTAGACGGTAAAACTGAGACGGTGTAACTGAGACGGTCAAACTTAGACGGTCAAACTGAGACGGTCAAACTGAGACCGTCAAACTGAGACGGTCAAACTGAGACCTTCAAACTGAGACGGTCAAACTGAGACGGTCAAACTGAGACAGTCAAACTGAGATGGTCAAACTGTTACCGTCAAACTGAGACGGTCAAACTGAGACGGTCAAACTGAGACTGTCAAACTGAGACAGTCAAATTGAGAACGTCAATTTGAAACCGTCAAACTGAGACCATCTAACTGAGACGGTCAAACTGAGACGGTCAATTTGAGACGGTCAAACTGAGACGGTCAAACAGAGACGGTCAAACTAAGACGGTCAAACTGAGACTGCTAAACTGAGACCGTCAAACTGAGACCGTCAAACTGAGACGGTCAAACTGAGACGGTCAAACTGAAACCGTCAAACTGAGATGGTGAAACTGAGACGGTCAAACTGAGACGGTCAAACTGAGACGGTCAAACTGAGACGGTCAAACTGAGACCGTCAAACTAAGACCGTCAAACTGAGACCGTCAAACTGAGACGGTAAACTGAGGTGGTCAAACTGAGACGGTCAAACTGAGACCGTCCAATTCAGACGGTCAAACTGAGACGGTCAAACTGAGACGGTCAAATGAGAAGGTCAAACTGAGACCGTCAAACTGAGACCGTTAAACTGAAACCGTCAAACTGAGACCGTCAAACTGAGACCGTCAAACTGAGACCGTCAAACTAAGACGGTCAAACTGAGACCGTCAAACTGAGACGGTCAAACTGTGACCGTCAACCTGAGATGGTCAAACTGAGACGGTCAAACTGAGACGGTCAAACTGAGACCGTCAAACTGAGACCGTCAAACTGAGACCGTCAAACTGAGACGGTAAACTGAGATGGTCAAACTGAGACGGTCAAACTGAGATGGTCAAACTGAGACGGTCAAACTGAGATGGTCAAACTTAGACGGTCAAACTGAGACCGTCAAACTGAGACCGTCAAACTGAGACCGTCAAACTGAGACCGTCAATTTGAAACCGTCAAACTGAGACCATCTAACTGAGACGGTCAAACTGAGACGGTCAATTTGAGACGGTCAAACTGAGACGGTCAAACTGAGACGGTCAAACTAAGACGGTCAAACTGAGACCGTCAAACTGAGACCGTCAAACTGAGACAGTCTAACTGAGACGGTCAAACTGAAACGGTCAAACTGAGACGGTCAAACTGAAACCGTCAAACTGAGATGGTGAAACTGAGACCGTCAAACTGAGACGGTAAAACTGAGACGGTCAAACTAAGAAGGTCATACTGAGACCGTCAAACTGAGACCGTCAAACTGAGAACGTCAAAGTAGGACCATCAAACTAGGACCGTCCAACTGAGACGGTCAAACTTAGACGGTCAAACTGAAACCGTCAAACTGAGATGGTGAAACTGAGACCGTCAAACTGAGACGGTCAAACTGAGAAGATCAAACTCAGACGGTCATACTGAGACGGTCAAACTTAGACGGTCAAACTGAGACCATCAAACTGAGACCATCTAACTGAGACGGTCAAACTGAGACGGTCAATTTGAGACGGTCAAACTGAGACGGTCAAACTGAGACCGTCCAATTGAGACGGTCAAACTGAGACGGTCAAACTGAGACGGTCAAACTGAGAAGGTCAAACTGAGACAGTCAAACTGAGACCGTCAAACTGAGACGGTCAAACTGAGACCGTCAAACTGAGACGGTCAAACTGTGACCGTCAAACTGAGACCGTCAAACTGAGACCGTCAAACTGAGACGGTAAACTGAGGTGGTCAAACTGAGACGGTCAAACTGAGACCGTCCAATTCAGACAGTCAAACTGAGACGGTCAAACTGAGACGGTCAAATGAGAAGGTCAAACTGAGACCGTCAAACTGAGACCGTTAAACTGAAACCGTCAAACTGAGACCGTCAAACTGAGACCGTCAAACTGAGACCGTCAAACTAAGACGGTCAAACTGAGACCGTCAAACTGAGACGGTCAAACTGTGACCGTCAACCTGAGACGGTCAAACTGAGACGGTCAAACTGAGACGGTCAAACTGAGACCGTCAAACTGAGACCGTCAAACTGAGACCGTCAAACTGAGACGGTAAACTGAGATGGTCAAACTGAGACGGTCAAACTGAGATGGTCAAACTGAGACGGTCAAACTGAAACCGTCAAACTGAGATGGTGAAACTGAGACCGTCAAATTGAGACGGTCAAACTGAGACGGTCAAACTAAGAAGGTCATACTGAGACCGTCAAACTGAGACCGTAAACTGAGAACGTCAAAGTAGGACCATCAAACTAGGACCGTCAAACTGACAGGGTCAAACTGAGACGGTCAAATTGAGATGGTGAAACTGAGACCGTCAAACTGAGACGGTCAAACTGAGACAGTCAAACTGAGACCGTCAAACTAGGACCGTCAAACTAGGACCTGTAAACTGAGACGGTCAAACTGTGACCGTCAAATTGAGACGGTCAAACTGAGACGGTCAAACTTAGACGGTCAAACTGAGATCGTCAAACTGAGACCGTCAAACTGAGACCGTCAAACTGAGACGGTCAAACTGTGACCGTCAAACTTAGACGGTTAAACTGAGTCGGTCAAACTTAGACGGTCAAACTGAGACCGTCAAACTGAGACCGTCAAACTGAGACCGTCAAACTGAGACCTTCAAACTGTGACCGTCAAACTGAGACCATCTAACTGAGACGGTCAAACTGAGACGGTCAATTTGAGACGGTCAAACTGAGACGGTCAAACTGAGACGGTCAAACTAAGACGGTCAAACTGAGACCGTCAAACTGAGACCGTCAAACTGAGACAGTCAAACTGAGACGGTCAAACTGAGACGGTCAAACAGAGACGGTCAAACTAAGACGGTCAAACTGAGACTGCTAAACTGAGACCGTCAAACTGAGACCGTCAAACTGAGACGGTCAAACTGAGACGGTCAAACTGAAACCGTCAAACTGAGATGGTGAAACTGAGACGGTCAAACTGAGACGGTCAAACTGAGATGGTCAACCTGAGACGGTTAAACTGAGACGGTCAAACTGAGACGGTCAAACTGAGACGGTAAAACTGAGACCGTCAAACTAAGACCGTCAAACTGAGACCGTCAAACTGAGACGCTAAACTGAGATGGTCAAACTGAGACGGTCAAACTGAGACCGTCCAATTGAGACGGTCAAACTGAGACGGTCAAACTGAGATGGTCAAACTGTGACCGTCAACCTGAGACGGTCAAACTGAGACGGTCAAACTGAGACCGTCAAACTGAGACCGTCAAACTGAGACCGTCAAACTGAGACCGTCAAACTGAGACGGTAAACTGAGATGGTCAAACTGAGACGGTCAAACTGAGACGGTCAAACTGAGACCGTGAAACTGAGACCGTCAAACTGAGACCGTCAATTTGAAACCGTCAAACTGAGACCATCTAACTGAGACGGTCAAACTGAGACGGTCAAACTGAGATGGTCAAACTGAGAAGGTCAAACTGAGACGGTCAAACTGAGACCGTCAAACTGAGACGGTCAAACTGAGACCGTCAAACTGAGACAGTCAAACTGAGACCGTCAAACTAGAACCGTCAAACTAGGACCGTCAAACTGAGACTGTCAAACTGAGACGGTCAAACTGAGACCGTCAAACTGAGACGGTCAAACTGAGACCGTCAAACTGAGACCGTCAAACTGTAACCGTCAAACTTAGACGGTCAAACTGAGACCGTCAAACTGAGACCGTCAAACTGAGACCGTCAAACTGAGACCGTCAAACTGAGACCGTCAATTTGAAACCGTCAAACTGAGACCATCTAACTGGGACGGTCAAACTGAGACGGTCAATTTGAGACGGTCAAACTGAGACGGTCAAACTGAGACGGTCAAACTAAGACGGTCAAACTGGGACCGTCAAACTGAGACCGTCAAACTGAGACAGTCAAACTGAGACGGTCAAACTGAGACGGACAAACTGAGACCGTCAAACTGAGACCGTCAAACTGAGACCGTCAAACTGAGACCTTCAAACTGAGACCGTCAAACTGAGACCATCTAACTGAGACGGTCAAACTCAGACGGTCAATTTGAGATGGTCAATTTGAGACGGTCAAACTGAGACGGTCAAACTGAGACGGTCAAACTGAGAAGGTCAAACTGATACGGTCAAACTGAGACCGTCAAACTGAGACGGTCAAACTGAGACCGTCAAACTGAGACCGTCAAACTAGAACCGTCAAACTAGGACCGTCAAACTGAGACGGTCAAACTGAGACGGTCAAACTGAGACCGTCAAACTGAGACCATCAAACTGAGACGGTCAAACTGTGACCGTCAAACTGAGACGGTCAAACTGAGACGGTCAAACTTAGACGGTCAAACTGAGACCGTCAAACTGAGACCGTCAAACTGAGACCGTCAAACTGAGACCGTCAATTTGAAACCGTCAAACTGAGACCATCTAACTGAGACGGTCAAACTGAGACGGTCAATTTGAGACGGTCAAACTGAGACGGTCAAACTGAGACGGTCAAACTAAGACCGTCAAACTGAGACCGTCAAACTGAGACCGTCAAACTGAGACAGTCTAACTGAGACGGTCAAACTGAGACCGTCAAACTGAGACCGTCAAACTGAGACCGTCAAACTGAGTCCGTCAAACTGAGACCATCAAACTGAGACCGTCAAACTGAGACGGTAAACTGAAACGGTCAAACTGAGACGGTCAAACTGTGACCGTCCAACTGGGACGGTTAAACTGAGACGATCTAACTGAGACGGTCAAACTGAGACGGTCAAACTGAGACCGTCAAACTAAGACCGTCAAACTGAGACCGTCAAACTGAGACGGTAAACTGAGATGGTCAAACTGAGACGGTCAAACTGAGACCGTCCAATTGAGACGGTCAAACTGAGACGGTCAAACTTAGACGGTCAAACTGAGACTGTCAAACTGAGAATGTTAAACTGAGACGGTCAAACTGAGACCGTCAAACTGAGACCGTCAAACTAGAACCGTCAAACTAGGACCGTAAAACTGAGACGGTCAAACTGAGACGGTCAAACTGAGACGGCCAAACTGAGACGGTCAAACTGAGACGGTCAAAGTGATGCATTAGTTTTATAAATGTGCAAACCTTGAGTCTTTAGAAACATCAGAATAACATTGGGTCTTTTTTTTGTTTCCTGTCAATTCGGGGTTTGATTTAGCTGGCCGTTAAATCGGCATATTTAATGCACACATCTGTTGGACACAAGCGAAACATTATTTTTTAAGATTTTCCATTTAAACTATACAGTGAATACACCAATAAAATCTGTAGCTATGGTCTTTGTTTGATCATTGATCTAATGCTTACACGTAGCTACGTCTTCGTTTGATCACTGATCTAATGCATACATGTAATAAGGAGAAGTAAGCTTACTAAAAAAATCTATTTTCATTATTATTATTTTTTATTTCTGGATCATAATAGTTTTCAATAGACTTAATAGGAGAAGAAAGAGAAATAGGCGATGGGAACGATTATCTTTTAATGACCATCTTGAAAGGAATATGTTTATGTACATGATTTGAGACAATTAGCCATGGTTCATTCATATACCACACAGTTTAACTCTGTTCACAACCGTTAGGTAAATCTCGATTTAAACCAGGTTTTAATGTGCTGACATCTAACCACTTAATTACATGGTTTAGAAAAATGAATGTATTTTATTGTATTGTTGAATGTGTTATACATTGCCACAGGTTTATTTTCAATTTGTAGTCTACAATAATTGTACGTGTAATTTATGAATGTACTTTTAAATTATCAATTTGTTTCTTGTGATTATTATTAGAAGTGAAATTTGTGATGTACTGTCTTATTTCTCTAAGGTTGATAGTTTTTAACACCATGAACTATATAATACTGTTTGTACTGATCGTATGTACAGATGAAATTGTAAGGAGCGTGAACAATGATTTATTCTGATTAACATCACAGAACAGTGTGTACACATGAAAACGTTTTACCAAGATGTTGACCACCTGTTACAAAGATAGTTCAACGCTTAATTAATCTCTTCTACCATTCATGAATATTCGGCTAAATATATATTGTTCTATTAAGTATATGATTTGGAAATGTATTTTGTATGATAGTTGAAATATAAGTGTTAAAAGTATAATATACCAATATAACTATAATTTTTTGTGCCTAAAAATTATAATAATTAGTCTTAAATACTATTAAAGAATATTGACTTTTTAAGAACATAATTCATTGTTTAAAAAAATAACTTGGTAATATCTCAAGCAAAAATATTATTACAAATACTTTAAAAATAAAATAATATTATTTTTATGTAACAAATAATATAATGTATTTAGTTTTATTCATGGTATTATTTAAATTTTAATCGCCCCTTTTAATTAACTTTATTAACTTATGTCGAGGTCTTATAAACTATCTCGCCGGCCATGTTCAATGTGGTCCAGTCTAGGGATGTCCTTGTATAAATACAGTTCAGAGATTGGTAACGATAAAAGCTCCTTGTAAACCAATGATATTCGGACATATTCCTGCCTATACATTAACTGCATTAATTAAACCATTATTTACATTATTCTGGTATGTTAAAATAATAAGAAATAGTTTATTCACTTACACATAACAATTATTTTAAAAAATATGTTTGGGAAGAATTATACCATTACATTAGCATCGGCGTTAAGTTTAGCCATTTTAGATTGATTACTACATAGAAAAATGTCTAGATAGAATTATTTTATTGATATATTTTAATTATTTAAGACCAAATAAAAACTATCTTATTAAATAAGACATATACGCTCTAAAAATTTTTGTTATAGAATACCAATATAGCATTAGATCAACTGTCGCCAATGCCGCTCACAGTTGCTCATCTTCCGGTTAACCTCTCGTCCATGGAAAGTAGCACTATTCCGAGAAAAATACAACATAGTTAAAAAAAAAAAATTGTTTCTTGAGCGGCCCAGTGGTTGCGACCACTGCTGTAGCTAATACAACCGTTTTTAGATTTCTGTTAGGCAAAAGTTTAATCATCATTTCTTCGAAGATGATATCTGAACTAGTTGGTGTTGAGGGTATAAGACATTTCAACCAGAGATGAGCGGACAGCGGACGCGTCCGCTTGCGGACGCAGATCCGCAGACTTTTCCGAATCCACGGACTGACAGCGGACGCTTCGTATGGTTAAGTTGCGGACTCGTAGACTGACGCGGATCTTTATTAGCGTTACCATAAAAAAATTGTAAGTCATTTAAACAGCTAAATTTCAGCAATGCGGACGCGCGGACTGACTGCAAACCAATGTTGTAAGATTCTGCGGACGCGGATCATTGATAGAAATCCATGGACGGACGCGGACGCTAAATTTCAAGATCCGCACACCTCTGATTTCAACTAGCCTGAACTCAAAGGACCTGCCTGTAGTGTATTGTCAGCACCTTTAGATATGTGATTACGACTTGACCTCTGTAGACATGATCTACTCGTCTTAGTTAACATGTGTCAGTGTTGTCAGATGTTTTTGACGAAAATCGCCGAAACGTGATAAGAAAACCAGGCAAAAACCCGCCTGAGTAGTAAAATTATAAAGAAATTGAACAAAAATGAAAGCTATTTCTTTAAGTGTCATTTATTAGAATTGACACAATATAAAACGTTGAACGCGCCATAAACCTGCAAAGCCGCTAGAGTTAAAACTTCCGCTGATGCCGAAAAAATAAAACTGGCGGGAAATTCGCCAAAATGGCATTATAGACATCGTGACCCTTTACAACAGAGAAGTCATTTCTGGCCAAATTCTGGGCAGCAGACAGTGGATTGAACGTATTAGGAATTGAACCCATTTTGGGTAATTTGTGTTTACCAATCATATGATGGTCAGAAAGGAACATATTTTTGACATACTATTTCATTCCAGTAAACATTAACATATTGAGTTGCTGATGAAGTGGCAGATACAGCACTCAACAACCGTTTCACCATGCACCTGTGGCTATTGCAGGATCACCGCGAGAGGTCGCAACGCATACACGCCAGGGGCCCATGATCAAATGTATCCCTTTGGGTATTGTACTGTGCTATCCATGACTTAACAGTTGGTGGGTATGATGAGATGTGCCCCCAGTTGGTGAAGACGTCCATTGGTCCAAGATCACTTGACTTGACGAATGCCCTGTTAAAATGTTTCGATAGTGATTTTTATTTTGTTCAGCTTATAAATATTTTGACATTTTTTCCAGATAATCGGTGAATTTTGTATCCACTAGCTACTTATATTTTATATATCGGTCAGCACCTACCGCCAGGTCTTAGCAAGTTACGTCACATGAAATCTGGAGACAATCTTCATGTAAAGAACGGAGCCCCACTGTTGTATTATCTTATTTCGAAACATTTAACCAATATTGTGACAGTTTTTTGTGCCCACATTTACCCCTCTCCCCACCACACACACCATTACTTAGACTGCTCTGGCCACAGAGGTTAACACAATGTCTCGATTAAGGTAGAGTCAGTCTTGTTAGTATGCGCGGGGCCAAGGGCTAGCGACGTGTGACAGAGAGCTGTGCGTTAGGCTGTATACCGCATCACAGAATCTCCTATCGACGTGTGACAGAGAGCTGTGCGTTAGGCTGTATACCGCATCACAGAATCTCCTATCGACGTGTGACAGAGAGCTGTGCGTTAGGCTGTATACCGCATCACAGAATCTCCTACGTGAGACAGAGAGCAGTGCGTTAGGCTGTATACCGCATCACAGAATCTCCTACGTGTGACAGAGAGCTGTGCGTTAGGCTGTATACCAGTATCACAGAATTTCTTCTTTTTTTTATTTATTTATTTTTTTTTTTTTTCCCAAAATCTTCAAATCCCTTTTTTAGAACCATTTCAATCCTTTCTAATAAGAGAAAGCCCATAATTGTACATCTATTCTAAAAAACATCATTTACCTTAACTAATGTTTAATTTTTCCCTTTATTCTCTCTATAATTTCCATTATTTTATTTGATTATATTTTCATCATTATAATTTTTTTTTTTTTTCATCTGTTTTATTCAAAATACTATTTATTATCTTTTTTTTATAATTTTTTTTATATTTTTATTTTTCTCGAATATATTCTTCCCTCAAATATATATAATCCTGTTTGTATCCAAATCCAAATTTTCCTTATTTTTTATTTTCCATTTCAACTCTATGGATCCCATGAATTTTTAAATTTAATCATTTATATTTTTAATTATTTTATCTTATATTTTTTTTTTCTTTAATTTTTTTAATTTAAAATTAATTTTTTTTTTAAATTGAAAATTTCTTTTAATTTATTTTTTTTTTCTTGGAAATTTATTTTAAATTCAAATAATTAATCAAAATTTTCCTTTTCAATTTAATTATTTATAATTTTAAATTTATCAAATTTTTTTATTTATATATTTTTAAAATAAATATTTTTTTTATATTTTTTTATTAATTTTTCCATTTCATTATTTTTCTAATTGTAAAGACTAAAGGTGTTATAGTTTTGGAAATAATTAATTTCAAAAACCTCCTCCATTTAAAATTATTTTTATTTTTTAATGGTTTTTTTTATTTATTTTTTTGGATATCTATTTTTTTCAAACTTAATTTCTTCCAAAATAAATATTTTTATTATTTCACAGATATATTCCAATAATTTCAATTCCATTTTCTCATACTCCATTTCCATTATTATATTTAAATAAAACCTCCTTTACTTTAATTTTTTTAATAGTAATCCAATTTTTCATAATTTTAAAATTTTTAACCATATTCTTAGAATTATTATATTTTTATTTTATTTAAAAACAAAACTAATTATAATATTTTATTTTCCCTAGAAAATAATTTTCAAATTAAATTTTCACCTCATTTCAAACCCCTTTTATTATAACCCAAGAGTATTCAATCCTTGATTTTTGATTTACCCTTGGGTAATCTTATAAAATACTCTGCAAAAGGGAAGTTCAAATCTTTATCTCCTACATGAGACAGAGAGCAGTGCGTTAGGCTGTATACCGCATCACAGAATCTCCTATCGACGTGTGACAGAGAGCTGTGCGTTAGGCTGTATACCGCATCACAGAATCTCCTATGGTGTGCCCCCCCCCCCCTGTGTGTGCGGTACTAGTGTGGGGGGGGGTGAGGGGAAGCTGGCATAATTGTAACGCCAATGCACAATGCGAGAGTAAGACAACAGTTGTAAGAATAAATTACACAAATAAACTATACAATTAATAGTAAGGATTTAAGAAAGTTAATTAAAAACATAAACTGTAATAAGATTATGTGATATTATTTTTAATAAAGACATTTGCATCATTTCATAAATGAAATTAAACTAGGTCAGCATAAGCAAACTCCATAGCTATGTATGATACAAAAATAAAAAAAATCGAATGTATACACATAGATCAATTGTAATAATTTCTGTTTTCAATGAGAAAAAGTACATTTTTTAAATCAACCAAAAATATATATTTTTTTAAAATCATCCCAACCCCTTTTAATTCTTTGATATAATTGATGTACAGTAATGTACACTGAACACCTCAATCATTTTAAAACTATATTAGGGATAATATAGCAGAGTTTGCCTTCCCTTCTGTAGTTGCCTATGTGCGTAAAGAAATAGTACAAATAGACAAATAAAAAGACATTGTATTAATTATTTGTATTTACATTTAGATATATTAATAAATAATTAGAATAATAAAATTTTTGATAATTTTTTTTTTATAAATTTTCATTTTAGTTCATAAATTTTAGACACATATCAGTTTTGATACATCTATTTACAAAATAAGATTAAAGTTAAAGAGTGTGTGATGTATTTCTTTCACAGAATGTAGTTGTACAATAGGTATGTCATCCAGACCAGCTGGACATCTGTGGTCAGTTACACATTTCCATTTATAACAAAATAAAGTAAGGCGACGGTCAGTCCAGACAGGACCAACACATGGAGAAACTGGAAGAGTTTTTTGAGGCCGGAATTCTGGAAAATAAACAGTAAACATGGTCATTTCATATGATGTTGAAATATAGTAGATAGAGTAGTAGATAGAGTAGTAGATAGAGTAGTAGATAGAGTAGTAGATAGAATAGTAGATAGAGGGGTGTTGGTGGTAGATAGCTGAATAGAGAGGAGTGTTGGTGGTAGATAGCTGAATAGAGAGGGGTGTTGGTAGTAGATAGCTGGTGCAAAATCAAAACTTTTACTTCATTCTGTTTTATTTTAATATTTAGTGAAAAATATACAAAATCCAAAAAAATTACTTGGGATTAGTGTGTAGAAAAAGTATGTCATTTGAGAGTTGCAAAATGTTCTAATGCGGAGCAGAGCAATATTCTTTTAATATTTTATATTATGTGTGAACTGTCTCTAGGCTTGAACTTTGATCTTACCGGAGATGTTGGTTTCTTGTTATCATCGTCTCCATCTGTTTGGTCCAAATGATTCATTGCGTAACTGTTAGCTAAACAATATAATCATAACAACAGTCTCAGACCATGTACATTAATAAATGTATTATAATTATTATCATGTTACAATTGTTAATATTTGACATCTGTAAACTGAGCTTTTGTTTTTCTTAACATTGTTGTTGAGGCTGAAAGTTCTAAGTTTACCTGACTTCTTGTGAGACCTCTTGCTCTTGCTGCCAATGTTGACTTTTAAGTCGTTTAACAATGACATGATTAAAAAGTAACATAAGTGCCAGGCAGAGTATGCAATCATGATGGCCAGACCAACGTCTATGTCCACTTGAGCCTTAGGCAGATACAGTCCGACTGTCACTGTTATAGCTGTAAGATGAAGAAATGTGTGAGAGAAACATATCTAAACTAGAATATGAATCTTTTATATCAATGAGTTTTGATTAGAATCATTCTTAGTTATTTCATGGCCTAAGCATTATCCTTTTTACAGGTCCTGTTCACAAAATTTCTGGAGTCATGTTTAATACATGATATTCATCATATATATATGAATATTTCATAATTTTTGCTTGTATTTAAATGCATAATATTTATTGATGAATAGATTATGACAATCATCATTTATGACACCGATTTGTACTAGCAAGGACCCTTTAAAACCAGTTTGTACTGGCAGGGAACCTTTGACACCAATTTGTACTGGCAGGGACCATTTGAATCCAGTTTGTACTGGCAGGAACCCTTTGACACTAATTTTTACTGGCAGGGAACCTATGACATCCATTTGTATGGACAGGGACCTTTTTCTATTTGGGGCCAGTCGCTTAAATCACTTGGCAAAAGAAAGGTTCTGGTTACCAAAGCTACTAAGTAAATGCTTGAATGTTTGTCCACTTACTGGCCAGTATCTGAGCAATTGTACCCGCAGCCCTATGGGCCCAATTAAAGTAAGGTCTACGTGGATCGTCTGGGCCACAACGCAGTAAAGACATGAAGGGCTGAGGATTGACAAACAAAACCAAACAGTTCAATATCCTTGAGTTATTCTACAGAATGATTTGTGCATGGCTCTTTAAAAAATCTTACTGGCTCACAATGATCACAAAGATTTTTCAACTAAATAAACAAAGAAAAATATAATTTTGAATTCATCTTAATGATGGACATTATTCAACTAGTAGATAAAATGTATTATTCACTTAAGAAGTACTTTTAGATTTTGATTAACCTTTTAATTCAGTAAAAGACTATTAGAAAACTATTTAATGCTAGAAAACTGTTGGGGGGGGGAGGTATAGTCCATTTTCTGTGTGTGTGAGTGGGGGGGGGGAGTAGTTGGTGTTGGTGAAAATAAAAATGATAATAATTATATAAAAAATGTTTTGACAAGGAAGTCAGTGTGGGTGTTTTGTTACATAATTATGGGAGGGGGTTGTCCTGAATTTGTGTTATATTGCTATATGGGAATATGGGAATGTACACTTTAGATAGCATGTGCTTAATTTAGTAGTGAACGTTCACTAAAATCACTGCCAACTTAAGTTAAATTAATTAATTTTTCCTAATTTAGTTTTGTTCACAACATTACTATCCGATATTGACACAATACTTACATTGATTACGAGTAAAGCTGTTGTTATGATGCCTAAAATAGGATGAGCCCTGGTGTAGAACTCTCCTTTAATCTGTAATTATATTGAATAGTCAAATGAATAAAACTATGAGAAAATGTATGGTGTTTAAAAAAATCATGTTATCCTATAAATATGGTAGGCCCCTATTATCCTAGGTCATTTTACGACAAACCTTAATACAGTTTGTACTGCACATTATTTATCGCTGCCATGACCAATTGGTGCGACAGTCTTTTTCAACTGTGCGGACCAAAAGGTTAGAATATTGCAGTGAAATGAAAAAGGGAGCAACTTTAAAATGAGCTTACGAAGTAAAACAAAGAAATAGGCATATTAAATGTGGGGTCCTTGTGACTTTCACAAAATATAACTTTATTACATATGTGTGAAATTCATTAAATAATAGCTCTAAAATTGTCCCATTTGGTAGTCCTTAGACACACATCTTTTACCGTAGAGAGATTTATCTTCCATTATAGATTGTTTAACAGCATGTTGCATGTCTTTGCAATCTCTAGTGACCAGTATACTCAAGAAAATTATATTCATATATTCTGTTATCGTTTGGATGATTCTGAAACTTTGCAGAGTTTCTCAGTGAAATAAAATACAATCCAGAAACCAACATTAAGGTAAACAATTATGTGGGGTAGAGAGTGTTATCAAAAAGATCACAACTGGATTGAAAGATAAAATCAGTACTTTAATCGAACTTTTTAGAGGGGAGATTTTCGTAACAAGTATGTATAGGTTCTTCTAAATCCCTAAACAATCTAGAAATGCTGGTCTAAAGAAAACGAGTGGAACAGTCTCTCCAGACCTGGAAACATGTCTGATATATAAATATACACACATTTATCGAGCTGTTGTACATTTTATAAATGAGTACAATATATCCAATAACAATACAGCATGACACATAAAACAATCAGACTACCTAACCAAGTTATGTATTCAATTCCTCACCTCACTGTAATCCTGCACTTCAACAAAGATAATGATAAAACCAGCACAACCAGATAAGAATGCCAGAACCATGAATGCTCTATGCATCTGGAAAATATGAACAAGTTTAATATTATTATATATGATGATCAAATTCTATGCATACATGGATTAATTTATAATAATCACCCATCACTCCAACCATGGAGATAAATTTTTGTATTGAGCACTCTGCTTGTTGGAAATTAAATATTGAATGTTGACTTACAGCGAACCAAACTTTCACCCCACAAGGCATACTACTTGGCCACAAAGGTTTTAAAAATCTGGCAAAACCTAATCCAATGCTAGCAAGAAACATCCAAGTAATTATCATTAGACAACCTTGCATTGGAAGAAAAAGAAAATTAAAAGCAGTTCACTATAAAGTACAAGTACATCCTAGCAAATGATGCCTAGGGAAGATTTTTAACAACAAATAAAAATGTACACATATTAATTAAACATAACATCTTTTAATGTATAATGAGTATAATATTTTTTTTTATTTCCTACACTCACTGTGGGCTTTTATTAAAGGGTATTTTGTGACTTCTAAAGAAATGTCAACATTAACTTTTCTGAAGTCAATCAGAGCCTGTGATATGAAGCGATCATCACTGTCATGTTGTAACAAAACTCCACCTTTTAACAAAATTGAATCAGTCATAGTAAATATGTTAAGCACTTTAAATTTGGTATACAGATAAACAAATATTGAAAATCTAAACAATAATCATAATGCACTGTCTAAACAGTTATCTTCTGGCAAAAAAAGAACAAATTGCAAAGTATTAAAAAAAAGGTTAAAAAATAAACTGATCTTTTTATTTCTAAAGAGAACTAACTCAAACTATATTAAAAAAATCATAAATCTTATCATTCACATTTAAACAAAAAAAGTAAATTTAAGAAAACATTATCCATTTGTTATACCTGCTTCTGCTACTCCTCTTGCTGTAATCAAGTACCATGGTTTACTCAAATCATATGTGTCAGTTTTATTTACAGCAGGCCCAAATCTTGTGAATGTACATTGCAGTAAACCATCTTTGTAGGAACCAGACAGTAAGAAAACACCTTCCTTTGGCTGTAGACAGAAACAATAGAATTAAAAACAAATTGTTTACCAAATTTTATTCATTTTTAATGTATTAATTTGAAATGTAGTCACAGAGAGAGCCCAAGTAAAGTTTTTACATGTATATCTTTAAGGCTGCACCATCTTTTTTTTTTATTGCACTCCTTGGTCTTTTTAAGCTATGTAAGACTAAAATTAACTTCAGTATTTTGCTGAACCTTTGCAGTTATTATAACTGCCTAATCTCCATCCTTATATTGCCATTATAAACATTTCTAAAAAGCAATCAAGCTTTTATTTTGAATAGTCATCCTAATTTTGAAAAAGATTTGTGTCACCTCAAAATTTCCTTTTTACATTTTAGTAAATTTTAATACAAAATTTGTTTTTAATTTTTTGTTTCACTATTCTGCACACCAATGCTGTAAGCTACTTCTGTGTTAATTGTTACATGATACACTTCATCCATATACTTTCCTATTATTAACATTTAAATAAAGTTATTAACTTTGTATATCTACAAGATGTTAATATTTATGGACTCAAAATGATCAAATAGTCCAATGTTCCTACTAAATGAGAACTGGTACATAACTGAGTTTCAAGATTTATAGATAACCAATAAACAAACAGAAAGTGAAATAAAAATAAAAGCTATAAAAACACTTACATTATTCAGTGGGATATTTCTGAAACCTACATTACGTGAAACAAAGATATCAACATTTTTGCCCTGATTGACTGTGCATGCCACAACACTAGACTCGCTCTGTAAGGCACAGATAAAATAAACTATAATGTACTGAAAATTTTTTTAAAGTTTATCACTTTGAATTTCATTATAGCTATTTTGAAGTTAAAATAATTTTATGGCTGGTGTTGTAGAATTTTTTAACTTGCTAATGCTTTTCTGATAATTGTACAATTTATATTCGATTTTATTTTCAAGTTAATTATGTTTTTAAAATTATATGCAATATTTTAAAATCCATCCAAAGTAACAGCATTTTGACACAACGATTTGTTCATTTTCTTGGAATAGCATTTTCAGACAAAATTAATCACAAGACAGTGTCTGATATAATTGTTAGAATTTGTTGAATTTGACTGAAATCTTTTTCCACTAATTTCGTATGAAGTAAACTTAACCCATTTGTTTAAACCTAGTCCTTCATTTGAAATAACACATTAAATGTTAAATTGTAGGTACATCTTGGAATTTCTCTGTCGATTTGTGGAACATTCAAAATGATTCTAAAAAATTAAATATATTTCCTATATATTGCCTGAAAAATTTCAGTATCACGCATTTCTTTTTGTCAAATAGCCCCCCTCCTCCCCCAATTTTTTTTTAACATGTTATCTTAATGACAACTAATTGTATCCACCCAAGGCTAAAAAAAGTGTGATTTTGTTATAAATATCAGTATTTGGGATTAAATAAGCATAGATGATCCTAAATTGACATCCTTTAATAATAATTGCTATAAAAAAGTAAGTAAAATGAATTAATTATACAAAACTGTAATAAATGTCTATTTCAATCCATAATATTTTCTTTGAGAAATGAAAAAAACCCACATGATGAAATTATTCACAAATTAATTTGTTAGCTGTAAATTTAGTAGTTAAAATATGTCAAAAGAAAAGATAAATTGCAGCTTATTTACTTGAACAAAATTTGTTAAAAAAAATAGCTAAATCTAATTACTTGCCATTTTCTGATCTTTATTAAATCCTATGGCTATGTAGTAGTCTCCCTTGTTACTTGTGGAGGATGTCAAGGTAAATTCAATGTTGTTGCCCTTCGGTATCCATGTCACCAGTAGATCACATTGATTGTTTACACATCGGCTGTAACACCCTTTCTTTGAACCACAATCCTGGTCATTGTGAAACTTTCCAGCCTGTTTAGAAATAATACATTTTTAAAAATAAATTGATATGTTACAGATGAATAATAGCAGGCAAATGCTCTAAATTCTTCAACATTTCCCAGTCATTACTAAAGTCAAGATATAAGTTTTGATCAAGTTACAGTATTAAATTTGGTTTATAATTTTTTGGCGGGAGTTTTGAAAGTCGCCTCTGGAAAGTCTCATAGTCATTTGAAATTTATTTGAAATAAACATTCTTAGACTGGAGTATTAGGACCATGAAAATTAAACTCCATGTTTTTTATTGTAAATAAGTGTGAAAATTGTTTCAGATGAATTAGCTTGTTGTCTTATATTTGTGTCAAATAAATTTTCTGTGACTGCCCTCAAATACACACAAACATAACATACCACTAACTGTTTGTACACAGCACAAATCTATATTCGCTTGAAGTAATCTAATGCAATAGTATTCAGTCATAATTTCTTTTCTTATACTCTCAATGCTTGAAACATTTCAATTTCAATCGAATGATAAAACTTTTAAAACTAATTCATGCAGAAAATGTTTAAAAATGGCAGTATTTTTACTGATTACTGCAAAACTTTGGTGAAAACTGTAAATGATGTGTTAAATAAAAAAAATAGGCAAAAGAACTTAAAAATTACCTGAATTTCTGTTGTGGGTGTTGAGGGTGGTGAATTAGTTGTTGCGACTGTTGAAAAATATTCATTGATTGTAATATCAGTCAAATTGACTCTGTTGGTTGTCACATTTCTGTCCCCATTACCGTGAAACTTTAGTGAGCCTGCTGTAAATATTGAACTTATTGAATGAAACATTTAAATTAAATTTCAGATCATTATTGTTTATTAGTATTTAATAACAAATGACAAACATATGTTTGTGTTTAAATTGTTTAAATTGACCTTTAGTTCAATTCTTATAATTATACAGAAAATAAAAAAGTAGCAGAGGGAATGAGTAACTGAAAAGTGATTTATTTCATTTATGAAATTAATTAACATATGCTTTTTTAATGAAAATAAACACATAATTAATATTTAAAAATATGACTAAATAAATTAGGCCCATAAAAAATTATTTACAGTTAAAGAGTTCAGTTTATTCAAACTAACTTTGATTGACAGGTCCTCTAGCTGTGTTCAGATACCAAGATTGATTGAGATGAAACAATTGTGAATCATTGTTTACTTTCTGTACATTAAATCTACACTGTAACACTCCATCAGTAAAGTTGTTGACTTGATGACTGATTCCATCTTTTGACTGCGATAAACAACATCATAACTGATTTCTATTTTTTTTGTGTTTACAATGTAATGTCTTATGAAATTATTTTCTATTCAATGAATGCTGATTAAAAAATACAACTGGGCATACAATAATTTGAAGGTACGTCTAATACAAATGGGCATTCAATAATTTGAAGGTACGTCTAATACAACTGGGCATTCAATAATTTGAAGGTACGTCTAATACAACTGGGCATAAAATAATTTGAAGGTACGTCTAATACAACTGGGCATTCAATAATTTGAAGGTACGTCTAATATAACTGGGCATTCAATAATTTGAAGGTACGTCTAATACAATTGGGCATTCAATAATTTGAAGGTACGTCTAATACAACTGGGCATAAAATAATTTGAAGGTACGTCTAATACAACTGGGCATAAAATAATTTGAAGGTTCGTCTAATACAACTGGGCATTCAATAATTTGAAGGTACGTCTAATACAACTGGGCATTCAATAATTTGAAGGTACGTCTAATACAACTGTGCATTCAATAATTTGAAGGTACGTCTAATACAACTGGGCATTCAATAATTTGAAGGTACGTCTAATACAACTGGGCATTCAATAATTTGAAGGTACGTCTAATACAACTGGGCATTCAATAATTTGAAGGTACGTCTAATATACCGCCGAGAAACAAAAAACAAAAGGTCGTCTATGTTAATTAAATGTGTCTATCAAATCTTTGTTACCACATTGGCTTCTGTATGATGGTGTCCATTGGTCAAGCCAGGGATGACGTTGATGGAACCATTGTATAGAACACAATAGTACACAGTAGCTGGACCCTTATAAGAAAAAGTGAATAACACACAAATAATATTAGTGCATCTATTAACTTTTACTAACTATTGCACAGAGTTGTTCCAACTACTGACAATGCAATTACAAATGCGAGTACGAGTACCAAAGTTACAAGTACGAATATATTCAATACAAGTACAGGCGGCTAGGGTGATTCATCACTGCATGGGAAAAAAAATTTCTCCGATTCTAACGCATTGTGGCTCGGCTCATTTTTTTCCTTTTGACAAGCAAATGAAGAAAAACTAAACTTTTTGAAAAAAATGACCACTTTTAGAGGTCGCTCAAGCGACCCGAAGTTTTACTTATGATATAATGCGGCAGTTCTGATGTGTCGCTTGCTTGCTTTTGCTAAAGGGCAATTCTGGTTCATTGTAAAATTAAAAGTGTACCGTGATATTTGAATTTTAGATTAAAACTAATTTTATTATTCAAGTTTGTTGGATACAAAAGTAGTTTTTGACTAACTACAAATTATTAAATTGATATGGCATCCACATCAAGTGGTTATTTGCTAAGTGTATTGACAAGACGTATAACTGAAGTTTGGTTGATTGGACAAGCATATTCTTGTCTGCCTAGCGATGTCTTACTAACCTTGGGTCATGCTATGAAGATGGTTTTCTATAATTGCAAGGTTCCGAAGAATACAATATCCGAAAGCATTAAGGTAACTGTTAACGATCTTCAAAAAGAAAAGCAGTCTAAGAGAATCAAAGAGTAGTTGAAGACGAAAGAAGACATCAGAAGGCTGCTGTTATTACTTGGTCTACAAGCAACAGCGAAAGTGATGATAAACGTAAAGATGCTGATCATTGGAGTTGTTTTTTCCCTGTTGCTCCACTAACAGCCATAACATTCCACTGTTCAAACGTTTTAAACGATTTTGGCCTAAGGTTGATCAGCAGCTGTATAGTCCGCTAGAGGATTTGAGATTAGATGATCCGTTTATGGTGGAACACTACACAGTGTTGTGTCATTTCTGCAAGACAGTCTGTCAAGTGCCTCAAGTTACATACCACGTGAAGTTTACAGAGGGATGATCAAAATCTGATTGTTGATATTTGGCATTAGTGTAAGCAAACATCCGTACCACTTTCATGCACTAGGCGATTACCATATGGCTCGCTGGATGGTGAAAGTGATATACTGCTTCAAGATCTACTTGTTTAGAAATCAGTTCTAGCTCACTCCATCAGATTCAGAGGTAAAGGTTTTGCAAGAATTCTGCTTGTTTGCAACTCACATTTACGTCAAAGCTTGGATCTCATGTCCTTTGAGTCGTGATGCTCCGTTTAACGATCTATTGTTATTCAAGCAGATCACAATATATTCTGTCACATACAAAACGGTGTCTGATGCTGCGAAAAGGAAATTTGAAAAACTTCTTTTGAGGTGCTTTTTTCTTGCGTTGTTTTCTGAAAACGTTTCTGCAGATGAAAAAAGCAGTATTGCTGAAGCGATGCTGAAGACTGGTGATGATTGGACGGATCGAATGCTGAAAGTGAAGAGTTGCACCAACTGCATCACTTTGTATGTACCATCACTATCTACAATGCGTTCAGTCGGTATTGATACCAGCTTCGATGAAGTTGATCCAGTATCCTGGGATCAATTGCAGTCATTTGCTGAAGCTAAGTGTATTTGTTGATTCCTTTAAGGCGTCAATGATACAACCGAGCATTTTAACTCATCATTTAATAAGTCAATCACTAAAACGGAATCTGAAATGCAGAAATTGCTGCAAGTTGTAGAAAATCACAGACACAGAGAGCAAAATTTGAAGAAAAGTAAACTGACGTTATATAAGAAGCGTTGAACGGGAGATCATTAGTAAAGTGTATTGTTTATGTTTATAAAATAATGTATACATTAATATACAAGCAGTAACTGTTGCATATCATTATATGTTTATGTTATTTAACATTTCTATATGTCTAATACGCTGTAATTAATGTTTAATGTTGATTTTATGATGGTGTGTATATGTTTATATTGTAAGAATTCATGTCATTAAAGAAGATACTATAAACTTCAGTCTCGTTGAGCGACCTCTAAATGTAATTCAATTTCAATAAAATTGTGCATGCAAGTCTAGGAGTATAAAAGGAAAAAAATTAACAACAATGCAATATTAAATTGCAAAAAAAAAATTTTTTAATCACCCTAACAGGCAGCCCTCGACTTTCGCACATTATTCCTGAAAGTGTGTGCGAATGTTGAATGTTCGAAAGTAGAGGGAAATAAAAAAATTCAAAAATTTTATTTTAAAATATTTATTCATCGATAAAAGGAACATATTATTTGATATATATATATATTTACATATACATACTTAACTTATCGATGCGTGTTTAAGTACTTTCAGATGTTTTCTTTATAGAAAGACCGGGTATAGACCGGAAATTCCGTAGACCGGGTATACGGAAACAGTCGGAAATTACTGAAAGTGCGTCACTAGAGCTTTTATGGACGATTCCGTATACACATTAAAAATATATATTTTTTCTAAAAATGGTCGAAATAACGAATTGTGCGAAAGTAGAATGTGCGAAAGTCGAGGACCGCCTGTACACACATTTTGGAAATTGCTAGTAAGACGGAGTTTAAGGCTATAATTTAAAAATAACCAACGTGCAAGTACGAATAAAAGTACTCTGTACTCGAGTTAAGGTACTTGGTAAAATAAGTACTCCATCTCATATATATTTTAGAAGTCTTATTTAAACTTAAAGGAACAAGTAGTACTATTATTTATAAGTCACTCATTACATAAAATGTGAAACTTAGAAACAACAACTCACCATTGATGAAGTATTACTAAAGCCTAAAGAAACATAACCATTGGCAAAACCCAATGAAGATTTTAGGGAAATATCCAGATAGTCTCCCTTATCTTGCCAGCTTGTCTCCCAGTCACAGTCGTTGTTAACACAGTTGCTATAACAACCTTTGGCTTTACCACAGTCAGAGTCTCTAACAAACTTTGTCTGGCGAAATATAAATGAACTAATTATATATATATACATATATTAATAAATCAGTAATACCCAGTTTCGAGATACAATTTTATAAAATAAATTTTGAAATATAGGTATAAATTTGAGTTCAATAAATGTTTAATAATTATATATAGAATAGAAATAATTATCAATATATTGTTATTTGGTTTCTTTTAACCATTTGTATTTAGCAATTTATTACAGAACCCAAATCGCTATAATTTTATTATACATATATATATATATATATATATATATATATATATATATAGGCAGTAACGTAACTAGCTTAAGTGATGCCCAAAGGCGCATTCTGAGAATGCCGCCCTCTTACCATGCAAAAAAAAATTTGAAAATGTTAACCCTTGGCTGTGGCCAAGTTAGCGCCACACGGATGGCCCCCATATCCGCACCTCACTAGTTACGCCACTGTATATAGTCTTATTTTATCCGATTTCTTCAAGTAACTGTGTACATACCAGTGTTTGGATTGAAGTGGCTGGTGTTGTTGTTGATGGATGTGGTAATGTTGACGTGGCTGCTGTAAAATATTCATTCGTTGTCACGTCAGTCAAATTGACCCTGTGGTTTGTTGAATTTCTGCCCACGTGACGTCTTATAGAACCTGAAACTACATATAATTTTAAATAAAAAGATTGAAAAGTTCAAGTTCGGTTGCTTGTTGTTTTTAGGCATACATGTATTCATTTTATGCAAGTGAGAGAGAGAGGGAGAGAGAGAGGGAGGGAGAGGGAGAGAGAGTGAGTGGGGAGAGAGGAAGAGAGAGAGGGAGAGAGAGAGGGGGGAGAGGGAGAGAGAGGGAGAGAGAGGGATGGAGAGAGAGAGGGAGGGAGAGAGCGAGGGAGAGAGAGAGGGAGAGATAGAGAGAGAGGGGAAGAGAGAGAGTGAGAGAGAGGGAGAGAGAGTGAGAGAGAGGGAGAGAGAGAGGGAGAAAGAGAGAGGGAGAGAGAGAGGGAGAGAGAGATAGGGAGAGAGAGAGGGGGGGGAGAGAGGGAGAGAGAGTTATAGATATTCGATGTATTAGATTTGAAAGCCTACCTGGTTCGACCAGTCCTCTTGCTGTGATCAGGTACCAAGACTGATTGAGATTAAACAATTGTGAATCATTGGTTACTTTCTGTACATTAAATCTACACTGTAGTACTCCATCAGTAAAGTTGTTGACTTCATGACTGATGCCATCTTTTGACTGTAAAACAAAACATTGTGACACTGCTTTCTACTTTAGATAAACATATTTTTTTATGTTCAATACTTTTATAAAGAAAGTAACTGTAAAACAACCGATAAACTTTAAATGAACACAATGCCCTGGTGGCAATGTAATTGAATAGCATGACATTTAAGTCTAAAAGAATTTGTAAAGATTTGTATAGCAATATATCATGATATAAGTGACTAGCAGTGAACTAGGGCTTGCCACGTGACCTCAGAACAAATCTAAAGCTTAAACCTGAGATCGTTGTGGGGGAAGGTGTTTCATTTGGAAGTTATAGATAATGTACAACTCCTGATGTGTGAAACGACTATTAATGGTTAATGAATTATTAATGATGCATGCTGTGATCTAAAAAGACCATCAAAGTTTTCAACATTAGTCTTGTGAAATTTGGTAGCAATGACACAAAATTGAATTCAAAGTAAATATGAATCTTTTCATGAAATTTAAACGACTAAATATAGTTTGTAGCATTAGTTACCAAATTGTCTTCTCTATGTCCATAATTATCAAAGGTCAAGCCTGGGATGACACTGATAGTACTGTTGATTAGAACACAGTAATACACTGTGGCCGGTCCCTTTTCAAAAGAAAGAAAATAAAATAAAAATTAGATACTCCTTTATGATTAATATTTTTTCTTTAACAAATGTTGATTTTTTTAAAGTAACAAGTGGAAAATCGTATCAATCTTCAGAGGCGTATTGAGGGGTGGGCAGGAGGGCATCATGCCCCGGGCGCTGCTCACAAAGGAGCTCCAAATGGTATATTTTGCATATAGGCTAATATTATGGTTTTCGAATGGGGGGGGGCGCGAAAAAGGTATTAAAAAGGTATTGTGCCCGGGCGCGAGTTAAGGTCGCTACGGCACTGCAATTATTGTGTTTACGTAAAAGGCTAAATTTAATATTTCATTCATAATCGCAACATTTCTCGCTTACCATCAGTGAGGTATTACTGAAGCCTAAAGAAACATAACCGCTGTCATTAGTCAATGAGGATTTTAGGGAAATGATGAGATAGTCCCCCTTGTCCTGCCAAGATGTTTCCCAGTCGCAAACATTGTTGATGCAGTTGCTATAGCAGCCTTTCGCTTTCCCACATTCAGAGTCTCTAATGAAATAACCCTTAAATAGAGAAATGAATACGTATTAACATAAAATTAAAATAAAATTAATAACGATAATTATCTATTTTCCATATTTAAATACACTAGAATGTATATCTATTTGAATGTAGTGGCGTGTTTATGTTTGTGTAGGCCTACATCATCGAATAGAGATCAACCAAACTTGGCATACCACTCAGCTCTACACTTCTTTACATGCTGCTATTGTGTAAGCTTTTAATGAGTTTCGCTTTCTGTGAACGTACAGAATTACTACACCAACTATGTTTTGGAAAAAATTCGACTTGATATTATCAGATGAAAATAAATACGAAGCAAACCATCTGTTCTTAAGTGCACGCTTTTTTTTTAGAGTTTTATAGAATCGCCAAATTAAATTAATTAAATTAAAGTGTGCAAAAACATTAGAAAGTTATTTTTTTTTTCAGAACTAAAAGTTGTACAATTAAAAAACCAGCATCTTAAGCCTGTTCCATTCTGGACACAGGACGTGTTAGTAACTGCTAGCGCATTTTCGTGTTATGTATCAGTACGTATGTTAGCTTTCAGTAAATATTTCTACATTTTGGAAATGTTTATAAATTCAATTGTGTAATGCATATATCTGAAAAAAATATTAAAAAGACGTTTCTTTTTATTTGAAAAACAAATATTTTCTCTTAAATCTAACTACAAGTGGTTTGTGGTCACTGAAATAGGACTCATAATTGAAACATTCTAAATTGTAGTCATTTAATCGTCCGAAAACTCCGTCAATTGTTGTTTGATACATTATTGTTGCCAATCTTGTTTCACTTCCATTCAATAACCCATTCATTTGGTGCGCCAACAAAGCATATAAGGTGTAGAATGGGGCAATGAAAATGACATAATTATGAATATATCTTATATAGTAAAAAACGGTAAGAAACACTTATGCCCAGCCCTCAGTGGTCAGATCGCGAAATGGACTTTTGATGCAGGAATGGCAGGCCAAGACCTACAAAAAAAGTATTGTTACGACCCTCTCGGTGCGCACCGTAAGTCTACTTAGTGAACGCGATGACGCAGTAGAGACAGTGACGTAGAAGCCGGCAAGAAGATGGCCGTGATATTGTTGTCGTTGTCAATGTTAAAAGAATAGTAAACTCTTGGAACCCACGCCGGCCTGTGTTATGTTTTGATTTTATAAACAGAATTTTTAAAGAGTTATAACATTGGTGTCAGAGGCGGAACAGTCTTACAATGTTCGGTAAGAAATTAAACAAACTTTTAGTTAGAGAGTTAAAGGAAGAATTAGAAGAAAGGGACCTACCAACTAACGGCAACAAACAACAACTGTTTAATAGACTTCATGAAGCTCTTATTGATGAGGGAATGGACCCGGAGAGCCACGTTTTTACCACGGAAATCGGGCAGTTAAGAAAAGAAATGAAAGAAGGCCGGAATGAAATGAAAGAATTTCATTTAACATTAAGAAGTGAAATAGAGGACATTAAGAAAGGTTTTAAAGGTGACACAGAGAAAGCAAAGATTGAATTACCAAAAGTGAAAGTTGTGAATGAAACGACAACAAAAGAAAACATGACTCAGAGGCAGACAAAGTTAATCATCGAAGCAGACTTAGACATGCGGCCAGTTTTATCTGAGGATGTGGTCATCCATGAAGTGGTACCTGAGGATGTGGTCATCCAGGAAGTGGTACCTGAGGATGTGGTCATCCATGAAGTGGTACCTGAGGATGTGGTCATCCAGGAAGTGGTACATGAGGATGTGGTCATCCATGAAGTGGTACCTGAGGATGTGGTCATCCATGAAGTGGCACCTAAGGGTGTGGTCATTCACGACGTGATACCTGATGATGTGGTCATCCAAAACGTAGCGCACGAGAAGGAACTAATCCAAGAAGAGCCGCCCAGCGATCTGAGCCCCTGTGAGAATGATCGGTCTGCAGAATGTCTGAAAGCTTGTAACCGCTGCCCTGGTTACCTTGAATATCCAGACAACCTAACAGAGTCTGATAAAAACAACGTCAAGAACGATAAACCACAACTAAACAAAAGCCACGAATGCATGGAAATCCACAACAGTGGAGCTGATGCTAGTGCCAACGTTTGGCACTGCAACGGCAAGACCCCCACAGGTCTTAATTTCGTGCACAATCTGCCGCGCTTCGATAACAAGAAAGATTTGGTGACCTGTGATAAGCCACCTGAGACGTTGGTGACATGTGATGAGCCACCTGAGAAGTTGGTGACCTGCGATGAGCCGCCTGAGACGTTGGTGACCTGCGATGAGCCACCTGAGACGTTGGTGACCTGTGATGAGCCACCTGAGACGTTGGTGACCTGTGATGAGCCACCTGATACGTTGGTGACCTGTGATGAGCCACCTGAGACGTTGGTGACATCTGATGAGCCACCTGAGACGTTGGTGAATTGTGACGAACCACCTGATACGTTGGTGACCTGTGATGAGCCACCTAAGGAGTTGGTGACCCATGAAGAGCCACCTGAGACACTGGTGAACCGATATGAGCCACCTGGGGAGCAGAGACGAAAGGTAGAGGGGAGCAGAGACGAAAGGGAGACAGGAGCGATGAGACCAGCAGAGTGCATCGGAGCAGAGGAGAACGAGGCAGGACAGAGATGAACCTGACCATTGACTTTAATCTGGTCAGTTTAGTATACATTCATCATAGCTCTGTCAAACGCAAAACATTTCGTTACTGCTACAAAGTGTGTTTCGTCATCGTCATGTTATTCTGCAACAATAAGAACTTGATTTTGTTGGGCCTCATCAATGGAGGTCATTATCCCGAAAGCCTGCACCTGCGAGAAAACCTACCTGGTGAACAGCCAGATTGCTATGGGAACGAACACGATTCTCCCCGCCCCACCACGGGGATAATCAACCTCCACAGCCTGACAAACAACATGCTCTAGCTAGCATCAACGGTCACCCTGAGAATAGAGCTCTGGTACATGTGGACAGACTGTACAGATACTGTTGTGAGAACTGACCTGTCCGGGACGGACAGATTTAAGAGGGGGGCAGTGTTACGACCCTCTCGGTGCGCACCGTACAGTCTACATAGTGAACGCGATGACGCAGTAGAGACAGTGACGTAGAAGCCGGCAAGAAGATGGCCGTGATATTGTTGTCGTTGTCAATGTTAAAAGAATAGTAAACTCTTGAACCCACGCCGGCCTGTGTTATGTTTTGATTTTATAAACAGAATTTTTAAGAGTTATAACAGTATATACATCATGGGTCTAGGACTTGGTTGCTGAGATCTAGGGTGATGACAGACAAACAGACGGACAAAACGGGGACAATAGCGCATTCGACATCTCGAAAATGCGCTAAAAACGGTTTTATAAAATTAAAGTTTGTATATTATTATGAAAAGAACTAAAAAGTTTTTTTTTTAAAGAAATTATTATATCGTGTTGTCATCTCAATACACGAAAAAAATGGTACATCAATTATGTCAAGTGATTTTACAAATTAGCGCGAATAGCTTATTATCTCCTGAGAAATCTAACAATATTATTTTAAAAATCATATCCCAGGAATTTGTTAGGCGCATAAAATTTGACCGCAATCCCGTCAACTCAGGAGAGAAATCATTAGTACCTATGTGGTGAGTTACGTGTCTTTTAAGTTTTTATCACCATAAGTAAGGTCTTATTATGTGTCGCATAATTTAGTACTTACAGTGGGTAAAGTTCCATTGCCTGAGTCAGCAGTTACATTAATCTGAAATGACGATTTCGTAAAAAAAATAATAAAACATTAATGGGGCTACATTTTTACAGTTTATTTTCTTCGTGGGAAATATTATATTTTAGCCTTGAATATTAATTAGTCGAATAATAGAGAAAATAGATATGTTAGTAATTTACATAAATAAACGGTTTAATAACGTTTAAGTAATATATGTACGATTGAGTAAGTTTTCTCCTTTCGTTAAATAATGCTTTGTACAATTTGTTCTGATAGTACCCTTTTTTTTTTTACCATAGCATAGTTTAAGTATAATTACTTTCTATCAACAAAGTCATTTCATACTTTATACAATTTTGAATGCATACGATATTAAAGTTCAATCTAAGTAAATGATACAGAAAAATGTTCTAAACAAGCAGTAAAAAAAAAGAAATAGTTCAAGTATTTGAGCGAAGTACAGTCTATGCTCTTTGCGCCATTGAAATTACAGCTATTTATTTCTGAACTTAACAAACTGGTAGAGTGATGTAAAGAGCTCGACTGTCAACCTGAGAGTCGCGAGTTCGATCCTCGGTGAGAACAAAGGGAATTGTTCTAGGTCCTTATGAAAGTTGGTAAAAATGCGCTCGTGTTGACCCAGCAATGAATGGGTACCTGACTTAAGTTTCGGAAGTAAAGGCGGTCGGGTGTTGTGCTAACCACACAATCCCTAAGCCGTGCTTACAGAAATAGACGAACTCTACACTTCATCTACCCCGATGCCCCCTAGAGCCAGGGCCGTTTTAAGGTCATCGTAGGCCCTAGGCACTTTCAAAGTCGTAGGCCCTCCCCGATTTCATTTTTAAATATTTTTCAAGAATGCACCGTCACTTATTTGCCATTATAGCTTTCGTAGGCCCTTGAAAAGTCCGTAGGCCCTAGGCACAGTGCCTACTGTGCCTATATGATAAAGCGGCCCTGCCTAGAGCTAAGGGAACTTTACTACTTAATACTTACTAGGCAAATTGAGATTAATCAAATATAATTTTATCAAATGAATAAGATTTAAGATAAATGCTTACCGAAGTCAGGGGAGCTGCTTTCAGAACTGTAGAGTTTAAATTGGCGAAATAATTTTTCATACTGTCGATAACTACGGCATACCTGGACAAATGTGGTGGAAAAAATATATTGTAAATAATTTAATTTAGTATACGATGACCAGAATCTTTTATGGGGGTAACCTATGAGAGATGGGGGTATTGGGTAGATGCAACGCACCCACCTCCCCGAACAATGTGACGTGCATTAAATCATTTATGTCACGCAGTTGGCCTATCGAAACCTCACGAAAGCAGGCTAACATAGACCGGCACCAAAGTTTATCTGAATCTAAATGCCAAAGGCTGGATTCTTTAATGATTTAGCTTTATTCCGGGACGTGTTAAGAGAAAACTTATGACGTAGCCTGGATATATTGTGACGTCATTACAATAATTGTTAAGCTGCACTGCAGTGTGGTGAATATATTACATTATAAATATTTTAATCTATTCCATTATACAATTATAACTGTTTAGCGATGAAAAGTGCGTATGTTGAAACACACAACCGTCTATATTTCTAGACAGGGGCGAATCTAGACAACTTTGACGGGGGGGGGGGGCAAAACTGTTTTCATTGTTGAAAATTGGTCTTAGAACAAAAAATATTTCGATAATTTAATGATATCTTACCTAAACTTGCGCCCCTGTTTCTAGACAACTGCCTTATAAACAATCAAAAACTCACTTGAAGACAATGTCATCCACAGAGTCTGAAGGTGCTGTCCAGTTAAATGTCACCGAATTCTTCGATGTCTTATCTGTGTGGGTCACACCTCGAGCTGGCTGCAATACATCGAAAAGAAAAAATACAGCTCATTGAAAAAACTGAATAAGCAATTACGCACAAAAAAAAGTTCCGATAGTTTATAATAACAGTAAAAAGAAAAAAAGTACTTACTGGGTTGCATGTTAATTTTGTATTAGCTGGTAAATTGGTAAAGTTTCCAAAGCTAAAATTTCCAGTTGCATTTTTGGCTACAACCAAAAAACCATGAAACGAAGGACCAGACAGGGTCACTGTAAAGCAGATGAACAAAAATATCGGGTTATTTAAAATCTTCATCAAATCTTGTTTTGTATAATTGTTTATGTATTATCCATTTATTTTTTTAAACGATTAATAGCATTTTTATTTAAGACGATTGATTTTAAAATGAACAAATTACAACAAACAGTTGTTTGTGTTTATTAATCACACATTCATATTTCATATAAATTATTTTATTAAAATAGAAATTTGTTTTTTGTTTTTTTTAAACATGTGCACATTTTAAAGTCTAGGTCTATATTTAAAAGTAATAACTCCAAAATTTTAAATTTGGTCTTCTCGTATTAGACTATTCATTAGTCAATATGTCAGATCTTCGCCTGTTTTGCACCATATTGATATGACAAATAGAAAGATAAATTGACGCAAATAGTAGATAAATAAACAAATGTTTGTTGATAGATAGATAGATAGATAGATAGATAGATAGATAGATAGATAGATAGATAGATAGATAGATAGATAGATAGATAGATAGATAGATAGATAGATAGATAGATAGATAGATAGATAGATACAGACAAACAGAGGGACATAGAGATAGATATATAGAAAGAATTTATGTATGTGGTTCACCTCACCCTGTATCGTGTCTCCAGCTGAATAGCTTGTTTTACTTAATGTCAAATTAAACGGCGATGCACCGACGGCTGTAGACGGACCATGCAGTGGACTGACACTGTCGCAGGATCCTGCAGGTGCCCCTCTACTGTAGCTAAACACTGATTGTATACAACAGAAAACAAAAACACCAACCAGGTGTATCCTGAACATTTCTGTCATACTTGATCCGTTGGAAGTTCTGATGCAGGGGGATAGCTCCTTGAGAGAAAAATAAATTAATTAAAGATATTTTAATTCTTAATTATAAAATAAGAAAAAAATGTCTCTCTCTGAAGGTTTATACCTGCTGTCTAATATTAAAATACATGAGATGTGCATTATTTACAGGATGACAAAGTTTGTTACCCTAAAAATGTATTTATCAAAGACTTCTAATGGGTGGCCAATTAGTGCTAAATACGCCCACAATAAGATTTTTTTTTTCTTGCTTTTTTAGAAATTAAACAAATTTCTATACCATCTTTCAGTAATTGTGAACCACAGTCCATCCACAAGATAATTTGTTATTCCATATCCTAATGCAAAGGTCTTAATGTGAGTCGAACGAAATGGACCGAAAAATTACTTGCTGATAGTTCTATGTCTAATAAATACCTGACAGTCGAAATAATTTTATTTTACGTGTAGAGCCTGATGCAAGCAGTTCAACAAGAAGTGAACTACACGTGTGTGACCTATAACCCGTTGTTTCAATGACCATACTATTGTCAACCCGTTGTTTCAATAACCATACTATTGTCAACCCATTGTTTCAATGACCATACTATTGTCAACCCGTTGTTTCAATGGCCATACTATTGTCAACCCGATGTTTGAATGGCTATACTATTGTCAACACGTTGTTTGAATGACCATACTATTGTCAACCCGTTGTTTCAATGGCCTATTGTCAACCCGATGTTTCAATGGCTATTCTATTGTCAACCCGTTTTTTCAATGGTAATACTATTGTCAACCCGTTGTTTCAATGACTATACTATTGTCAACCCTTTATTTCAATGGCTATACTATTGTCAACCCGTTGTTTCAATGGCTATACTATTGTCAACCCGTTGTTTCAATGGCTATACAATTGTCAACCCGTTGTTTCAATGGCCTATTGTCAACCCGTTGTTTCAATGGCCTATTGTCAACCCGTTGTTTCAATGACCATACTATTGTCAACCCGTTGTTTCAATACCCATTATATTGTAAGTTTGAACGTCATACATTTCTTTTTAAAGAGAAATTGTGACCAGCGGCAACTGAGGTTGCCATTATGCTCCACACCCTTTGGCCCCCAATTTACGAGCCTAACAAGAAACGTTCTGTACCTCTAGATAATTCCTTATATTGTACACAGTGGTAAAGAAAAATGTCGGGTGCAGTAGAATAACTAGACCAGCTATGTCCGAGTCAATACAATTCGTTAGCCCAGGATCAACAGCAGAACTAGGCATAGCCTTGAAGTCTGGAGCCCAAGCCAAACAATTAAAACGTGAGGGGTTGAGCGCTCTGACTTCCTTTTTGCATGAAATTAAATAATTAAAAATATTATTTTTCAAACGCAGTTTATACTCGACCAGCAAACTGGATTAATTTTTTTCCGGCCGACCAGCAATAGATGTGCGCATGCGCGACTAGACGGACTCTGTATTATTTTTTTCGGGATCCGGCTATAGATATTGCGCCTAACCATAGATATACAAGACTAGATCGCTTATGCTTATTTCATAGAGACCGAAAAAGTGTTGTATTCGAGACCCCTACTTTAAAAAGAGAAGAGTACAATTCTGTACAGTTCTTTATTTATTACCGAAAAAGATTTCCTTCCTTTTAATTAAAAAAAAAATCCCCATTCATGCTAGAGGTTGGCGCAATAAAATCTACTGATGTGTCCGAAAAAATTATATTTGACGGTTAGTAATAATATAATCAAACAACCGGGTACACAACACGAAGGCATTTCAATCAAAGTTAATTGAAAAAAAAAGTTTTTGAAAATTTGTCAAGGAAAACAATTCAAAATGTCTTCTGCTATTTATTTCGGTTACTTAAGGTTTCTATGCGTACTACGTCATCATAGTTGCAAAGAATTTGTAAAAATATATAAGTTATACAGAATTGTACTCTTCTCTTTTTAAAGTTATGGTCCGCACAATATATATCTATGCATAGCCCATAAGCGATCTAGTCTTTTATATCTATGCGCCTAACTCTATTTCTAACCCTAACCCTAACCTTAACCCTTGCCCTAGCCCTAACCCTAGCCCCGAAAACGCGCATGCGCACATCTATTGCTGGTCGGCCGGAAAAAAAAATTATTCCAACTTGCTGGTCGAGTAACAATATCGTTTTCAAAATTGATGCTTCCCCCCCCCCCCCCAACCTTTCCAAGACTGCGACATCCTAACATGTGTTCGGGCTACCTACGCGCGGCAGCGACACTGACCAGTAACGAGTTCAGAAAAAACCGTTTTTGTGAACATAAAAAAAATATTCAAAGTTCTGTGACAAGAAAGACAAATGAGACTGTAATTTGCCCGATCATTTGTTGTTGCACTGAAAAAATTGTGTGTGTGAGTGTGTGTGTGTGTGTGTGTGTGTGTGTACCCCATTTATTATTTATTTTTATTAATCTGTTTATTTTTATTATTATTGTTTTTTTATGATCTATTTTTATTGGGGGCGTGGGTTCGTTAGACAAAATGATCGACAATTATCTTACTATGTCAAATACTGTTAGATAGTTGACAGAAAAATATCTATTTGTTTATTTGAAATAGTTTATTCCATTTTAATGAAAAATGTAAAAAAAAAAAAATAAAAAAAAAAAATAAAGTATCTCTTATACAGTCTATACAGACCATGGGAAACATCTGTGTGTGTAGCCACTGCTATAGAATATGGAGTTGATTGGCTAGTCGGGTAGCCATATTTAAACTGCTATATTCTAGATGACAATACACCGTTTTAATCCTTTTAGAGTCCATGAATTAATAATTTGTACAATTATGACAGAAATTACGAAAATTTCCCTTGAGATTTTTTATTTGGAAGAAAAAAATAAGAAACATAAGTTCGCAAAAAACTGAATTTTTATTTTGATCATTGCCTAACTAATTAAATTATATTAATGTGTGCAGAAACAAAAGTAAGTTAAATTATTTCAAAATTAAAAGTATAAAAAAAATTGTTTACGTTGAAATCGTCAATGGTTACAATAGACTGAACTAGGTTGGTCTTTACATTATTTTATGAGTAGAAATAACTGAATAATTAATCTATAGGATCTATATCTATTTGGGCGTGGATAGTAAAGATAATTTATCTATCTATCTATTATTCTATCTATCTATCAATGTATGCTAGTAAAAATAATGTATATTAATATTTATCTATCTATCTATCTATTTATGATAGTAATGATAATGTATATACACATCTATCTATTCATCTATAAATTTATGATCCTAATGATAATTTATTTAAATATCTATCTATTTATCAATTTATGACAGCAATGATAATTTATATAATTATTTGAATAATATAATGATTAGTCGTTGTTATATTTTAGTGCATTTTAATATTTTTTTTTTTTAATTTTAAAATGGTTATGTTTATATTTGTTATATGCTGTTATTTAAATATTTTTCACCGTGACAGTAATGACTAAAAAACTTGTTGAGGATAAATTCTAAATAAATTGGCGTAGATATTAAAAAGAAATATATATATAAAAAATTATTTTGAAAACGCTATTGAATTTTTTTATATAAAGAAGGCTTTTAAAATACTTGATTTCAAGTAATTGGCTTTATAGCTTGTTTGTTAGGTCAACTTGACACCAATTACACTGGAAAACAAAAAATAATTTATCGTGGATTTCTTGGTACCCATCATCTAATCATACTCAATTTACACACGCTGATTTCGAATATGCAAACCATTTGTCTCTATCAGCCTCCAATTTTAAGAAATCCGCAATCTTAATTTTTTTATTATAGTTATAATACTCCAATATGTATAAAAATGAAATTTTTAAACCATATATTCTCTTTTGCAGTTAATGTAAAAAAATAATAAACACAAGCATGAAATCAAAATTATTTGTAAAAAATATATTCCATTTAAAGTCAAATGCATGTGTAAAATGTTTAAAATGTTCATGGTTTGAATTTCTTGGCTGTGGACTTCCGCTTGTACTGAGTACTTGGCAAGTCGCGTTGTAGAGTCCAACGGTAGTCAGCTAACATCGCTGCACTCCACCGGCCCTGGTAGCGTGACTCCATCACAGAAATGTCCTGGTGGAAGCGTTCGCCATCCATGTTCATCGCTTACTGCGCCTAGGTTTTCTGGGAAGAAGTCTAGATGTGAATTGAGTAAATGAATTTTCAGAGACATATTGCATCCCAGGTGTTTGTAGGCACTAATGCATTTCTTTACAACTGTTTCATAGTCGACAGACTTCTTATTTCCAAGAAAATTGGTTACGACTGACTTGAATGCCACCCACGCATCTTTTTTAGGATGACAAAGTGTTTTGAAAGTTTTCATCGGCCATGATTTTTCTTATTTGTGGACCTATGAAAATACCTTCCTTGACTTTAGCATAACTGAGCTCTGGAAACTTGTTGCATAGGTATATAAATGCATCCGATTTGCTGTCTAATGCCTTGACAAAGTTCTTCATCAGTCCTAATTTTATATGAAGTGGTGGCATGAGAATCTTGTCACGATCAACCAACGGTTGATGAAGAACGTTTTTGTTTCCTGGTTGCATTCTGTCTCTGATCGACCAATTCTTTTTTGTATAGTGGTGCTTCTTATCTCGGCTGTCCCATTCGCATATGAAGCACATGTACTTCGTGTACCCTGTCTGCATTCCCATCAAAATAGTTATTACTTTTAGATCGCCGCAGATATTCCAGTTGTACACGCGATAACGTATTGTTTCCAACAGTTCCGACATGTTTTCATATGTCTCTTTCATGTGAGCAGAATATCCAACTGGTACTGAAGCATATTTGTTTCCATTGTGCAACAATCGTGCTTTTAAGTTAGTCTTAGACGAGTCAATGAACAGTCGCCAATCTTCAACAATGTGTTCGACACCAAGACTTCTCATAAGGCCGTCAACATCTGTGCAGTGGCAAATACTGCCAGTCACATCAAGGTATTGAACAAGCTGTTTATGCCTGTGACGAAAGTTTGCTGTAGCTGTACCTGGTGCAAGCTAATTAAATTCATTTAACCGTGAACCAAGAAGTTCAGCTTGGCCTTTTGTTAGCGCCATATCTCGCACAAGGTCGCAAAGTTCAGCATAATCCATCAAATGAATTCCTTCTCCGGCAGCTTTGTAGTCAGGGTCTGAGTCATCGGCACAAGATGGAACATCACTTTCTTCATCCTTCTCCCCGTCTATTGTGTATTCTACAGGCGATTGTGGTACTGGACAAATGGACAAATGACAGGATCGTGTGGAATTGGTTTTGAAACTGATGGAACGTTTGGGTAATTGACAGTTGTACGAGTTTTATAACAAATTCCATTGATGTTTGCCAAACAAAAATAACAATCTGTGGAGTGATTGCTTTGCTCACGCCATATCATAGGAACTCCGAATGCCATGTGGTTGTTTTTCTTTGCCTTCCTCATCCAACCATGCAAGTTGCATGAACATGTCGAACAGATGAACAGTGGTGCCCACGACTTACCACAATCCACCTTTGAGACAAAATAAAGTTGATAAGCTTTCTTCAGTAACGGCGTGAAAGTCTTCTGATGAGACTTGTTTGTGAAAAAGCCGCACACATAGCAAAACAGATCCGGTGAATTTACGCATCCTCTGGTCGCCATATTTTAAACAACTTGCAATTGCCACATTCACTCCTCCTTTTATGAAGTCTGAAACTGCAACGTAATCAAATTCTAAGACAATGCGCAATTCATAACACAACTGCAAATCAACACTTACCCTACAAACATCTGACATCATCAGAAAAAAAAAGAACATTGCCAATATACGTATATAATTACGAGGTATGTGTGTTTGTGAACAAGGGTGTACGCGCAGGTGCGTGCGTTTGTGTGCATAAAATTAAGCTGTCAGCAGTCTATTCCTGTTTGGGCGCATACAAAACTTTGTTCGGCAATATCTTAATAATTTGAGCTGATAGAGCAAAATGATTTACAGATTCAAAATCAGCATCAAAAACTGATTCCGATAACGTTAATGACATATAAGAAATCCAAAACGTGTTTATCAGTGTTATCATTGAGTTGTACTCGTTGTCTTTTATTAAACATGTCTAATATGGGGACATTGATTATTGGGACCTTTTCATCGGCTTCATCACAATTAAGACTAGCTAGATAAGACAGTCTGACAGACAAATTGATATATAGATGTATATATATATATATATATATATATATATATATTTATATATATTTATATATATATATAGAGAGAGATAGATAGATAGATAGATAGATAGATAGATAGATAGATAGATAGATAGATAGATAGATAGATAGATAGATAGATAGATAGATAGATAGATAGATAGATAGATAGATAGATAGATAGATAGATAGATAGATAAATTCCCTTTCAAATTCTTGTTTTCTAACCTAACGTGTAAATCAAAGTCCTTGGCAATAATCACATAATATCCACTGAAAGAAAGTTTCATTCAGCTCACAATCAAACCTGATTAAGTCATCCAACAGTGATCAGTGCTACTAGTTCTGTCCAACACAATCAAACCTGATTAAGTCATCCAACAGTGATCAGTGCTACTAGTTCTGTCAAACACAAACAAACCTGATTAAGTTATCCAACAGTGATCAGTGCTACTAGTTCTGTCCAACACAATCAAACCTGATTAAGTCATCCAACAGTGATCAGTGCTACTAGTTCTGTCCAACACAATCCAACCTGATTAAGTCATCCAACAGTGATCAGTGCTACCAGTTCTGTCCAAGTCAACCAGTAACGTGGCTGTGTTGTGGACAAAAGTAGAACAAGGTACGACTGTAAGGGTAGGCTATCTCTTTATTTCTTTGCCTGCATGACTTTAATGAATCCAATGATAATAAGTTTGATCATAGAAGGTTGAATAGTTACTATACATCCAAGCAAAGAATAGTAGACTTTTGGTTTCTATGATAAGATTTAATTATGAACATGTAAAAGAGTAATAATATGTTTATATTTCATTGATTGGGGGGGGGGGGTCTAATTCAACCATGCCACTATATATGTTTAGTTATAATTTCTCGAGTGAACAGATAATAACAGTTGTAGCATTCATAGGAATGCTGTTCTCAAATTTAATTTGGCTTTAATATGATTCTTAGTATCACAATAATTACATAATATTTTCTTTCATTTTTGTTTACGTTCTATTTTTAGCTACCCTTTAATTCAAAGTCTTTTTAAAGTTACTTTTGTTGTTGTTTCTTGTAATTATGTGTATGTCTGACATTGTGTGATGTCACTTTTTAGATGAGATAAAAGAGTCTCTTAGATCCTTTCAGTTACTAATAGGACCGTTTCTATGATGTACTTCTTTCATTCCCAACATAGCCGATAACGCGATGGCCATGGAGGTACCACGGGATATATAGCGGGGACCTTCACCAAGAACCTGACATATCCATTGGTCATCACAGGACCTCAGATCGACAATCGAGTGTTAAACCGTTTGACCATACGTATGAAACCATTCAAATGGCTAATATAAAATCAGTGAGTTTTTACGAAAGGCCTCCATTAAATTTCTGAGTGTGGAAGTGACTCAGCAACACATTCATCAGAGTTAGCTTTATCGCAACATTTTGTCACATGTTATCAGATTAGATAAATAGAAATATTACTTGGTCTTCTTTACACAACTGGGTTAGTTTACATTATGCTCTATATATTTTTTATGAAAATGTAAAAAGAGATAAAGCATAAAATGAAACAAACCTAAAAAAAAAAAATTAATGAAACCAGTTGAAAACAACATATATTAAAATAAAATTCATAAAAATTAATTTCTATACTCATTCTGACTGTATTTCCTTTGTTGCCTGGATTTACATCTATATATAAATAAGTCCTCAAAAATGAAATGTTTAGGCATAATTTAAATGACCAGTTAAATCCAATGCGACTTATACACGGGAGAAATTCCAGATATAAAACTTACAATACTATTTAACTTTACTTTGTAATTTTCATATCACCCGAGATCTTTTACATTCTAATTTCCATTGGATGGAGCGCTTCTTTAGCAACAAAAAAAAATCTAAGAGTCTGTAATTCAAAAAAACAAGCAATTTAAGTCTTTTCCGTTTCGGACAAAGGACATTTTAGAGCATTTTCGCCGGTTACGCCGGAGGAAATCCGTATTTTTTTTCCGGGTTTTGATAAATAGAGAGGGAAGTAATCATGTTGAATAACTGTTACAAAAATAAATAATGATTACGCACGCCCCTTTGATTAGCTTTTATTATTTATGTTTAAAATATAAGCAAAAACGGTACCTAGGGAAAGTCTAATATTCGGCCCTGAGATGTCAGATCGCGAAATGAACTTTTGATGTACATATGGCAGGCCAAGGCCTACAAAATGATATATACATCATGGGTCTAGGACTTATGGTTGCTGAGATCTAGGGCGCTCCTTTGTTAATATAGCTTATATAGTAAAAAACGGTACTTTATAAGCCCCCTTTTACGGCCCTCAGAGGTCAGATCGCGAAACGGACAAAAGTCATTTCTTGGCAGGTCAAGACCTACAAAATGATATATACATCATGGGTCTAGGACTTATGGTTGTTGAGATCTAGGGTGATGACGGACAGACAGACAGACGGACAGACAAAACGGGGACAATAGAGCATTTTTTTTCGAAAATGCTCTAAAAATATCTTAGTTTAAAAAGATTAACAATTAATTAAAACAAGAATAAACATTTGTTTGACACTTTATTAACCTTCAAATTAAAATAATAAACTCATTTGAATTGAACAATATGTTGGTGTTTTTTAATTTTACTTGGGGTTATCGAGATTATTTCGCCAACTAAACTATTTGTTTAGAGATTATCAGCTCTGATAAAGCAAAGCACACGGTCCATAGTTAAAGTATGACAATGTTAAAAAGCAAATAATGATACAATAATAGAATGACTTATCTCTCTTACACATGATAATGCTTCCACTTATTTTAACTGAAATATGTACCCAAGATAAATCAATGCAAGTAGGCCTAAACGTATTGAAATCTCTCCCAGGTCATCAAGTCGGGGCTTCAGCGATAAAGCAAAAACTATTTAAAAGAAGCAAAACTGTTTGATCTGCTTATATAACAGACCCTCAATGAATTGGAAATAATAAAGAAAAGAAAAATAAATCTATTTCTTTTTAATTTAGAAATGTTATGATATAATGAGTCTATTGAACATAGCCTAATTCTCTATTTAACCCTGTGTGTTGTGGTGAATTATGATCATTTTCAGTAAAATATCGAGTCTAATCTGATGATATTATATAAAGATCAGTTATGCATCGTTTATAACCAGGGCTGCCAAAGTAGAGACACTTTAAACCTAGCAACAGCCACGTGCCCCCAAATACCTAAAAACGGTTCTGGTACAAAGTAACTGGGCGTGTACACCTAGCAATCCAGTTGTGTAACACGGTGGTTGTCGAACTTTTTGCAATTCATGTCCCATAAACAAACCTGCTTAATTCTCGACCCAGTTAATGAAAATAATGATAAAAGGAAAAAAAAATCCAATGAATTGAACAGATTCTCAGTTATCAATTAGTAAAGTTTGTCGACGTACTCAACATTTGCCAGCGATCCACCACCTGGGTTGTGACTCACGTTTTGAGAATAGCGTGTTTAACATGTTTAGTCTATTGTGACAGTTTAGCATGTTCAGGTCTATTGTGACAGTTTAACATGTTTAGTCTATTGTGACAGTTTAACATGTTCAGTCTATTGTGAGAGTTTAACATGTTCAGTCTATTGTGACAGTTTAACATGTTCAGTCTATTGTGACAGTTTAACATGTTTAGTCTATTGTGACAGTTTAACATGTTCAGTCTATTGTGAGAGTTTAACATGTTCAGTCTATTGTGACAGTTTAACATGTTCAGTCTATTGTGAGAGTTTAACATGTTCAGTCTATTGTGACAGTTTAACATGTTCAGTCTATTGTGACAGTTTAACATGTTTAGTCTATTGTGACAGTTTAACATGTTCAGTTTATTGTGACAGTGACCATTCCGTTTGTCATGACATGTCTATATTTAACTTTATTTGAAAAATAGTTAGTTTTGCCTTTTTTTTTTACAAGTTGAATTACGAGAACAGTTTAATTTTGGATTACCTGTCCGATAGATTGACTAAATCAGACAGCTGAACAAACAAGCAGATTGAGAAGACGCACAGACAAACTGATAGATATGCAGACAACAGACACATTATGTTTAACTTACTTCACTGAGACATAAGCTTTTCTACCTATCTGATTCTGGTAGGTATCAATCAATGCTCAGACTTAAACACCTTGTTCAGGTGGATCTCTAGAGTACTCACTTTCATGATGCACATATAATTATGTAAATGTCTCTAATTGGTTTATCCTTCTCAATCAAAACAATCAGTTGTAACAAGTATTTATTAAATCAAAACAATCAGTCGTAAAAAGCGTTTATTCCATACAGCTCTTACAATATAATTATTTTTTTTATAAGCTTTTACTTAATGTGGCTGTGTCTATGTGTCCTCAAATCGTGTAACTCACTTGTGGACCTTTTCTAATCTAGTGAGAAGGCTCAAATTTGGCACACATGTAGATTTTACATGATAATACAAGATTTTAATAATTTCGAGTCCATTAATTAAAATCTTGTAGAAGTTTCGAAGCGAATTAAATAAATCTTATTTAAGTTTGCAGATGCACTAGAAGTTTAAATTTTTCAATACTAAAAAACATTAAATGAACAAAGAATCTTTAAAAAATTTGTAAATTTTAAACTTTTAAACTGGCTGCCATTTATATATTTTTAATAAAACCTTTTTTTTTTCTTTCAAAAGTTTTTCTTTATATGTTTTCAGAATGGCTACATCCTGAACAAAATTTGACATGCGTACAACATCTGGCAAAAGTAATTCACCAAACCAGCCGAAATAAAAAAAAAACCATTAATTCAGTTACAAGTGAATTCGAGATTTATTTATTTTTCGTCCTTAAAACTCACAACACATCGGTGCATTCACATCTACAGTGATTCATTGAGTACACAAGCGAGTTGAGTCAATGAATGGTGTTGACATACGATTGAACCAGAAGTTCCAGGTTGGCTATGTGCATCATGTGACCTGCATACGATGTACAGGTATGTTACGTCGTAATCTTGTGATTAACTGATTCGGTGGAGGTGACATCGAATAGTGTGGCGCAGGGAATTAGTTCAAAACCACTGTGACAATGGTTCCCATCGTCCATAAACTATGTTAACTCAGGTTAGGCTATGATCGTATATCGATGGTACTTATTGGTTCAATATTGGCTCAAGAGGTAAACGTCTCAACGTTACAGAGTCATCTTTTGGTCAACAACACGGAACGATATATTTTTTTTTTTGCACCATGTCAGACGGTATTACGGTTGATGAGCTATATACACTCATAGAGCTGAAATATCTATTTAATTGAGCTAGATACACTCATAGAGCTAAAATATTTAACTCGTTGAGCTAGATACACCCATAGAGCTAAAATATTTAACTAGTTGAGCTAGATACACCCATAGAGCTAAAATATCTATCTAATTGAGCTAGAGACACTCATAGAGCTAAAATATTTAACTCGTTGAGCTAGATACACTCATAGAGCTAAAATATTTAACTCGTTGAGCTAGATACACTCATAGAGCTAAAATATTTAACTAGTTGAGCTAGATACACCCATAGAGCTAAAATATCTAACTAATTGAGCTAGATACACCCATAGAGCTAAAATATTTAACTCGTTGAGCTAGATACACTCATAGAGCTAAAATATTTAACTCGTTGAGCTATATACACTCATAGAGCTAAAATATTTAACTAGTTGAGCTAGATACACCCATAGAACTAAAATATCTAACTAATTGAGCTAGATACACTCATAGAGCTAAAATATTTAACTCGTTGAGCTAGATACACTCATAGAGCTAAAATATTTAATTCGTTGAGCTAGATACACTCATAGAGCTAAAATATTTAACTAGTTGAGCTAGATACAATTATAGAGCTAAAATATTTAACTAGTTGAGCTAGATACACTCCCATAGCTAAAATATTCTACTAGTTGAGCTAGATACAATCATAGAGTTAAATATTTTACTAGTTGAGCTATATACACTCATAGAGCTAAATCTCTAACTAGTTGAGCTAAAATATTTAACTAGTTGAGCTGTATACACTCACAGAGAGAAATTATTTAACTAGTTGAGCTAGATACACTCACATAGCTAAAATATTTTACTAGTTGAGCTAGATACAATCATAGAGCTAAAATATTTAACTAGTTGAGCTATATACACTCATAGAGCTAAATATCTAACTAGTTGAGCTAGATACACCCATAGAGCTGAAATATCTAACTAGTTGAGCTAGATACACCCATAGAGCTGAAATATCTAACTAGTTGAGCTAAATACACTTATAGAGCTAAAATATTTAACTCGTTGAGCTATATACACTCATAGAGCTAAAATATTTAACTAGTTGAGCTAGATACACCCATAGAACTAAAATATCTAACTAATTGAGCTAGATACACTCATAGAGCTAAAATATTTAACTCGTTGAGCTAGATACACTCATAGAGCTAAAATATTTAATTCGTTGAGCTAGATACACTCATAGAGCTAAAATATTTAACTAGTTGAGCTAGATACAATTATAGAGCTAAAATATTTAACTAGTTGAGCTAGATACACTCCCATAGCTAAAATATTCTACTAGTTGAGCTAGATACACTCATAGAGCTAAATATCTAACTAGTTGAGCTAGATACACCCATAGAGCTGAAATATCTAACTAGTTGAGCTAGATACACCCTTAGAGCTTAAATATCTAACTAGTTGAGCTAGATACACTCATAGAGCTAAAATATTTAACTAGTTGAGCTATATACACTCACAGAGAGAAATTATTTAACTAGTTGAGCTAGATACACTCACATAGCTAAAATATTTTACTAGTTGAGCTATATACACTCATAGAGCTAAAATATCTAAGTAGTTGAGCTAGATACATCCATAGAGCTGAAATATCTAACTAGTTGAGCTAGATACACCCATAGAGTTAAATATTTTACTAGTTGAGCTAGATACACTCATAGAGCTAAAATATTTAACTAGTTGAGCTAGATACACCCATAGAGCTAAAATATTCAACTAGTTGAGCTATATACACTCACAGAGAGAAATTATTTAATTAGTTGAGCTAGATTCACTCACATAGCTAAAATAGTTTACTAGTTGAGCTAGATACATCCATAGAGCTGAAATATCTAACTAGTTGAGCTAGATACACCCATAGAGTTAAATATTTTACTAGTTGAGCTAGATACACTCATAGAGCTAAAATATTTAACTAGTTGAGCTAGATACACCCATAGAGCTAAAATATTTAACTAGTTGAGCTATATACACTCACAGAGAGAAATTATTTAATTAGTTGAGCTAGATTCACTCACATAGCTAAAATAGTTTACTAGTTGAGCTAGATACAATCATAGAGCTAACATATTTAACTAGTTGAGCTATATACACTCATAGAGCTAAAATATCTAACTAGTTGAGCTAGATACACCAATAGAGCTGAAATATCTAAATAGTTGAGCTAGATACACCCATAGAGATGAAATATCTAACTAGTTGAGCTAAATACACTCATAGAGCTAAAATATTTAACTAGTTGAGCTATATACACTCATAGAGCTAAATATCTAACTAGTTGAGCTAGAGACACTCATAGAGCTAAAATATCTAACTAGTTGAGCTAGATACACCAATAGAGCTGAAATATCTAAATAGTTGAGCTAGATACACCCATAGAGATGAAATATCTAACTAGTTGAGCTAAATACACTCATAGAGCTAAAATATTTAACTAGTTGAGCTATATACACTCATAGAGCTAAATATCTAACTAGTTGAGCTAGAGACACTCATAGAGCTAAAATATTTAACTAGTTGAGCTATATACACTCATAGAGCTAAATATCTAACTAGTTGAGCTAGTTACACCCATAGAGCTGAAATATCTAACTAGTTGAGCTAGGTACACTCATAGAGCTAAAATATTTAACTAGTTGAGCTATATACACTCACAGAGAGAAATTATTTAACTAGTTGAGCTAGATACACTCACACAGCTAAAATATTTTACTAGTTGAGCTAGATACAATCATAGAGCTAAAATATTTAACTAGTTGAGCTATATACACTCATAGAGCTAAAATATCTAACTAGTTGAGCTAGATACACCCATAGAGCTGAAATATCTAACTAGTTGAGCTAGATACACCCATAGAGATGAAATATCTAACTAGTTGAGCTAAATACACTCATAGAGCTAAAATATTTAACTAGTTGAGCTATATACACTCATAGAGCTAAATATCTAACTAGTTGAGCTAGATACACTCATAGAGCTAAAATATTTAACTAGTTGAGCTATATACACTCATAGAGCTAAATATCTAACTAGTTGAGCTAGTTACACCCATAGAGCTGAAATATCTAACTAGTTGAGCTAGGTACACTCATAGAGCTAAAATATTTAACTAGTTGAGCTATATACATTCATAGAGCTAAATATCTAACTAGTTGAGCTAGTTACACCCATAGAGCTGAAATATCTAACTAGTTGAGCTAGATACACCCATAGAGCTGAAATATCTAACTAGTTGAGCTAGATACACTCATAGAGCTAAAATATCTATCTAATTGAGGTAGATACACTCATAGATTTAAAATATTTAACTAGTTGAGCTAGATACACTCATAGAGCTGAAATATTTAACTAGTTGCGCTAGATACACCCATAGAGGTGAAATATCTAACTAATTGAGCTAGATACACTCATAGAGCTAAAATATTTAACTAGTTTAGCTAGATACACCCATAGAGCTGAAATATCTAACTAGTTGAGCTAGATACACTTATAGAGCTAAAAGATCGACCACAGCTCGAGATTTATTTTCTTCGAAAACGCATACGAAAAATCGTGTTTTATACAGCAAGATGAGACGATGTCCATCTGTCTATCTGTCTGTATGTATGTATGTCACTGCATTCTTTGTGTGGCATGGAAACCCGCACAGTTAAGCCAGCAGTCACAAAACTTGGCCTGACAATCCATTATAACCATTTTTAATAATATGTTTGTATAAATGTGCATGTGTGTGAGTGTGATTATTTTAACATCAAAACGACGTACTATTTCTTTCTCATGTTTTGTTTCATAAAAGTTGAAAGGAGCCAACATTGACAGGTGTCGTTAGGTTTGTGGCGAAGTTCTTTTGGGTTGCATATAGTTCAATCTGTTCCGATTGAGTCAAATTAAATAGATGCTAATAATATCATCATATAAACCGGGGCCGAAGAACTGTCAGTTGTCAATGTTTCTATACAGACGTGGATAAATAAATACTGAACACAACACAGCTTGGGGGTGGGGGTGGGAAGATAGATAGAGAGAGAGAGAGAGATTGCTGAAAAAAAATATATTTCGTACCATGATAATAAATCATACAGAATATAATACAATTTACAAATCATCCAATGACATTTGAAAAAAACACATGCATTTAAATCTTTTACAGAAAACACAGCAAGAATATAAATATTGTTCTCTTTTAAAGGTGTGTGGGGGGGGGGTGCGTCCGTTTCCTCTGAAACAATTACTGATCAGTGGTCTACCCTTTCCTCGCCCTTATACTCTCTGCTACACTTACGTTGCTTTCTTAGTCACGTGAGAGGCGCATGTGGCTTTAAAATGAAATTTTAGAACGTTCGCTATTAAAATGTGTATATGGTTTAACAATGTTAAACATAGTCTGTGATAAAGCGTTAAATAAACCTATAATTTAAGAACTAATTTTTTTTAAGGGTAGGGTGGGTGTAACCCGAATACATGTCAGGGTTACCTACCTTTTCAGACATCATCGGGTCTAGTAATCTACTAAAAATAACTTTGTAATTAGTGTGCTCTTGTGGGGGTGTGTATAAGTGTGTGATGAGAGGGACAGGAGTAATTAGAGATTGTGTGAGGAGATAAAGATTAGCAGAGGGCAGCCCTGCATGGTCGTGTACGTGGAGAAAACATACATTTAAATAATAGCACATATACACCACATTCATTTAATCTTATTTTTTTACTTTTGTACATACCATTATTTTATTGTGATAAACAAAAGTAAAAATTATATAAATAAGTCAAAAATAGTCAACATTAGCAAATATTATATGTAACTTGATGTTGACATCTTAAAACAGTGTTCAAAACACTATAAATATAATTTATGCATGGAACATAATACACGTAGTACATGCTGCTTTGTTCTAACTCAAAACATAATGTATCTTACAAAATAAACTTAACAGCTTCAATTGTGCTTTCTGTGAATTTATGTCTTCATGTTTGACAAATGAATATGCTAAATAATTTACAAGGGACAATTGCTACCATCATGCAGAACAATAAAATTTACAATAAAGCGTGTAAAGTAAAAAGAACAAAACAATATTAGCTGGACAAAAATAGTAACAGGACAAACAATATTAACTGGACAAACAATATTAACTGGAGGAACAATATTAACTGGACACAAATATGAACTGGTCAGTTTAACGATGCAAGTACAGTAAAATATTTACAACATATATATAGATATCCAGTCCAGCTGAACACTCTTGGTCATTTACACTTTGCCATCTATAACGTAGTAAAGTAAGGCGATGGTCAGCGCACATAGGACACAAACATGGATAAACATGAAGAATTTCTTTAGGCCAGAATTCTAGGAAATAATCAGTAAATATATGTCTATTTGAAAATGTGAATAAAATAATAGGCATCACACAAACGGACAGATAAACACAGGGTGTACAATGTCATTGTTATGAAAAACTAGATACAAATATATAAACAATGAATCGATTGTTGTTGACTGTTGTATGTTTGTTTTTTTTTTTACATTATTTCGTTTAAAAAATATCTTTTACTTACCGGTGGATCTGGTTTTTTATCTGAAGATCCCGGGTTTTTGACGTCATCTGATTGGTTGACGTTATTTAGTGCATAAGCATTGCCTGATTTAGATATATATATATATAAATAGGGTTTATATAAGGAATACACGTTTGATTAATGAGTGACATACTCTCTATGGTAACGTATGTTTGTTAGATACGATTATTTACTGAATAATAAGATAAGGTAGCTAAATGAAATATAACATTTATAAAACAAGAGAGCTAGCATTACATGTTACCTTTTTTCTTAGACTTTGCCAATTTCAAGTTAATTACACTAAATGTCATATCATTCAGAAGTGACATGATTAAAAAGTAAAACAGATGCCAGGCAGAGTACACAATCATAATTATCAATCCTGAGTCTGTGTTGACTTGAGCTTTAGGCAGATACAGACCTACGGTGATTGTTATGGCTGTAGGAGAGATACGTAGAAATTTCTCTATTTGAGTGATACATTTTCAATAAATGTAGGTTTCAGTGTGACTAATGAGTACAATACTAAAGTAGCAAATGTTACACATATAAAATAAACATAGCGGACAGTCACAGCTTACTGGACAGAATCAGTGCAATAGTTCCTACAGCCCTATGGGCCCAGTTAAAATAAGGTCTACTTGGACTGTCTGGGGCACATCGCAGTAATGACATGAAGGGCTGAAGACAATAAAAAAGGAAATAAATGATTCATTCGCTACTCATCCATTATCATTTTAAACATATCTCATGTATATGTTTGTTAAGTTTAGATGGGGTGGGGTGTGAATTGGGTGGGGAATGGGGTTGTTATTGTGTAACACACACATAATCATCGATCTTGATATAGAAATTATGTTGCGAACATTATTAGAGCTGTTTGCCTGTTTGGAGGATTTCAGTTGTAACTAACACATTTGTGTTACAGTGTTTTTGAAAAAATAGATAAATACAGAAAATGAGAAATTAATAAAACTTGATCCTTATTGTTAAATGAAATTACAATGATTTTTAGACCAGAAAAATCGTTTTAAAATCAAAGTAAAGTTCACTTAAGCCCCAAAGGGCTAATCGAGGAAGAATTTATCTGTTTTAGTAATCTCGGCATATAAAGGGATTGTGTGGTGAGCACAACGCCCAGCTGCCTTTACTCCGCCAATTTAAAGTCAGGTACACATTTAAAGCTGGGTTGACTTGGGAACTTTCACCAGGATCTGAAAAACTCCCGAGCGAAATTCGAGCTCTCTACATCGCACGACCACCCGTCCCCTCTTTTTAAAATAAGGTCTCTTTAAATTGCCTGAATTAAAATGTATAAATATCTCTTGTAAAACACAGCAACTTACGTTAATGAAAAGTAGAGCTGTTGTAATTATTCCTAATATTGGGTGTGTCTTGGTGTAGAACTCCCCTCTGATCTGTTGTTATATGATAACAAGAAATTGTTAGAGATTATTTCGTAACAGAGTTTTTTTTTTCAAACAAAACTAATCCATATAAACTGCAAACAGTGACATACGAGTATAGACCTCCGAGATGCATTTATATTTTAACGAAAATATATAAAAATACAAGTATATCAAAATATGTATTAGCATATCATACTTAGGAGTGAGAGAGTGGAGGAAGAAGATCATGGATTGGGAAAAGTGGAGAAGAGTAGTATGGCAGGCCAGGGCCCTAAATGGGCTGTAGAAACAAAGGAAGAAGGAAGAAGAATATCATTTGTTGTCTATTGGCACTTGCACCTATAAACTAAAATATACTATATATAAAAGCGATTTGGGCTCTGCTTTAAATCGAAAGCAAAAAATTAATACAACAGTATTCCAGTTTAAAATACAACTATGAAAAAAATCGGATCTGCCCAAAACCAAAAAATAACCTAGCCTATCGATCAAGTATAAGGGGATATGCAAAGGTATTGCAGGATACAGCTAGTAATATATAAAAGCGATTTGTGCTCCGCGTTAAATCGAAAGTAAAGAATTAACAGTATTCCAGTTTAAAATATAATCATGAAAAAATCGGTTCTGCCCGAAACCCAAAACAACCTAGCCTACTCATCATACCTAAGGGGATATAACTCTATGCACATTTTTGCAGGGTACAGCTAGTATACAATAGTGCTGGTAGCTTACAATTTGAATGTGAGTAAATTTAACTGAACCACTTACTTCACTGTAATCTTTCACTTCTATAAATATCAGAATAAAACCAACACATCCGCATACAAAAGCCAAAACCATGAATGCTCTGTGCATCTGTTATTAATAAAAAATATATTCGGTTAAAATAAATATTTCATCATTATACAGTTGTAAATAAGAAATATTCTATCACACATAGAAATGTGTTCGACTGACAAATATGGTAATGCTCTAGATTTAACATAATTTTGGATATCATTTCAATCTTTAGACTTAAATATATCACTAAATATTTAGTTTATATAGTGTAGTGCACATTCAAAACTTAACACATAGACTAGAAATTGATTTATTTAATAAAAATATTTCCCAGTATTTCTTTCGTACGAATAAGAACGATAGGCATAATATTTAGTGTTAAAGAAATATTATTTGATGGTTTGTTTCTTAAAAAGATTGAATTATTATGTAAACAAACTCACAGAAAACCAAACTTTGACTCCACATTGCATACTATTTGGCCACAAAGGTTTCAAAAATCTGGCAAAGCCCAGACCAATGCTGGCTAAAAACATCCATGCTATTACCATCAGGCAACCTGAAAACATGTAGATCAACACATTTTTTAAAAACAAGTTCATTAAAAGATTGTGACAAGATAACAGTATGAAGGAACGCGCGTTGAGTGCTTGGTCTATTATCATCAATGTTACTTAAAGACAACTTTGGAGTGTACTAGCACATAATGCCTTTCATACCACCTCCTTAAATACATAATCGTCTAACCTATGCGTGTGTCTCCCTCGCTGGATTGATGCAAGGGAAATAGCCCATCTATTAGAAGTTCGTCATAATTGAACACGATTATATCCTTTATTTAGTAATGCTACCACTCGCAGGGACCAGCCAGCTTCAGCATGCTTTTCAACTAGTATTACATAACTCACTTATTACGTAATTCGCTTACTACGCATTTTTTAATTGATTCCTTCTTTTAATTTACTTATAAAGTGTTTTTTCACCTTTTCTTAAAATATGTGTCACACCTCTCCCCCCCCCCCCCAAATACCCTTCAGTAGGCGTTACGTAATAAGTGAATGTACACCCCCTCCTTCCCTTTCCCGTTGTTAGGCTGTGACTGTGTGAGATCTGGTGTGAATGACAGGAATCTTAAGCCATGATGTTAATAAGCACGATGAGAGTTAATATGCTAATGACATGGTGCTGATGACATGCTACATATGAGATGATGTTGATGACAAAGACGATGTTATGCTCATTTCATTGACGATGAAGATATTGATGGCATGACGAAAAAACCACATAGTGGTAGCCGGCAGCTTATTGACATGATGTTGTTTTAATGTTAATCTTACACTGATGATGGCGGAATTTCGCTTTAACGTTAATGCTACTCTGTTGATGGCAGGATGTTGACGAAATAATACACACTTCTCATTACAACATTAAATCATTAAAAATGCTCTCACTGACCATGAGCTTTTATCATTGGATATTTCGTGGCCTCTAAAGAAATGTCCACTTTGATATCTTGAAAGTCGATTTCAGCCGCAGACAAGAAACGATCATCATCATCATGTTTCATTAAAGTTCCACCTGAAATATAGATACATTTGTTATATCATCCATCTGAAATATAGATATGTTTGTTATATCAACCACTTGAAATATATATATATATATTTATATATATATATATATATATATATATATATATATATATGTTAGTGTTATTTCGCCCTCTCTAATACGTTCGATAAGTCTATCTTTGAACAATGTATAAGGAAGCTATTGGAACTATTTATGATGTAGTTAAATGAACCATCCACAAGTTAAATTGTAGATGTGAACACATTTCAACAATGCGTGAAAAAATAGCTAGTAACCACAAGCCATTTTATCATAATAGCGTCTTTCTCTGGATTAAATCAGCTATACCTTAACACAATATTGAAACAAGATAACACAATATCATAACAAGATTGAAAACAAAAATCATTTCCTTAACTAAACAAGATACGATACAAACAGAGTTTTAAAAACTAACCGTTTACTAAAATATATTTTGTTTTTTATTTTGCAAAAAAATTTAATCCTATTAGTAATTGCGTTCCAACGTAGATCTGGATCTAAAACATGCAGTGTTTATGCAAGGGAAGTAGCCCATTTATTCATGTTGATCATCATAGTTAAACACGGTTATATCCCTTAATTTATAATGAGATTTTTTTTTCTTTAATTTGTCATGACGCACAATGCAAAATTTCAAGAAATTCAATCACTAAAAAGTGCCCCGAAAATCAATTACAGAAATTCCCCTAGATATATAAAAGGAAGTTTTGACTGGGGAAAATGATTTTAAAAAAAAGTAATCAATCTCATCATCATTCAATTATCTAAACATGACGTTGTTGAGATAGTGATCTAAACATAAAGGTGCACTAAACTTATCACATACAATCACATATATCTTAAGATAATGTTATGCTGTTTTTACCAGGATTATGATGGCACAGTCTATGCTACTGAACAGTCGTACAATAATTCCTGATTACAGTAATTTCTATAAACAACCAACTTACCAGATCCAGCCTTTCCTCTTGCAGTGATTAGATACCAGGATTTGGTCAGATTAAAGATCTTTGAATTGTTCGAAGATGCGGTTCTGTTAAACGTGCACTGTAGGATTCCATCTTTGTATGATCCAGATATCAGTGAAACACCATCTTTGGGCTGGAAATGTAACATAGTTATTTGAACTGTTTACACAAGCTCATAAAGTTGTTTAAATACAAACAAAAAAAAAACTCACATAAATTATTTATATACACAATTTAATAATAATTTACATCTCTCTCTAGTAATCAAGCTGTCTGATATAAATATGTTAAATGCAATGGATTAATTCGTTTTAAATCCTTCTAAAACTAGGCACAGTTTTTTTCTTTTAAGTTATAATTATTAAGCACCGGACGAACAGATTCGAAAACAGACAAAATATAGTGACTGAATATTTAAATTAAAATAAATAATAATACAGTCTTCGAAAAAGAAACAATAAAATAAAGTATTTTTCCTGTAAATCAAATTTCTTTTATTTGATATTCACCTTCAATGTCTAATAATTTAATTTATTTTAATCATTTTACTCTTATGTTGAGAAAGATTGTGAGAAAATATTTCATTACGTCATTAACCAATTGTCCTGTCTAACTGTATGATGCTAACCTCTGACAGATGCATGCTCTTGTTCACGGAAGTGGTTTAATTAATAATTGCTGAATTCGTTGCGAAAGTTAAAACCGTTGTAGATTTTAGTGGATCTTTTGGTATCCTTGATTCATTATTTACAAATGGTCGAATATCTTATAGGGATTAGAATTTCGATATAAAACTGCTGTAAAGCCAATGATATTTTTTAAAGTTCTTTTCATCGCAATAATCAAACAAAAAGGCGTTCATACTTAATCACAAGGAAGTCGAATCAGGCGTTTTATACATATTATATATATGTAACACCTTGCTCAATACTTACGTTATCCAGAGGAATATTATCAAAACCTTCATTACGCGACATGTAGACATCAACAACACTTCCCTTATTGACTGTGCAGGCAGCCACACTGGCGTCACTCTGTACACAAACACAACATTGACATAATTCATAAACACATGTATTATTTAGACACCTACTTAGTGTAGTTCATTACACTACATACATTGAGAGAAGTTTAAATTTAAAAGATTCAGTCTTATAGAGTACACTGTCAATTCTAACTTGCCATTTTGTTCACTTGAGAAAAACCAAGGGCAATGTAATAATCCTCTTGGTTCCCTGTGGCTGTTTTCAGAGTAATTTCATGGTTATCTCCCTTCGGTGCCCACGCTAAAAGAAGATCGCACTGGTTATCTTTACAGTTGCTATAGCAACCTTTCTTGGAACCGCAGTCGGCATCTTTAGAGAATTTGCCAATCTGACAAATAGATAATGTCCACTCATTCATGTGTCTGTCAGACCTTTACTTAACATCAGAGTAATATAAATCTGAGCTAACACTGGGCGTAAAATCTCAACGAGTTTTTTTAAGTAACTGAACATATTTAACATGTATGCTAATGATAATTTTGAAACGATGAATTCTTACCTGTGCAGCACTAGCCACTGTTGTTGTTTGTGTGGGTGCCACTGTAGGTGTAAAAATGTGGTCATTGAATGTGACGTCCTTCAGACTGACCCTAACACTGGTCATACTTCTATTCGTATGAAAGCGAACAGATCCTTTAAAAAATGCATACGAGAATTAGTTCAGACATCAAATGGAAATTTTTCGTCTTATAAAAAATCATTTAATAAAAACGTATGGGTCACAAGTTCTCTGAAATTACTTTAATATTAAAAGGTGTACATACTAGATAAAGGGAAATTGTGTGAATAATGCTACTACATGTATATGGTGAATACTTGTGTAGACTAACCATTGAAAGGTCCTCTAGCTGAGATCAAATACCACGCTTCACTGAGATTGAATGAATTAGAGATGTTGTTGACTTTGAACACAGAGAAGGTACATTGCATTATTCCATTAGAGTAACTGTTGACTTCATAACTGATGTCATCAGTGGTCTATTGTAGAACATAATATGATGATTAGATGATTAATTTGATGATTTTAGTTCCACTTGAAATGTATATAGATAGATAGGTAATGCATAGACAGAACGGAATGGACGGACATAAAGATGGATGGATGGATTAAAATGGTTTATAAGTGCATTAAATGGCATTATCTTTTCCGTCATTTGTTCTCGCTTTGATTACTAATTTGAAAGATGGATGTGACTACATATCCCCCCCCCTTTCTGCTTTTTAATTAAATGATTCATTGGCGGTTTAATGTAATAGTGAAACGAAGTTCCACATTGTAGACGCCGTGACATAGACATACACAAACATGAAATGTAAAAAAAAATCCATTATTTCTAAAGATTCATTCACCGTAACATTAACCACATCGTACTGTGTACCTTATTGGTGGTGGTATATCTATGTCCGTTTGTTCTGCCTGGAATCACTTGAACAGTACCGTTAAGTAAAGCACATGAATAGACTGTAGCTGGACCCTGTACAGGAGCAGAAAATCTCAAGGATGTAAGACCATGAAGCAAAATATAGAAAGTCAATTCTTGATAGACGATCTTTATTTTAGACATTTTTTTACTCTTGCTGTAATCTGATGGACAATGTTTGTAAACATGGACAGACTAATGACCGGTGTAGAAACAACAGATTGACGAATAGCAAAATGACTGGACAACTGGGGTACTGCCATGGACACAACAGGTCAGTGTTAAACATAGATGTGGTCGGTCCGTGAAAAAAAAGACTGCTACGCCAATAGCCAACGGGTATTGACCAGGTAGAATACATTAGAATAACAGTAAATAAAAACATAATGAAAGACAAGTAACTTCTTCCAGGTAAATTGAGTTGACTCAAGGTAGCCCTAGATGGCCTCAAGGTAGCCCTTGATGGACTCAAGGTAGCCCTTGATGGACTCAAGGTAGCCCTTGATGGATTCAATGTAGCCCTTGATGGACTCAAGTTAGCCCTAGATTAGACATGCCAGCCGAATTTTTTTTCAAGTTTCGGCTGGCTGACATAATTTTTCGGCTGATAGCCCGCGTAGCCGAATTTGACAATAAATTGAGTAAATTGACATTTGCGGCTGATTTTCGGCTGATTTTTGGCAGATTACGAAATATTTGGCTAAAATTCGGCTGACGCCTAGACAATATTGAATTGATAAAACTTCAGCAATAAAACAATTTTACAATGCTTGGGGAAAAGTTTTATTATTTAAAACAACAGAAATAAACAGTTGTATCATCATCATCTTTTCAAGTCAAGTATAGACTGAATCATCATCAATGTTGAATTCCAACGCGTTGGACATGATGCCTTCACTGACTTATCATTGTATTGTGTCTAAGACTGTCATTGATGGCGTTAGTGCTGCTCTCAGAGGCATCCATTATTGATGCACTAAGCTGATCATCTACAAGAAGCAATATACACACTGAAGACATGCGACAGTTAATATAACGGCGAACGAAATACGGCGGCTAATGAGGCGCGCCGCATTTTTTTCGGCGGATTTACGGCGGACGAAAATTCGGCGGCGTATTAACTGTCGCATTACTTAATCTTATTGCACATGACCTTGCTGACCACATCAGCTGTCTTGAGAAGCTTTTCTGTTGTTCACAAATTACTAGCTGCCATGATGGTGCTGCAATTATGATAAAGACTTCAAAGCTTTTGAAGGTTGACTCGTATCAGCACTGTACAGCACACGTATTGCACCTTAATACTACAGACAGCATCAATAAAAATGAAGAATTTCAAGACCGCAATTATAGAAGACGATGCAGCATTCACAGAGGATAAAGAAATGATAAAGACCCTGAAAGAAGGCATGTCTTAAGTGTGTGATTTGCTTCTTGTAGATGATCAGCTTAGTGCATCAATAATAGATGCCTCTGAGAGCAGCACTAACGCCATCAATGACAGTCATAGACACAATGATAAGTCAGTGAAGGCATCATGTCCAACGCGTTGGAATTCAACATTGATGATGATTCAGTCTATACTTGACTTTAAAATATGATGATGATGACAAAATACGAATGATCAAGCTGTCAACTCTCAACCAGCTTGACCATCGATTTCCTGTAAATGATCACATTAAGCTGCATCAGCTGCTTGATCCAAATTTCAAATCATTGATTCCACGGTCAGAAGCAACCACAATTCTGGAGAACGCAATAAAGTCAGTAATGGTCCGTGGATTCATCATTTCTAAAGCTGATGTATCGCATTCGCAGCTAGTTAGTGAACATGTTTCTGAAGAAAGCTTATGAACTACATCGCGTTTGTTTTATTCATGACAATTATAAACTGATATTTTAAGTGCTTATTAAGGTATTGAGTGAGAGAAACTGAATGTGTGGAATGTATTCATGTACTGTATTAGTAGGACAGCATATAGGCCTACAACTGTTTTTTTTGTTTTTTTAAATAATATAACTTTTCCCCAAGTATTGTTTTATTGCTGAAGTTTTATCAGTTCAATATTTTCTAGGCGTCAGCCGAATTTTAGCCAAATATTTCGTAATCTGCCAAAAATCAGCCGAAAATCAGCCGCAAATGTCAATTCATTCAATTTATGGTCAAATTCGGCTACGCCGGCTATCAGCCGAAAAATTATGTCAGCCAGCCGAAACTTAAAAAAAATTCGGCTGGCAGGTCTAGCTGAGGGGTCTACCCTAGATGGATTCCATGTAGAAGAATTGTATTTCTCAAAACTCACTTTGCAAGAGATGGTCCAGATGAGACAACTATAAAAGTAAATAAATACACAGATGTGTTGTTAGTTGTCTATTGAGGAGGGGCGTGAAGCTCATTTGTCATCATTAAAAAGTGTCAAAAAAATTAAAATATAGAAAATTAAAAAAAAAATAGACTATTACTAAAATGTGCTAAAAAGTAAAAAATAATTCATAAAAATATTTATATAAATTATATTGACTAAATAAAAGTATGAACTCCCAATTGTAACACATTTTAACATTAAAAAATGTTATAATGTGTATGCCTTTCAGAATCTATTTACTGCTATTAGTTTATCCATATTGGATATGCATATAAAATGGATTTTATGAAATTAGGCTTAACGGATACAAACGCTACAAAATGGCTGAAATTATATTGAAAAAAAGCTAAGTCTGGGGAAACTTTTTTACTACCAAACAATTTATAAAATAATTAATGTTTATTTTTGTGTTGAAAGATTTTGTGTGGACCTTAAAGATTTTGCCAAAGTGATTCAAAAAATGTTCCTAAGGAGACTTTTATTAAATTCATCAAAGACAAACAGAAGAATAAAAAAAGCAGCAGTATAAATGTAAGAATGTAAGAATTAAATCATTACCATAGCCGACTGGTCGCTAAAGCCTAAAGCCACATAACCGTTGTCAGTAGCAATATGAATGTAAGAATTAAATCATTACCATAGCCGACTGGTTGCTAAAGCCCAAAGCCACATAACCGTTGTCAGTAGCAATATGAATGTAAGAATTAAATCATTACCATAGCCGACTGGTTGCTAAAGCCTAAAGCCACATAACCGTTGTCAGTAGCAATATGAATGTAAGAATTAAATCATTACCATAGCCGACTGGTTGCTAAAGCCCAAAGCCACATAACCGTTGTCAGTAGCTAAGAAAGCTTTAACAGAAATATTCAGGTGATCTCCCGTGTCTTGCCAGGATGTCTCCCAGTCACATTCATTGTTGATACAGTTGCTATAGCAACCTTTGCTCTTGCCGCACGCAAGATCTTTGAAAAACCTACCCTATAGAAAATAAGATCAAAACAAATCATTTGATTGTATTCTTCAAAATACATTTACATTCAATCAGCTACATCGAAGATGTGTTGACGTGAACGACTAACAAAACAAAAGTATAATATTGAAATATAAATATTGTTTATCAATTTGAAATAACAATAGTTGAATATCTCATACAAATAGACAATATCACAATTTTATATAAACATTTTTTTCACACTGTTTAAATATTTCCACAGTTTAGTTATAATCAAACGAGGTAGTTATTTCTCTGTGTTTTCAGTTTTACCTTAAGTAACATTTCAATTTTAAAACCTATGTATCCTTATCTGAAGTGTATATTTAAATGCTAACTGTCTTCAGTTTCCTAAGAGGATTAGTTATTCATGAGAAACATATTTTATTACATACCACTTATCTGAATTAGAAAAAAATTCGTGAATTTCGTTACCTTCATATAAAAAGGATCTTCTTATGATTATGAAGGCCGTTCATACGTTTTAGTGGCCCATTGCAGATGTACATTTTGGTACCCTAGGATAAGTTAATTTATTAGGCCATAGATAAGGGTACATTTGTTAGGCCGTTGGCAACAATTCTATTAAGACCTCCACTAGCAAAAAATGGGCCAGTAATCATTTTAAAAACTCGCCCCTCTTTCTTCTTACAACCCACTTTAACCGTTAAACTATTTAAACCGGGACACTGTTAAGTGTTTAAACCTTGTGACTTGCAAATCATCATATATAATAATACTCATTTCCAGTGTGCGTTAAATCGAAAGTAAAGAATTAATACAACAGTATTCCAGTTTAAAATACAATCATGAAAAAAAATCGGATCTGCCCGAAACCGAAAATAGCCTAGCCTACAGATCAAGCCTAAGGGGATATAACTCTATGCAAAGGTTTTGCACGGTACAGCTAGTAAAAATCATAATATGGGCCCTATAACTGCTAGGGGCCCTAGGCAGTAACCTAGTTTTCCTACCAATTAGAACTTCTATAATGGTCATACTTAGTCCACTTTCAACAGACATCTCTCTGCCGTTATCTTAGCTCCAGAAACCAGATCTATAAATTTCGTTCAAATATAGATATTACTAGAACAGCTGAAAAATGATTTTGTTTATTTGGCAATAGTTAAAAAAAATATATTATCTTACCGGTGATGGCTGAAGTGCTCTTACTACTGAAGAATTTAGGTTGTTAAAATAATTGGTTTTACTATCCATGACAACAGAGTACCTAGATTGAAAGGTTTTTAGAATTAAGACACAATCTGACACAAAATTATCGTAACAAGGGGTTCAAAAGAAAGATTTAGTAAATTTATTTGTTGTAAATAATCTATTTGTTCTTTATTTTAAATATAATAAAGAAATGTATTTGACATGGTTTTTATTTAAATCCAAGTTAAGTTGTTTTTTTTTTTATTAAATTGTATAAATAGTTTGAAAGCAACAAGGAAATCAAAAAAGTAAACAATCGTTAATGTTTTTTTTTTAATATTAACTATTACTGATAAACGTAATAAAATGATTCTTCCCGATTTTTCTATTAAAGATAATCAGTATGTAAATAAATATTGTCATAAACTTTTAATAAACCTCACCTTCTGAGTGTGTCCTAAAATCATGTAACTCAATTTTGAACATGTTTTTTATTTAGTGAAAAGGCTCTTATTCGTCATGTGTGTAGATTTCTCATGACAATACACGATTTTTAAAAACTTCGAGTCTATAGATTATTTTTTTTTTTGGAAGCGAATTACTTTTTAGTGGTGTTTATAACGAAAAAAAATATTATTAATTCTTGTAGTCTTTCCTCATTTCTTTTTCAACGCATCAAATATTGACTTTTAAAGTGTTTCTTTATTGTCGGGCTAAATAAAAGTTCAAAATAAAAGGACAAGATCCACACAAACTAAATACCTACTCAGTATTAAACATGGAACTGAAAGACACATTTCAGTTAACGTTCGAAAAACCTTACTTTTTAAATTGGAAATATTTATTGAGGATTTCTTTATAAGGAGTTCAAATTTTAAGCATTAAAATATTTTTTTATGGTTGCTTTAGTCTCTTGTGAAGTAAGGTTGCATTTTTTCATTGTAGTGAAAAACTTACTTAAAGACAATGTCTCCAACTGATTCAAAAGGTGCTGTCCAATTAAAGTTTACATTAGTTTTCACATCTCTGCTACTATGAGTCACTCCATGGCCTGTCTAAATGAAAAACGTAAACTTTTTTTCGTGAAATGTTGTACATCTTTAATAAACATATTTCTCATTGAAGTCCAGGTTATTGGAATTCATCAAGTACTTACTGTTGTACTGCAGGTTATTTTGGTACCATTTGGTAATGCCGTGAATGTCCCAATGTCTTTAGTCTCTCCATTTGTCTTTCTGGCGACAATTAAAAACCCATGAAACTGACCACCAGATAGAGTTACTGTAGATAGTAGTGGATTTCATAAAAGCCAAAAATAAAAAAAAGTCATGTCACAGAACATCTGTCCATATATAAATGTGAATTTCTGTCTGTATTTACATTCATGTCTGTATTTATATTTCTGTCTGTATTTACATCCATGTTTACTTCTATATGTTTTCTACATGGACTGAGCTTAAATTAAAAAAAAAAAAACTTCCGGCTAACCCTTTAAATAAATATGGGGGGTGGGGGTTATTTACTATTGATATAACTACATAAAGCGGGGGTTAAGAAAACTAATTACTGATAACTTTTATAACATGCTTCTGCCTTATTTTTTAAACTAGTAAAATTCCTAGAAAGAAAACTTTAAAGGTGTAATATTTGTAGGAAACAAAAATGTTTGGTAAAATTTTACCTTTTATAGTGTCACCAGGGGTGTAATTGCTGCGACTTAATGTTAACTGGTATGGTGACTGACCACTGGCCGTGGATGTCCCATGTGTAGGGCTGACATTTGTACAAGAATCATCAGGTGCCCCACCTCTATAGCAATGCGCTGAGTGTAAATTATAGATGACTATCAAGAAAATGAAACAAACTTTAAACATTTTTTTATGTTTATTGATTGTCAATTTTTTTACGGTTCTTTTAAGTTACCTGTAAAGAAGAAAAATGATATAATAATAATTTTAAACAAGAATTCCCACTGCCTTTAATAAATAGAATTGTAAGAATAAACAGATTCATTAAAAACGAAAACCAATACTTAATGGACTTGGGACTAAGAAAATAAATAGCAAGCTACAAAGTTTCAAAAAAATCTCTTCACAAGCAAAAAAACAATTTTTATTGTACACTTTAAAAGTTATTCCATTATCCACACGTCCAGCTGGAGACTAGAAAAAGTGATATCAGTTTGAACACACAGACATGAACATGTAGTGCAAAGTACGGACTGAACAAGAAATAATTATGTGTGTTTGTGAGTGTCCATGTATCTGAGCATGTGTGTGTGTGTGTGTGTGTGTATGTGTGTGTGTGTGTGTGCATATCTCAAGTCTTAGATTTCATTTGAATTAATACAAATTGTTAAGAAAAACAACCAATTAAGCCTGTTCCATTCTGGACACAGGACGTGTTAGAGCATTTTCGTATTATGTATCAGTACGTATGCTATCTTTCAGTAAATATTTGTAAATTTTGTAAATGTTTATAAATTCAATTGTGTAATGCATAAATCTGAAAAAAGATATTAAAAAGACGTTTTCTTATATTTGAAAACAAAATTATTTTCTCTTAAATCTAACTACAAGTGGTTTGTGGTTACTGAAATAGGACTCATAATTGAAAACATTCGAAATTATAGTCATTTAATCGTCCGAAAACTCCGTCAATTGTTGCATAGCTCTGATACTTTCAATTAAACTCAGAACACAAGATTACTATTTCATTTGATGAGCTTCTTAATAAATCGTGGTGAAACTACGTGCTGCAGTATTTCGCACCAAATGAACGGGTTATTGAACGTACAAGGTGTATATATAATATATAAGCCCCTCAGGAGCCCTGAAGCCCGGCCCTCAGAGGTCCTGTCGCAAAAGGAACTTTTGATGTACACATGGCAGGCCAAGACCTACAAAATGATATATACATCATGGGTCTAGGACTTATAGTTGCTGAGATATAGCGCTCCTTTATTAATATAGCTTATATAGTAAAAAACGGTACTAAGCCCCCTTTTACGGCCCTCAGAGGTCAGATCGCGAAATGGACTTTTGATGCACACATGGCAGGCCAAGACCTACAAAATGATATACATCATGGGTCTAGGACTTATGGTTGTTGAGATCTAGGGTGATGACAGACAGACAGACAAAACGGGGACAATATTAAAATTGATGAGTTAAAAATAATTTAACTTTGATCAATTTTATTTCATAAAGACGAATTTTTTTAATAGAGAGAGAAGGAAGACACGGAGAGAAACAGAGAGAGAGAGTGGGTGGGGGAGAGAGAGAGAGAGAGAGAGATAGAATGACACCATGCAAACTTCATAAAGAATAATTAGTAGTTATAAATACAACTATGAATATATAGCGTGAGGAGCAATTGCTAAATGGATGGACATACTTACAGATAGATAGACAGACAGACAGACAGACAGACAGACAGACAGATAGATAGACAGATAGATAGATAGATAGATAGATAGATAGATAGATAGATAGATAGATAGATAGATAGATAGATAGATAGATAGATAGATAGATAGATAGATAGATAGATAGATAGATAGATAGATAGATAGATAGATAGATAGATAGATAGATAGATAGATAGATAGATAGATAGATAGATAGATAGATAGATAGATAGATAGATAGATAGATAGATAGATAGATAGATAGATAGATAGATAACAACAGTTTTTCATTGAGTTTTTGTTTTCGTTTTTAATAGTAATTGGTCATATATTGTTCTCACAAATAGTGTAACATACTCCATTAACCTGTTGATAGGAAATTACTGAAACAATTAGAACTACTGTTATTATTTTCGTTTTACACACACGATTTATAAATGTACGTTAGAAAAAGGCTAAAATATTTTGATGAGGACTTAGATAGTATTAAAATATCTTTAGGTATGGGTCAACTGTCCTAAAGGATTAAAGGTTGTGTCAAGTATTATATTTTGATATGTGAATACAAAGTTAACCATAACAAAAAGTAATCCAGCTATTATGTTTTTCTTGGTTTAGTCTTTTATCTACAAATAGGAAAAGAAAGCCGTCAAGTTTATCTTTTAAATTAAAAGTTTATTTTCTCATTAGTGTTAATGGTTGGAGTTTTTTCTCAATACATACTATTTTAACCCTGCTATGTAAGTCTTGTTTATAATAGGTTAACTAATACATTTCCATTTGGAGTTAAAATATATTTCATTGTTTACATTATTCTAAGAGTTCAGTCAAATGTATTTGCATGCCCTGGTTTAAATTCTAAATTCCCCAAGCAATATGGCCTATATAAATAAGGGTGTATACTGTTTGCTACACTATTTCTGCAAGTCATTGCAAATCACTATAAAATATTGTCACTTGACATTTTTTTTTAGACTAAATTTTTTTTCTCCTCTAAAATGTCAAACTGATTTTGAAAAAAAGAAAGATCAACCCACTGACATATAAACTGATTAGTCCAAACTGATGTCATCACAAGTTTACTGTTAAGAGTCTACAGAAAACAAACTAAAGTTATTTTAAAGCACTGATAAGAATTTTTGTTTGAAATGTCTGGTGACTGTACAGCAAAAAAACTACAAATACCTGTCCAAGATTAAGATTTTTTTCATGTCCATATTAAGTAACCACGATTTTTAAAGAATTGAAGTGGGTTATTTTTTATTGGGACCAAAGTGTAACAGACTCAGTATCAGTGAGTACATTTGGGGGGTAGAGGGGGGGGGCTGCAATTACTTGCATATGTTGTGTATTGTTTCCTTATTTACTCATCTGTGTGAGTAGCATGCAACAAATCACATGCTTCAATGTTAATAGCATGCCGGCCATTGTTAATATTAAGACAATTTGAAGAAGGGGGGGGGGGGGAGGGATCTGCATAAAGGTCCTATCTACGCTGATAGTGAAATGTAATAAGTGTGAGACCCATAGACCAACAACGATAGTGGGTTTAAAGTATCCTACATCAATCGTTTGACAATGTGTAGACTTCGATCAATTATATTGAATGAAGTGTTTATACGAAGAAAGAAACACATAGAAACATACAGCATATAATATATATATATATATATATATATATATATATATAGTCTGAGTTTATTGTAATATCCACCATCCAACATCCACGTAGTAATTTCGTGTGTTTATAAATCATCCGTCAACGTAACTTTTAGGTCAAGAAGGTGTCGGGACAAGTTGAAATAGACCAAGGGTCTAAGTTACAACAAGAAATGTTTGAGGTCTGGACTTTAATATTTATATATTTGACAAAGAAAAATGGATGAAGAACACTCTGGTTTGTTCAGGTTACGGTTCACGTATAAACTGAACATTACATTGGTGTCCTATTGTGGATTATGATCAAAGATGACATGAAAATTTATATGCTATCAGATAAAACAGTAAACCGCAAGTCATATAAAGCTGATAACATTAGAGCGGGAAAATGAGTTTCTTAACGGTTGGCAACAATGCAAGAAAATAATATTTATCATTTTACTAAACAAATAAATAAAACAAGTAACAATTTTAATATATATATATATATATATATATATATATATATATATATATATATATATATATATATATATAAGAACAGCATGTAGGTAAGAAATTAAGAAAGAAAGAAAGACAGTAAGAAGCCGAAATGAATTTGCGCGCACCAACTTGCCTCCGTGGTACAAAATGGCATAATGAAATACAAGCCGGCTTGTACTTATATAAGTATTCTGAATTTGTTCTGTCCAAATAGAACAAGTTTCAGCTAAACAATTTAAAATCAAATGATGGTTGTTTTTGACAAGTATTGGGACGACGCACCCGTCACATGGCAGGAACATCAAAGGAGTTTACCAAGACATCAAAAACATGGTGTATTGTGATAAGTTACTATAAATAATTGAAGCGTGTATGCCGAGGTGGTCTTAGCAGTATGTGGGGCACAGGGCAAGATCATTTTCAGATCTATGGCGAGTGTCACATGCGGGGCCTGAAGCAAACGTTTAGTTGGAAACCATGGAAATCTAGATATAGCATCAGGAAGGACAACCAATATTTTAAAAAATACGGTTTAGGCTGACACACAATCAAGTGTTTAGCGTTAGTCTTCATGTTTAATAGCAGTTTTGTATATTTGGTACTTACTTATGTTTTTATGAAATAAACACAAACACAATTAAAGTTTGAAAACTTTTAATAACAAATTTTTTAATTTAAAATCTTTATTTTGTCAATTTAATTATTTTTCGTTTTTTCATTGGTTTTTCTTGAACGGTCTCATTCAATTGCTTAACATAATTTTTAGACGAACAATTACAAAATTTAACATAAATAAGTTCTTTTAAATTATGATTGAAATAAAAAAATAATTTCTTCAATCAGCAATGACTCATCAATTGTTACTCTATCAACAATTTAAACATTTTTTTTTATTTGTTTGTCCTAGAAATAGTTTCAGACTACTTGCTGATCTTTTTAATGAATTGAATACTTTCCAATTTAGTAGGCAAGTAGAGAAGGTGTACTCAGATGGCTTCAATAGTCCTCCTCTGTTGACATTGTTAAAAAAAACATCCAGCTTTTTCAATCTTAATTCGTCAATGTCTTTAAAATTTTTATCGACTAATATTTCTCTACAGCTGGTACACTTATTCTGATGAATGATGGAATGTGCGATTGCTCCTGCAACATAATATATTGTTGATGCTTCATCGTCATTAGGGCTTTCCGAAATTTTTAAACAATCTAAAATTGCATTTACATTTTCATCCGTACCAGCTGGCAAGCTTTTAACATCATCAATGAAATCATCGATCTCGCTAATATTCAATTTTGAATGACTTAACAGAGACATCATTTTTATCTTGGTGTTGCTATCTGCAACTTGCCGAACTGAGACAAAATAATTGCCCCCTGACATTTGGCGCAACCATCCAAATCTCAACTCTATGGGGTCCGACTGCAGATGACCAAGGAGGATGAATTTCAAGTCTGTCTCACTCATCAAATATTTGCAACAATTAGCAAGAGCAGAACATGTTTGACCAACAGCCAAATAAGTCTCACGACTGAGTCCTTTTGTTTTTGCGTTTTGCCAGCTGTGTATGAAATCACGAAATTCTAAGAGAAATTCTATTTTCCAATCAGAGGAAGATTTTACTGGATCCATGTGGTAGTTTCTTTTTCTTTTCCCCTTTGAACAAGTTTTTACATTTAAAACTTCCCAGAGTTTGGTGATAATACCCACAAACCAAGCTGTTGCACTCCATTCAACTTTATTTTCATGCTCTACATAATATTTTAAAGCATTCACAGTCGATTCGCAAAACACTGACGATGAGAGTTTGACAGACATTTTCTCAATATTTGTAGGATTCAGTACTTTCGCATTCAGCTTGTATGCTTTTTTAACAACCATGTTCAGCTCCAAGTTGTAAAGATCCTCAATGTGCTGAAAATCGGCTGATGAATCAGGTGCTGCAATGTTATTGTTGCAAAATTTCGGAAAGACAAAGGATCGTTGATTCAAAAAGTTATTGTATATATTTTTTAAATTGTGGACTGCATCGAAAATTAAAAACATTGGCTGATTAGTCCATTTGTTTTCAATAGATGGTTTAATCGTGCCTCCACAAAGTTCTTGAATATAAAACTTTCTGTTAACAGCTGCATTGTCAACCGAAATGCCAATTACAGTAACCCCTGCTCGGTGCACCATTTCCATCACTTCTGTGTAACATTGATGCATTTGGCCAGCAGTCAAATTATGGATAGGGTAGAGAGCTACTATATCTCTAAATTTTTGACAAAGAGATTTAACCATAAAACACAGAAGAGTAGAAGCTTGTTCGCCTTCAGCTGTCAATCCATGAAACTTGCCGGAAAAGTATTCAACACGCTTGGCCACATATATTTCATCGATTGCGCACATTCTTTCCAGCTGGTTTAATGTGCTAACACGAAGTGTGGGGTAACTTGTGTTATCAAGCCCTGTTTTTTCATTTACTCGTCTTGTTAGTTTTTTTAAAGTGTTTATTGAAGGCAGGTTCAAAACTTCACTTTCCAATATTTTAGAGTAAGATGCAGTGCCTGATGCATATACCAGATATGACCAAATAATGGTTTGTGGTGTGTATGTTCTCGCATGTTTGTTCACCCCCACCAATTTCAACTGATCGACAAGAAATTGTATTTGTTGAAAAACAGGATTTGAATCTTCATAAAAAGTCATCATTTTTTTCAAATTTGATTTTGCTTCTTGCTTGATCTCATCAAAGGTTTCATGAAATGGAGTTTCATCAAAACATTTTAAACGAGCAAGCAAATTCAACAACTGACTCATTGCTTCCAAATTGGAAGAACAAATATCGTTTGAAAATGATTTAGATAATTGTTTTCCTTTGTGATGTAGTGATATGTCGAATGATTTTGAAATTGAAATTGATGATTTAATAAACCAAATGTTATTCTGAAATTCCAACAAATAAATATATAAATGTTCATTTTGAATATGGAGTTGATATCCAGAAGGTATTTTCTCTTTACTTAATTTTTTCTTTTAGATCAACTAAAGATAACTTGTTTATGACATCATTTTCATTAAACAAGTTTTCCAACTCCATCATTTGATTTTCAACAACTTCTTGTCGAGCTGATGACGAAGACTTCATTTTTGTTCTACGGTACTTTGGAGTTGATAAGTATGATGGTGCACTCTGAAAAATACTTGGCACTGCATCCTCTTTTAATTTAATTTTTGGTCTAACAGGTTTATTGGATTCACATCTTGTCTTTGATCGAGACATGTTTGTATCTTTTACATCACTAACAAAATCACTTGGCAAGAAATGGAGCGAACACATTTTTTAATATTTCCCAGGCTGAAAATTTTGGCAAGGATTAGCTCTAATCCATTTTTCACATAAGTCCACATTGTTTAATGGATACGAATGAAAAGAAACTCCTTTACTTTCCGCTTTTTCAACACTGTCATATCCACTTTTGCATCCGTATGCAGAACACTTATTGACCATTTTCTTAGTTATTTATTATATTTAAAATTAGATTTATAAACCAAAACAATTATTATACGTAAATTTTACCGAGAAAAAGAGAAATTTTAGAAAAACAACAGTAATAACACAAAATAAAACCCGAATAAACAATGGACGAACGAAAACAAGCAAGCATGTATATAATAGTGCAACTCTGTTTAACCCTTGCGTCAGCCTAAACCGTACACGGCTAGAATGAAATTTTGTTTGGTTGTCTATCCTGGTGTTATATCTAGATATCCATGTTGGAAACTGTTAACTAACAGAAAAATAATCTCCGAGCGCGGGACCATCAGTGGGGGTGGCCAACATGGACCGTGACTCCTTAGGTGCAAGGTCTGGGGGAGGGGGGGTAGTGGCGTAGCGCCCCCCCCCCATATAAAACCATATATAATATTTAAAATATACCATTTGGCGCCCCTTTGTGAGTAGCGCCCGCTACGACACTGGGGGGGGGGGGTTCGCTGTTTCCTTTACCACTCACTGCGGTTGCAACTGGGGTAGACATTTTAATGACACGCTGTATATGAATGGTAAATGTACATAGTTGGTAAATTCGTATTTTAAAAAAAAATGACGGAAGAAAATTTCTACTTAAGATCGAAAAAAAACTTGCAAAATAATACCGGATATTTCATTACACAGAAAATTGCTGACCATGATACAAAAGATGGCATGACTGCAAGGGAATAGGACTAAAACAATTTAAAAACTCACAGATAACTCGCCGAATTAGCAAGCACGTCGTATTCTAATGCATTTGATACAATTTAGTTCCGATTTACAAATGTTCGACTAATAAGCCGTTAGGATTTTAAAAAGAAGGGCGGCATCTATAGAGTCCTCCCCGTGTGCCACAGAAGTTATTTACGTCACTGAACTGAGCAACATAAGTTTGGTACCTGTAACACAGGGTTATTAAAAAAAAACCCACTAACCATAGATTTTATTCAAATCACATCACGAAAGCAGAGGTCAGAGTGACATTGTTTATGTAGAAATATTATTATGTCGTATCGTTTTGAAGAGCAGTGGTTTTATTCAACTCTGGCTTATCATAACATTTCTGTACTCAAACTATCGATAAGAAGTCATGACTGGGATCATGTTTACTTATCTCTTCAAATATCCAGGTTACTCCCTGTTAGCTTTATCATTAGTCCGAGTCTGTTCATCCCTCAAAACAAACGCCCAGATACTGGTTCAAAGATTATCAATATGTTTGTATGAAATAGGATTGGTTTGCCTGAATGACACATCTGTAATGGATCACTTGTCACCAGGGCTGGGGAGCCGGTGTCGGTGTCGGTGTTGGTGGTGTCGGTAGTTTTTGCCGGTGTCGGTGTCGGCATTTGTACTTTGCCCGGTTTCGGTGTCGGTGTCGGCATTTGTATTTTGTCCGGAGTCGGTGTCGGTGTCGGCATTTGTACTTGTCCGGAGTCGGTTCGGTGTCGGCGCAAAAACTTCCCCCCAAAAAATACTGGAACTTTAATTAAATAATCCAAAACAACGTCAGATATTTCTAAGCCAATCTTGAATTTAAAGTTTTCTTAAGTTCTTATCTTCTTTTTAAATAAATACTTGGTAAATCTGTTTATCAACAAATGTATTATTTTTCAAAGCAGGATTCTCCACATTACAACAACTTGTCAACATTAACAGAATTGTGACTGAAAGCAGATAGGAAGGCTACTGGCTATGTTCACTCTGTTATTCACTCAATCATTGTAAATCATGAGAAATTTTTAGTTTGCATCTGTCTGTCAATATCCATGTTGGAGAAAGATTACAAACAAACCTATTCAAGTCTTTTAGAACTTCAAAGAATGATCACACTCTCCACAGCTTAATTTCCCTCAGCCAGAATGAAACATTACCAATCTACGTCACAAAGGCACTACATTAAAGCCCAGTCCGTAGCTGAAGCTGTTGAGGCCCCCCCACACACACACACCTATTACTATACAAACATTTTCAATACATATTTCAGGTTTAATTCGGGTGAAAAATAACGATTTCTTCCTCTATTAACTGTTAAGTATGTAGTGTCTTCATACGTCTCTCTCTTTTCTAAAAAATAGGTCTGGAACAACCATCTTTTATCATTGTCTGTAGCCCTTGCCGTGATTTTATTTCAGCATTCTGCATTCTCTGAGTGGCCACTTATAAACTTCCAAACATCATTGCTCTAGTTCTGTTGAATATGTCTGTACTTTGCAGTGACTTGCTGACTTAAGCAATCGTTAATAATAATCATGACCAATATTTAAGCATAAGCCTACACATAAATAATAATGTATTAAAAGTAGCGAATTGGCCGCTTCAGGTTTACTACAAAAATAACATCCCGAATACTGTGGCATATCTTGAAGTAAACCATTCACTTTTGTTACTTCAATGTATTCACTGCAGCTACTCTTGATGTCCCTATCTAGTATTTTTCGTAACCTTTCAATGTTACATGTACATCTGGGTTGTAGAGCCAAGAAGATTAAATATACAATTAGACGTGCATTGATGGAATGCCGACACCGTTGTCGGTGTCGGCTAACATTTTGGCCGACACCCCACCCTGCTTGTCACCACTATATCCCCAAGTAGATTAAACACGTATTGAGGGTACACCTACAACACTATAATCCCTGATAACTAGATTTTCTCACCAAATATTTCAAGAGACATTAAGTCCACTTCACCTTTGAATGTATACACGAATTATAACAATTGAATTGCTTTAAACTTACTATGTGAACAATTTAATTTCAATAAAAATGTTCAGTATCTATTTTATTTCACTGAAACTTATTTGTGTCCAATATTAAAGAATTATTTTTAAGTTTGTAAAAGTCGGCATTTAAATAGAAAAAGAAGATAGAAATATTGCCCACTTTGTGCTTCTGTTATAACTGTACAAGTGTACATAGTTTAAATATAATTTATTATCTGTAACTTATGAATAGACAAAGTTAAAAAAAGAACATTAAACTTGTTTTTAGTAATTGTTAATTATGAATATTGGACTAGAATTTTAATTTCTCTGTATTTACTTCATCAAAAGGGCTTATAGCCATTTCGAATACTCGAGTAACTTTATAAATTTAAATTGCTTTGAGAGAAAAAAATCAATAGTTTCCTCACCATTAGTGTTTTTTGATTTTTTATAAATTAATATTTAAATGTAGACAAAGAATTTTGAAATGAGAATAGTAAAACTGTCTACTTATACATTTTATCTTGATATTTTATGGACATCTCTTCAATTCTCAGATCGATCTAGCTACTTTCAGGTGATTTATTCCAGTAAAGGTTTGAGCCCTTACAGACTGGTGATTTTATTGGGACTAAATCTCCTACTTTCACCAGTCACAGACTCATCAACATCAAGCCGAACATTTGTAGCTAAAAATAAAGAACTGAGTCACTAATCTTTCCATCAAAGAAACAAACTATGGCCTCATCTGAGTTTGATATCAGAGAAACCGTTGAATCAATCTTCTGAATCAAATGTTAACTTAAAGAGTTTAACAAACAGGCGAACTGCGGAATGAGATATGAGTTGGTATTTTTTTTAACCCCACCCCCGACCCCAACCCCACCCCTTGAGAGAATGACGTTGACTCAGTGCAATTCTGGACATGGCCATTTGTTGACACGTACATAATTCAGTGCTACCACTGATCACCAGATATTGTGCGTGTGTGCGCTGTGTGGGTGTATGGGTGTGTGTTTTTACAAGTGTATGTGTAATACAATAACTAACGGTTAATTCATTTTATTGATTCGACTAGTAAACATCAGAATACATGCTGGGTGAAGAAATGTCATATGGACATAGAAACAGAGCCGGGGCACATATTGACCGAAATGACATACAGACATAGAAACAGAGCCGGGACACAAATTGACCGAAATGACATACGGATATAGAAACAGAGCCGGGACACAAATTGACCGCAATGTCATACGGATATAGAAACTGAGCCGGGGCACAAATTGACCGAAATGACATACAGACATAGAAACAGAGCCGGGGCACAAATTGACCGAAATGACATACGGATATAGAAACCGAGCCGGGGAACAAATTGACTAAAATGTCATATGGACACAAAAACAGAGCCGGGAGACATTAACCCTGGCGTGGCTCTTTATTTAATTATTTACGAAATGAATAATAGTAATATGGCAGTCATAGACTTTACAATCAGCCATCCCCTGGCATAAAGTTCACTAGTTTTATGTGGACCTGGTGCGCCCAGCCAACTTAACTTTCACTTGAGCCCAGGTCTTTCAACCGACAGTAATATATATACATGTACTCCATTACACGGTCATTCCTGACAATAGTCGTATATACATGTAACTCATTATACTATTAATGTCTATACATGTAACTCAATATACTATGACGTATATACATGTAACTCATTTTACTATTGACGTATATAAATATTACTCATTATACTATTGACGTATATAAATGTAACTTATCATACAATTGACCTTGAAACTAACGAAATTAATTTTTTTTTCTATACACATGTCACGGACATAAGAAATAGAAGCGCAGTTACGGTAAATAAACTAATGGAAAGTTTCACGGGGTTTTATGTATTTAAAATATTTCGTCGTATGTGTTCACCAACCGTTAGCTACTATCGTCTAATTTACAACTTGACCGCTGGTATCTGGCCACCTCGAGTATCAATTTGACTTTATGGTTCGCACTGATAATACAACAAATAAATTACAGCAGGACTCACCTGTTATACCAGAAGTTTTAATGTATACCGAAGCGACTTTATCTTTGGCGTGCCTAGTGCTACACCATAGAGTGACAATAGATGAACAGATTTATTCAACAGATGTCTGAGGAGATCATGAACAATCCGAAATATTTTTACTGGGCTGGTGACAGCGAGATAGTCAAGCCTGGGGGGTTGATTTATAGCTTTGTGTTGAACGAATTTCAAAAGATAAGTTGGTTGTGTCTGTACATCAAACAGTTTGTTTGCATCTAACAACAGATTTAATTTGTGATTATTACTTTGAACAGTGGCGTAAATGGGAGGGTGGTCCGCCCGGGCGGCACTTAATTTCCTGAGGGGGGGGGGTCCGAAAACGAACTTAATTTGTATGAAACTGTTATTTTACCAAATTGTTGAGGATTCGAATAATGTTGCCACCACCAATGTATGCTTTCGTTACTGTACTTCGGTACATCAATAACCCTGCCACCTGAGGAGGTAGCAATTATATTATTATCAGTCTCATGATCTGACATTAAACACTGACTTCCAAATGATAATCAAAATTATACTAGTAAAAATTTGATGTTTCCATTCCTGAATCCTAATAAAAAAAATACTTACATTATTTAGTTGCAGAAAATGGGCAGCATTCTAACTTAGTTAAAGCGATAACTCTGTCACTACAGGGAGGGGGGGGCATATATTGTACCAAAATACAAGGATACCTCAGTATATGAACTAGTTTGTATTGAATTTGTTACTAATTCTAACACTGGGTTACAAATTAAATACAAATTTTGTTCCTCTGAATTTTTTAAAAGTTTCTAATAGATTTTTTGATGCTGATTTCAAATCTGTAATCAGTTTTTCTCTATCATCGACCATTCCCAAGATATCAAGAATCTCATGATTTAAGCTTTTATAATGGCAATATAGTTATATAGCTAGCTGCAAAATTCTTTTATTCGAAACATTTTAACATAAAGCAATGTTCAATTACCACAAATTGTTAGTAATGATATATTGGCATATCATGATCATGATACATTATAAATGTCATAGATAAAAGCTAAGTCAGTTTAAACTTGGATCTCTAAAAACGCTGCGAAGAACGACATTTACGCTTGTGTCCAGTACCATCACGTCGGACTATTGACCAGATATAATCACCCATCATAGCACTGTCCCAGTGCCCTCGGTACCTCTGCTCCATCCTCATAATGTCTTCGTGGAAGCGTTCACCGTGCTCTTCGCTTGTGCTTCCCAAATTCCCGTGAAAAAAGTCTATGTGTGAATGTCTTCGCCCAAGATATTCAATTCCATAAGTCTTGATGTGAGAAGCTCTGCACCAGACTTTGCTAACCCTAAGTTTCGAATCAAGTCATTTAGTTTATTTTGATTTGGAAAATGCGGCCTAGGATCATCTTCTTCGTAGTTTGGATCCGCTACATCGCCTGAGGCAGAATCGGAGGACTCATTGTCACTGTCATCATCACAACCCTGTTTAAAAAACAGACTCGACCTGTTTGGGTGGGTAAGGCACAGGATACTCTTCACTGTGAAGAACAGTAGCTATTGATGAAGGCATGGATGGGTAGTCAAGTGCTGTTCTTCCTTTCACCTTTCGGTACAGCTTAATGTCGACCGAGCAGAAGTAGCAATCGTCGTGGTGGTTTTGGGGTTCTCTCCATATTCGAGGTATGGCAAATGGCATCGCCTTTCGACTTTCTCTGAGCCATGCCCCCAGAGTGACACGACAACTTCCGCAAATCACATGTGGCGCCCAGGATTTGTCTTGATCACTGATTGCAACTCCGAAGTAGAGGCGATAAGCCATGTAGTATTTTCGTCCTTTTTCAATACGTCGCGAACCTTGTTTCGAACTGATATAATATCCGCATACATAGCAAAAGCTATCAGGAGAGTTTTTGCTTCGTCTACTAGCCATTGTAATTTGAATTCAATCTTTAAATATCAACGATTACAAGTTAACTATAAAATTAGGATATTAAGTCTGAATCTAAACTATGCTGCAACCATTGAAAAAATACAAATATAATAAATCTTAAATATTTTGATAACCGTTAGTGCTTCAGCAAAACTGATTACATATTTGGAATCAGCATCAAAATTTCAGTCAGAAACAATAATAAAATCAAGAGGAACAAAAACTGTGTAACTTAGTGTAATCGTTCAATCTTTGAATAAATGTTCCCCCTCTATAAACTATTTTACACGGATAGATCAGTTTCTGCGTTACCAAAGCAAATAATACGTTTGTTGATAAACAGATTTACCAAGTATCTATTTAAAAAGAAAAGAAGAAATTAAGAAAACTTTATATTAAAGATTGGCTAAAAACTATCTGACGTTGTTCTGGATTATGTAATTAAAGTTCTAGTATTTTCTTTTGGGGGGGTGGGGGAATTTTTGCGCCGACACCGAATCGACTCAGGACAAGTACAAATGCCGACACCGACACCGACTCCGGACAAAATACAAATGCCGAAACCGACAGTGGGCAAAGTACAAATGCCGACACCGACACCGGCAGAAACTACCGATGCCGACACCGACACCGACTCCCCAGCCCTGGTATTTTGAAGTTATTAACGGAATCAATGTATTCTGTTAGATTGTCATACTATTTTTCTTCTTATGTGAATTTAACCCGGAAACTCCAGTGAAACTTGCTTTTGTTTCCTGTGTCAGAATTTCGAGGACATGTGTCATAGGATTGTGTTAAACAAATGCAGGGCTAGCATAACCACGCTTTAATGGTATCATGTTACCAAATTTGATACATCTGTCTTTCTCACTTTTTTTTTGGGGGGGGGGGGGTAGCTAATGTCACAGTTACAAAACTACTTTTATAACCTAAAAACGCTTCCACATATGTTGACTATACCAGTGAAGCTCAATGAGTGAGACCAAGCAAGGCAAAGAAGAACCATCGGGTCAATAGTGGTGACATCGCGTCAATAGTGGTGACATCAGCTCAGTAGTGGTAACATTGGGTCAATAGTGGTGCCATCATGTCAATAGTGGTGACATCAGCTCAATAGTGGTGACATCGCGTCAATAGTGGTGACATCAGCTCAATAGTGGTGACATCACGTCAATAGTGGTGACATCAGCGCAATAGTGGTGACATCGCGTCAATAGTGGTGACATCAGCTCAATAGTGGTGACATCGCGTCTATAGTGGTGACATCAGCTCAATAGTGGTGACATCGCGCAATAGTGGTGACGTCGCGTCAATAGTGGTGACATATGGCTGGGTAGAAATAAAAACAATACACTTGTACTGGAAGACCTCGTACTTACACCCAATCAGTGGCGTAGCGAGGGGTGGGCAAGGGGGGCATCACAAAGGAGCGTCAAACGGTATATTTTAAGTATAATATTATATGGTTTTCGAATGGGCGCTGAAAGGTATTGCGGCCCGGGTGCGAGTTAAGCTCGCTACGCCACTGCACCCAATAAACATTTTCTTTTTTTTAATTTTATGCAAGGTATTGCTTGCACATCAAAAAGAATATTTTGTAAAAAGAAAATGTCTGCTTGTCTAGAAACTAATTTACTTATAAACAACTTTTTTCCCGCTCATCGGAATCTGTCGAATACCTGAAATCACAAATACCTGACAATCACAAATTATTCCGCTGCAGGCAATCTCTCGAATCTTTTAATAATATGGGTTGATAGGTCGCTGATTATCACTAACTAGATTTTTCAAATTTTGTATTCGCCGGCCAAGGGCGGCATCAAGTATTAACGTATAGAATCAGAATTCAGTTTTAAAAAATATTTCCAATTCTAAATTGTCAAAGTTTGAATCCAGTTTTCTACTTTTGTTAAAGTAAAATGAATGGGCTCGTTGTGACATCTTTACAAACTAGATTTTCCCAATTTGTATTTCCCCGCCGGTCTAGGTCTGCAACTACCTTACATAAGTAAAGTGTATCATTACAATCCGAGCAAAAGAAATTCCAGAAATTCATTCGTGAATCAAATATGTGTAGCTTTGAATCTCCATGGGGAGTATTTGGGAAAAATCACCTGCCAAATATCAAGGGACATTAAGGGAGCTAACCAAGAAATCAAAGCATGATGTATTTTGATAAGTTGTTATACGTGTTTGAAGCGTGTACACAGAAGCGGCCTACGTAGTAAGCAAGGCTTACGGTGATATCATTAGTTGATCCATGGCAAATGTCTTATGCAGGGCTTGGAGCAAACATCAAGTTTTGCTTCTACTTGGTAACAATAAAACGATCTCCAGGTGTTTTCACTCAAGGTACCATCCATTAAGGTCGCTACTGTGTGTATATTTTAAGATATATTTAAAGGGTAAAAGTACTAAGTTGTTTAAATATTAAAAAAAAATTAACACAAACAAAAAAACAAGCTTCAACTGTGCTTCCAAAAAAGTTGCAATTAAAAAAAAAACATAATTTCAATACATAGAGAAATTTTATAAATAGCGTAAAAATAACATGAATGCATAGGGGATGGACTAACAAAATAAAAAAAAAAACACACACACAGAAATAACACGGCGTATGTTCGACTTTCAAAATATGTTCATATTCTAGGGTATTTAATATATTTAATTCGGTGACCGAGTTTTTCTACTTTATAAAAACGTTCGAATTTCCAAAAAAAAGGGGCGGGGGGGGAACGCAGTAAAGTTATTTATTCCATTTGGTTTTGAACGTTAATGTTATATCATTCGAGTAGATCTTGTGTTAGAACGATTTCTTTTGTACATGTGTATTTCATATCGGTACATTGTGTATTTTATATTTGTACATTCTGTATCTATTTTCGGTACATTGTGTATTTAATATTGATGCATTGTAAATTTAATATCGGTACATTGTATAGCTGTTATCGCAGCTTTCTGTATTTAATATTGGTATTTTGTGTAGATAATAGTGGCACATTGCGTAGTTCATGCTTAAACATTGTGTTGGTATTGTGTTTCCGGTAATAGTGCCACTGGAAATAGTGTCCCTAAATATAGCGTCACGTTGTATAATGTAGAGTGGTATAGTGTCACGTGGCATAGTGTCACCGGGGATAGGATAACGTGGTATAGTGTCACTTGCTACAGTGTCACCGGGAATAGTGTCACGTGCTACAGTGTCACTGGGGATAGTGTCACGTAGTATACTGTCACTGGGGATAGTGTCACGTGGTATAGAATCATCGAGGGTATTGTCACGTGGTAGTGTGTCACGTAGTATAGTGTCACTAGTGATGGTGTCGCGTGATGCAGTTCATGTGGTATAATGTCATCCGGGATAGAGTTATGTGGTATAGAGTCCCGTGGTATAGTTTCACGTTGTATAATGTCACGTGGTAAGGTGTCACGTGGTATAGTGTCACCGGGGATAGGGTCATGTGGTATAGTGTCACGTGCTAAAAGTTCACCGAAGATACTGTCACGTGGAAAGTGTCACGCGGTATGAAGTCAAGTGTTATAGTGTCAACGGGGATAGTGTCAGGTGGTATAGTCTAACGTGGTATAGTGTCACCGGGGATAATATATCGTGGTATAATGTCACGTGGTAGAGTGTCGACGGGGTTAGTATCACGTTGTATATTGCCACGTGGTATAGTTTCACTGGAGTTGTGAAAGTATGTGTGAGTACATAGGCGTCTATGGGAGTATATGGGAGTATGTGGGAGACTATGGGAGTATGTGGGAGTCTAATGCAGTATGTGGGATTTGTGGGAGTCTATTGGGAGTATGTGGGAGTTGTGGGGGGCTATGGGAGTATGTGGGAGTTGTGGCAGTCTATGGGCGTATGTAGGAGTCTATGGGAGTATGTGGGACTTAGAGGAATATATGGATTTATGTGGGAGTTGTAGGACTTTGTTTATTCCCATAAGCTCCCACATAATCCCATAAGCTTCCACATATTCCCATAAGCTCCCACATATTCCCATAAGCACCATTCCCATAAGCTACCAAAGGAGTATGTTTATTCCCATAAGCTCCCACATATTCTCATAAGCTCCCATATAATCCCATAAGCTCCATTCCCATAAGCTACCACATATTTCCATAGGCTTCATTCCCATAACATCCCACATATTCCCATAGGCTCCCACATATTCGCATAAGCTCCCACATATTCACATAAGATCCATTCCCATAAGCTCCCACATATTTCCATAAGCTCCCACATAATCCCATAAGCTCCATTCCCATAAGCTACCACATATTTCCATAGGCTTCATTCCCATAACTACCCACATATTCCCATAGGCTCCCACATATTCGCATAAGCTCCCACATATTCACATAAGCCCCCACATATTCTCATAAGCTTCCACATATTTCCCATAAGCTCCCACATATTCATATAAGCTCCACCGTATTTCCATAAGCTCCAACATATTCCCATAAGCTCCAACATATTCCCATAAGCTTCCACTAATTCCAATAAGCTCCCACATATTCTCATAAGCTCCCACATATTCCCATAAGCTCCCACATATTCCCATAAGCTCCCACATATTTACATAAGCTCCCACATATTCTCATAAGCTTCCACATAAGCTCCCACATATTCCCATAAGCTCCCACATATTCCCATAAGCTCCCACATATTTACATAAGCTCCCACATATTCTCATAAGCTTCCACATATTCCCATAAGCTCCCACATATTCCCATAAGCTCCCGCATATTCTCATAAGCTCCCACATATTCCAATAAGCTCCCACATATTCCCATAAGATCCCACATATTCACATAAGCTCCCACATATTCACATAAGCTCCCACATATTCTCATAAGCTTCTACATATTCCCATAAGTTCCCACATATTCCTATAAGCTTCACCGTATTCCCATAAGCTCCAACATATTCCCATAAGCTCCATTCCCATAAGCTACCACATATTCTCATTAGCTCCCACATATTCCCATAAGCTCCATTCCCATAACATCCCACATATTCCCATAAGCTCCCACATATTCCCATAAGCTCCCACATATTCTCATAAGCTCCCTACATATTTCAATAAACTCTCACATATTCCCATAAGCTCCCACATATTCATATAAGCTCCACCGTATTCCCATATGCTCCAACATATTCTCATAAGATTCCACATATTCCCATAAGCTCCACATATTCACATAAGCTCCCACATATTCTCATAAGCTTTAACATATTCCCATAAGCTCCCACATGTTCATATAAGCTCCCGCATATTCTCATAAGCTCCCACATATTCCAATAAGATCCCACATATTCCCATAAGATCCCACATATTCACATAAGCTCCCACATATTCTCATAAGCTTCTACATATTCCCATAAGTTCCCACATATTCCTATAAGCTTCACCGTATACCCATAAGCTCCAACATATTCCCATAAGCTCCATTCCCATAAGCTACCACATATTCTCATTAGCTCCCACATATTCCCATAAGCTCCATTCCCATAACATCCCACATATTCCCATAAGCTCCCACATATTCCCATAAGCTCCCACATATTCTCATAAGCTCCCACATATTTCAATAAACTCCCACATATTCCCATAAGCTCCCACATATTCATATAAGCTCCACCGTATTCCCATATGCTCCAACATATTCCCATAAGCTCCGACATATTCTCATAAGCTTCCACATATTCCCATAAGCTCCACATATTCACATAAGCTCCCACACATTCTCATAAGCTTTAACATATTCCCATAAGCTCCCACATGTTCATATAAGCTCCACCGTATTCCCATAAGCTCCAACATATTCCCATAAGCTCCCACATATTCATATAAGCTCCACCGTACTCCCATAAGCTCCAACATATTCCCATGTGGTATAGTGTCACCGGAAATAGTGTCACCTGGTATAGTGTCACTGGGGATAGTGTCTACGGGGATAGTGTTACTATGTAAAGGGTCAAGTGGTATAGTATTGCGTGGAATAGTGTCACATGTTATAATGTCGCGTATTATAGTGTCTCCGGGGAAAGTGTCACGTGGTATGAAGTCAAGTGTTATAGTGTCAACGGGGATAGTGTCAGGTGGTATAGTCTAACGTGGTATAGTGTCACCGGGTATAATATATCTTGGTATAATGTCACGTGGTAGAGTGTCGACGGGGTTAGTATCACGTTGTATATTGCCACGTGATATAGTTTCACTGGAGTTGTGAAAGTATGTGTGAGTACATAGGCGTCTATGGGAGTATATTGGACCATGTGGGAATCTATGGGAGTATGTGAGAATCTATGTCAGTATGTGGGAGTTGTGGGGGTACAATGGGAGTATGTGGCAGTTGTGTGAGTCTGTGGGAGTCTAAGGTAGTATATTGGAGTCTGTGGGATAATGTGGAAGGTGTGTAAGCATCTTGCAGTGTGTGGGAGTCAACGGAGTCTATAGAAGTATGTGGGAGTCTATTGCATTATGTGGGATTTGTGAGAGTCTATTGGGAGTATGTGGGAGTTGTAGGAGGCTATTGGAGTATGTGGGACCATGTGGGAATCTATGGGAGTATGTGAGAATCTATGTCAGTATGTGGGAGTTGTGGGAGACAATGGGAGTATGTGGCAGTTGTGTGAGACTGTGGGAGTCTAAGGTAGTATATTGGAGTTTGTGGGATAATGTGGAAGGTGTGGAAGCATCTTGCAGTGTGTGGGAGTCAATCGGAGTCTATAGACGTATGTGGGAGTCTATTGCAGTATGTGGGATTTGTGAGAGTCTATTGGGAGTATGTGGGAGTTGTAGGGAGGCTATTGGAGTATGTGGGAGTATGTGGGAGTCTCTGGAGTCTATGGGAGTATGTGAGTGTTTTGGGAGTCTATGGGAGTATGTGGGGGTCTAAGGGAGTATGTGGCAGTTAGTGGGTGTATGTTTATTCCCATAAGCTCCATTCCCTAAGCTACCATAGGAGTATGTGGGGGGTGGTCTATGGGACTATGTGGGAGTTGTGGAAGTCTATGGGCGTATGTAAGATTCTATGGGAGTATGTGGGACTTAGAGGAATATATGGGTGTATGTGGGAGTTGTAGAAGTATGTTTATTCCCATAAGCTCCATTCCCATAAGCTACCATAGGAGTATGTTTATTCCCATAAGCTCCCACATATTTCCATAAGCTCCCACATATTCCCATAAGCTCCATTCACATAAGCTACCACATATTCTCATTAGCTCCCACATATTCCCATAAGCTCCATTCCCATTACATTCCACAATATTCCCATAGTCTCCCACATATTTACATACGCTCCCAATATTTCCATAAGCTCCCACATATTCTCATAAGCTCCCACATATTTCAATAAGCTCCCACATATTCCCATAAGCTCCCACATATTCCCATAAGATCCACCATATTCCCATAAGTTTCTACATAATCCCATAAGCTCCCACATATTCCCATAAGCTCCCACATATTCACATAAGCTCCCACATATTCACATAACCTCCACCGTATTCCCCAACATATTCCAGTGGTACAGTGTCACTAGAGATAGTGTAACGATGTATAGTGTCACGCGGCATAGTGTCAACGGGGATAGTGTCAGGTGGTATAGTCTAACGTGGTATAGTGTCACCGGGGATAATATATCGTGGTATAATGTCACGTGGTAGTGTCAGGTGGTATAGTCTAACGTGGTATAGTGTCACCGGGGATAATATATCGTGGTATAAAATCACGTGGTAGTGTGTCAACGGGGCTAGTATCACGTTGTATATTGCCACGTGGTATGGTTTCACTGGAGTTGTGAAAGTATGTGTGTGAGTACATAGACGTCTATGGGAGTATATGAGAGAAGGTATGTGGGAGTCTATGGGAGTATGTGGAAGCTGTGGGAGTCTATGGAGGTATGTGATGTCTATGTGAGTATGTGGGAGTTGTGGGAAGACTATGGGAGTATGTGGCAGTGTGTGAGTTTATGGCAGTCTAAGGAGTATATTGGAGTCTGTGGGAGAATGTGGAAGAAGGTGTGGAAGCCTATGGCAGTGACTGGGGAGTCAATAGGAGGTCTATATAATTATATTGGAGTATATGGCAGTATGTGGGATTTGTAGAGAGATTATGAGAGTATGTGGATTCTATTGCAGTATGTGGGATTTGGGGCTAATGTAAGGGGTGTATGGGAGTATGTGGGGCTCCCACCTATTCCCGTAAGCTCCCACATATTCTCATAAGCTCCAACATATTTCATGAGCTCCCAAATACTCCCATAAGATCCCACATATTCCCCATAATCTTCCACATATTCCCTAAGCTATGCATATTTTCACTTAAGCTTCCACATATTCACATAAGCTCCCACATATTTTTATAAACTCACACATAGCTCCATTCCCATAAGCTCCCACATATTCCATAAGCTCCCACATATTCTCATAAGCTCCCACATATTTCCGTTTGCTCCCACATACTTCCATAAGCTCCCACATATTCCCATAAGCTCCCACATATTCATTAAGCTCCATTCCCATAACATGCCACATATTCCCATAGGCTCCTTTTTATATTCTCATAAGCTCCCACATATTTCCATGAGCTCCCACATTCTCCCATAAACTCTACATATTCCCCATAGCTTCCACATATTCCCATAAGTTCCCACATGTTCCCGTACACTCCACTCCCATAAGCTCCACTCCCCATAAGCTACCACATATTCTCATAAGCTTCCACATATTCCCATAAGCTCCTACATATTCCCATAAGGTCCATTCCCATAACATGCCACATGTTCCCATAGGCTCCCACATATTCTCATAAGCTTCCACATATTTCCATAAGCTCTAATATTCCCATAAGCTCCCACATATTCCCACATAATCCCATAAGCTCCATTCCCATAACATGCCACATATTCCCATACGCTCCCAAATATTCTCATAAGCTCCATTCCTTTAAGCTCCGACATATTCCCATAAGCTCCCACATATTCTCATAAGCTCCCACATATTTCCATGAGCTCCCACATTCTCCCATAAGCTCCCACATATTCCCATAAGCTTCCACATATTCCCACTAAGCTCCCACATATTCACATAAGCTCCAACAAATTCCCATAAGCCCCCACATATTCCCATAAGCTCCCACATATTCCCATAGCTCCATTCCCATAACATGCCACATAGTCCATAGGCTCCCACATATTCTGTAAGCTTCCACATATTTCCATAAGCTCCCAATATTCCCATAAGTATCCATATATTCCCATAAACTCCCACATATTCCCATAGCTCCCACATATTCTCATAAGCTCCCACATATTTCCATGAGCTCCCACAAACTCCCATAAGCTCCCATATTCTCATAAAGGATCCCACATATTTCAATAAGCTGCCACATATTCCCATAAGCTCTCACATATTCACATACGCTTCCACACATATTCACATAAGCCCCATTATTCTCATAAGCTTCCACATATTCCCAAAATCTCACAACATATTCCTATTAGCTTTCACCGTATTCCCATAAGCTCCAACATATTCACATAAGCTCCCACATATTCCCATAAGCTCCACATATTCCCATAAGCTCCATTCTCATAAGCTCCCACATATTCTGATAAGCTTCCACATATTCCCATAATCTCCATTTTTTTTCCATAAGCTCCCATATTCCCAAAAAGCTCTCACTTAATCCCACAAAAACTACACAATTTACCAATATTACAACAATATTCCCATATTTTTCTAAACTATACCCGATATTAAATACAAAATGAACCGATTTTGACTACATAATGTACATATATTAAATACACAATTTACCGATATTAAAATTCAAAATGTACAGATATTCAATACACGATGTACATATATAAAAAACACAATGCACCGATATTATCTACACAATGAACACATTTCAAAAACACAGTATTCTCCCACATGCTACGCCCCCGCATACATACCCCAGCTCCCACACATACTCCCTTATTCCCAGATACTCCCATAGACTCCCACAACTCCCACATACTTCCATAGAGTCCCACAGATCAAAATATTCCCATATACTACACGCTATCACCATATATCCATTGACTCCCACCACTCCCAATTACAAGCATAGACTGCCCACAACTCCCACAACTCCCCAAATACAAGCATAGACTGCCCACAACTCCCACATGCTTCCACATACTCCCATAGAGTCCCACATGCTTCCACATACTCCCACATGCTCCCACAACTCCCAAATACAAGCATAGACTGCCCACAACTCCCACATACTCCCATAGACTCTCACAGCTCCCACATACTCCCATAGACTCTCACAACTCCACAACTCCCAAATACAAACCTCAGAAGATTGTTGTCTGAAACAATGGCATTGTTACTTATAGCCTTGTATGTATAGTCAATTAGTGACTGTAATAACGAAAAAAAAAATAGCCCTTCATATTTACTTTACTGACTTCCATCCCAAATTTAGTTTCACACACTATCTATTAAATTAAAAAATTCTTGCTTCACATAAATGTGGCTGTATGAGTATAAATTACCCTTAAGTAAATATCATTATCTATGTATATGTAGGGCCTTTTCCTCAATAAAACACATTCATGATGTAACCTTGAATTCCTAGATGCCTATCATCCAAAGAGTCAGACAGGGTTTTTGTTGTCTGTTCCTTCATTAATTTTTTTTTCCCTTTCTTGAACTCTTATTTTTAATGAACTTTTAATTCTTATAACTGATGTTAAATTTTATTTATTGCTTTAAAACCAGTCTAATAACATTTTTTATATCTCAAATGATGTGTTACTAAAATAGTTAAAGTAAAAAAAAATAATTTACCTTTTTAATTTATCTTTTAATTTACTTTACCCTCCTGTGTGTGTGTGTGTGTATGTGATTTGTGTGTATGTAAATCTTGTAATTCAATTTTGCCTCTGCTCTTGTTTAGTGAGAAAGATGAAAGTTTGAACACATACCCAATGACAGTACAATATTTTAATAATTTAATGTCAATAAATTAATATCTTGTAGAATTATGAAACTTATTACTTATTTTTTTAGTAGTGTTTAGAATGGGAAAAAGGCTTGGCATTATATAAATTCATGTACATGTAATAAAATAATTACTTTAGTACAAATAAATATGTATACAAATGTTTGCATGAACTTTTTAGAGCATTTTGATACATTTTTAAAAAGGCTTTTTTTAAAATACATGTATATTTATATTTTTAAACCAGAAAAAAGTAGTTTCATTAAGCCCCTAAGGGCTCATCGGGGCAGATTAAGTGTAGAATCCATCTGTTTCACTAACCTCGGCATATGAAAGGATTGTAGGCCTTTACACCGCAACTTAAAGCAGACTTACACCAGGACTTGAAAATCCCAGGTTCTCACTGAGAATAGTCTGATTCGATGAACCCAAAACCCTGGCCGAAAGTCGAGCGCTTCATACAGCATGACCAATTGGCCCTCTATTTTTAAACTAGGTATGCATATAATGTTGAGATTTCCTTTGTTTTATTTTATCTGCCTATTTTTGTCATTTAGCTTCACAAGTTGAGCTTGTCTTAAAAAATAGCTTGCAGATGAGTCTAGCTAAGATTCAGTATAACTAAAAATATTTATAATTTTGAAAAAATAAATTGACAGTAATTTAAGCTTTTTTATAATTCATTAAAACATAAGTGAGGTTTTCATTAATACTAACATGTTTTATTAAGCAATATTTTGTATTCTTCTTCACATGACATGAATGTAAAAAAAAAAAAAAATCTCAAAGGAGTAAAACTACAAACAAAATAAAATATATTAAGTTTAAATTGTCTGAGATTCGATGACGCAACAAAACTTAGAGAAAATGTTAAACGGCATGGAATATTTAAAATAGAAAAATAATGCCCTAGATATTATCATTAAAAACAATGGTACAAAGAGAAGAATACATATAACATTTTTAAGGACGGATAAACATTCTTTCAGAACCAATTAAGTCAAACCTCCATCGTAAAGTGTTTTCACTTATTCTCACAAGACCATGAAGTTTAAACATTTCAATTCTGTATAGTAAATATTTACTTATGACGGTACCTGGGTGTATGGGGGGGGAAATTAGGCTAGCAAAAAGAATATTTTTTTTTTTCAGAGAAGTAATTTTTTTCAGACTAAAATATTTAGAAGTCACATTTTTATAAATAGCCAATAAATGCAGCTTCAGTATACTTTTTAACAACTAAAGTTAAAATAACAATAGCTAGAAACTTAATGTTCATGTAAAGAAGTATAATTTTATACTGAATGCTTTAACAAATATTGTTAGCATTATTGCCAATGATATGAAATTTTAAAAAAGCTATTTAAGCCATACATTTTTTCTAACCGTTTTCTCCATTCTAAACGTTAGTGTTTATAATTGAGAAAAAATTTTTGTAATCCGTTTATGAGGCACTTTGTAGTGATAGATTTTCTTGAAATTTTGCATACATGTATTTGCTCCATGACAATGGGATTCGATAATTAATTTTGCAATAAATTATTTTTTAACAAATAAAAGTAAAAAGAAATTATCATAGACTAATCATGGGATATAACCGTGTTTAACAATGACAAATGACAATAATAAATGGGTTACTTCGCTGGTATTAAAGTTTACTTAACTACACATTAGGGTGACAAAAAAAATCAAAGTGCTCGAAATTGACTCTCAACCCGTTATTGCGTTCCTTTAAATAAAAAGATCGTAAAATATTTATTTTTTTTACAATGCATTTTGTTTGTCACCCTATTACACATAACATAAAATTTATTGCAAAATTAAAAAAAAAAATATTTTAGAAAATGGTTAGTTAAAAAATGCATTGGTCATTTAAAACATTAAGTTAAATTCATTCATAAATAATTAACGTTACAAGAAGAAATAAAAACAACAAATATTTCAGTATTGCTGCATTAATTCTGCATCACTCTAAATACCCTGTGCAATAAAATTTTCAAACCATTAATTAAAACAGCAGTATCAGTATATAAGGAAGACGGACAGATTTTTTAATGTAAGTTTTAAACCGGTTTACCTGTGTTTGGTAAGTGAAAGCTTAGTTTGAAGGAAAACCTTGGCAGAGCTAAGGAGTGGGATCATTGTATAGGATAAACATAGACTTCCCCCCCCCCCCCCCCATAATCTCTTCACATCTACAAGTTTGACAAGGTGAGGAAGCAGGATTAGAAATTTAGTCTATTAGGGGACGGCTGACACTTGAGTGACAGCCATTGGTGGGCACCCCTGTATGTATGTGGTGGGTATTACACCAACTCTTCAGGATTTGTGTTTAGTTATGAGAAGGAAATAGCTCAGTCCCTTTGCAAGGAAATTTTCTACAAGGTTTTAATTTGAAATTTTAATATCAACTTTGCGCCCTGATAGGTAAATATTTGGATTAACTAAAAAAACAGTAAATTTCATTCTCTTGAAGATTGCTGCACTATCAATCAGGCCTATATGATACTAACTGTATATCTGACAGTGTCTAATAATGAAAAAGCGGGGAAAAAGGAATACTGTTATGTAAAGAAGATATGTGTTTGAAGGTTTGGAAATGAACAATTTAAGTATGACAACATTTGTCTGGTGAGGTTATGAGAAAAAATATACAGCAGCAACAGCCCACAAAATATATACTTAAAACACTTTAAACAAACCAGTTGTGAATTAATGCACAAGGTCACTTTTTGTGTTGCACACTTATGGGCCTTACCTAAAATGCTGAGTAGGCATTTATATATTTTTTTTGTATAACATTTTGACACCAACTCCAAGAAAAATGTGATTATACATATAAAAAAATAATAAATAGAATTCTAAAAAGTACAAATCTTGTTTACAAGCTTTAAATTTTTGTTTTTTAATTTGTTTGGCTGCAAGAAGTATAAACCTTTCTTGTCTTGGAACAAAGACTTAAGTCTCAGTGCTAAGGAAATAAAAACCACTGCCCCTTTCACATCTGGTAGGTGCCAAAAAAAGGCTATTGCCATCATAATTAAAAAAAGAGCAAATCAAACATTATTTTTCTGTACAAAAATACAAAAATTCAGTCATTAAATCAGTGTAGATTGGTGAAGAATGATGGGTTTTTTTTTATACCGATGTGCTGTGAATAATTTGAAGCCAACATGATCAAATTTGAGAAAAAAGTATATTTTTCAATATGGTCTTCCATCAAATACACTGATTTTTTTAAACTAACCGGTTTACTGCCAGCTGACTGAAGGCAAAGGGGAAAAGGGTAAAAAGTAAGAAAAAACTTTCCTTTGAATTTGGAACTATGTGATCTTTTTCTAATTCCTATTTTATTGTAACATTAATTCTAAACGAATTAACAAATTATTAAAGTAATTGGAATAATGTTAAAATGCCACATATTTGTTATGGATAGCGACTGGTTAAGTATAGGAAAACTTTAAACTTAAGTGGATGTATTGCAAAAAATAAGCTATTAGAGTATGAAGATGTTTTTTTATATGTTTGGATTACCTTTAAATATCAATAGTAGAGTTTACACAACCTAATTAATGATAAAAAAAAGATGCATCTTACGGAACAATATCAGTTGAGAGACCATACAAAAAAAAACGTTTTTTTATAAGTCTCCCTAAACTGCCACTCCCAAAAAAATAAACATAAAATGACTAGCATAAAATGCCTCAATTACCAATATCATAAAAGTTGATTGGATCAAAATGCTTAACCACCCAAAGTTTTTTTTCTATTTCCTGATAATAATAAAATTCATTGGTTTATTTATTTATGAAACATAAATGTGGCTACAACAGTTACGACTGCAGAAAGAACTTCTGATTTAGAAATAAAACCATAAGTATATTTCAATGCTCAATCAAGTAAATAAATAAAATGACATTTATTAGATTTGAAAAAAAAAAAAAAAAACCCAACAATTATTATCACTGTGCATAAGCATTTTTAAAGCATCAAAGTTAAGGCAGTCAACATGTTTCAATATTTTTGTTTAACAATACATTTCTAAAAAAACAGCTTTAAAGTATTTAAAAAAATCACAAATGTCTTAAAGTGTTTTAAAGATAGATGGTAATATCTCACGATACATGAACATAGCCTTCACACTGCATATTTATTTACACATAATATTAAAAATTTGACAAAAACTAACAAAATAATTTTTGAGGAAAAAAAAGAAAGATAGAAACATTAAAATGTTTAACATTAAAATAATATAATCAATATATGCATAAAAATAAACTAAAACATGAAACTGTGATGGTTAGTCCTGAAATTAAGTGACTTCTGTGTAGGTGTAGTAATCTTGAGTACGTTTTTCAGAGTTTTCTGTATATTGATCAACTGCAGGCTGAATATTTCTGAAAGAAATAACAACGTTATCATGTTTTTAAAAAAAAGGGGGAGTAAGAATGTTCACTAAGATGAATCAATCAGGTGCCATAGTGAAAAATAATCTATACTTTTATAAAAGACTGGAAAATGAAGAAACAAAAGATACATGCATCCTTTATTTTACATACTAAACATGTAATGTTTAAAATAAAAGATAAAAATAACATTAACATAGCAAATGGTTTTCTTATAATAATTTGAAGAATCATTTTTATGTTTCATGTGGTAAATTGTGTACTTATTAATTAAAAGGTAAAACTGTATACCATTAATTAAAATGTAAACTGCACTCTTATTTACTGAAAAACACAAAGAACTTTTAATATCTTTCAGGTAAGCTATGTCAGAGATTAATACTGGTAATAATAAGCAAATAAAAATATATGCACAAATATGATGTCTGTAATAACTATTATCTTAATTATTTGATAATCATCTCAACCAACTTACTGACAAACTAATGAATGAGTGTGGAAGTTAAGTAGTTTATTCTTAGTCCAAGATTCATTTTCACTGCAATGGTCAAAAACAAACCAACAACTCTGATATTCACACCGTAAAATTATCTTGCTAAAAAATTAGCGGTGCACTTTTCCACAGGAACCAAGCTTGTATCATTACTTGTTGAAGATGCTGCACCTGTAGGATTTCTGAAAAAAAAAAAAAATACCTGAACATAAGTTTCATGCTTATTATTATTCATCTGCCATGTCATATAACACAATGCCAAGCCGCATTTACTCCTCCAACTTAAAGTTAGGTACCCAATAAAGCTGGGAAGACTTGAGGACTTTCACTAGGACCTGAAATCCCTAAAACTGAGGTTCAAACCAGGGACCCATCCGGTCGCCAGTTGTGTGCTCAATGCTTTCATTGTTGGGGCACTTAAGTAAAATTACTGTAAATCTTAGGCCCCTGTACTTTGAACACTGAGGCCCCTAAGCTGACCCCACACACTCCTTGCCATATGACTATATTTACATAAAGAAATCAGGTAAGTTGCAACAATCATACACCACTCATCACCTGCATAGGCATTCTGCCTTCCCCATTAACCCTTTTCTAAGAATGCAGTTATAAACAAAGCACATACTATAAATAACTTAGAAGATGAAATGAGACAAATAGAAGATTTAACAAACATAAATTAAGGGCATGTTAACTGATGATATGAGGAATACTCATTGTTTACTTTAATATATATAATATGTGGTTTCCAAAGAATATGCCTACCCCAATAGAAAGAAAAATTTACCCAGTATGATTTTATTTTCTTCATGAATGTAGTTCTTTGCAATTTTTTACTAAGATATATTTAATATTTCTTAGTAATAGTCAGTCAGATGCCTAACTTTAATACCAGCAATATTTTATTATCCTCAGAAATGTATTCCTTTGCTAGAAATTTTTTCGTATTTCTTTTTAAAATGTAATTGTCATACAGTTTGCCCAATTTATCCTGAAAACTGGCTATAGAAAGCATAGTTTTATTATATTTTGACTTAAATCAAAATCATCTTGTTTCTATTTCTACTTTCTTTGGTTTAATACTTTGTTTAGTGACATTGGATAAGATTTGACTAAACTGTATTAATTAATTTATCAGAACATAAAATATTTGGATACATTTTTTTCTTTGACCGTCTTTGTCTTTTAGTAACAGAATTGAGTAAATTCAAAGATGAGTAAAACTTTCTAAGTGGCTATGGGACTAGCGAACGGGACTCCGTATTTTTTTTCCGGGGACCAACAATAGATGCATATTTTTTTCGGGGCTAGGGTTAGGAATAGGGTTAGGTGGATCAATATCTATGCTGGACCCCGGAAAAAAAAAATTCGAGTCCAGCTATCGCGCATGCACATCACAGCCGTAAAAAATAATAAAGTCCGCCTATGATAGAGCCCATCTATCGTTGATCCCAGAAAAAAATACGGAGTCCCGTTCGCTGGTCCCGTAGCCACTGTGTAAAACTTTTGGTGTCTAGTGACATTTCATTTTCTAACTTTATAAGAATTGTCGGATTTAAAAGTTTTATAAACCAATGAAAAGCTCTTGCTGTGTAGTTTTTCTAATGACATATAATACATACAGGCTACATTTATTTGAAGTTTTCAGGTCATATTACTACTTGAAACTTTTAAAAAGAAATAAACACTAGTCTAGTCTAGTCATCTATGCTGCTACCATTATTAGTGCTATGCTATGGAGCTATGGAACTATGGTAAGGCACCGTATGGGGCACAGTTATACTTATTTGCTAAGATTATTTGTTGGTTTATTAATTTTCAGACTTACATACAATTTAAAGACAATGTATAAAAATTTAGAAGCCCATTTGACACTTCATTTTCTGGACATAGTTTAAGTAGATACTGCGCTGACAGTCTTTAACCTTACAATCGAAATACTGATCTATTGACTTGTCATTGTCCTCACAGATAGAAATCGGAACTAATCCGGGATCCAATGTTATTGTTAGTACATGCCATATTAATGAACAGAGAATAAGAACAAGATCAATTGTAACTGTTCCTGCCTTTCCAAGACACATCCACATTTTTTAAATTAAAATGAAAGGGACGAATTCTACAAAAAACATCGTTTGAAACATTTAAACCATGTTCTACATTAGTTTTTTTTTTGTCTTGCCAACTAAAAGACAAGCTATCGAAACTCCTGAACTAGTGTTAAAAACTTTCGTCCCCATTTATTTTAAACGGAATATTTTATATCTAACTTAAAAGTGGGTAACATTAAATGAAGATTTAATAATATTGATGAATGTATGTTTTAATTCTTTAAATGTTTTGGTTTTTCATAACTTACTTTCATTAAACGAATATTCATATATTAATCTTCATCACTATAGATCAATAAAAAAAACAACTTAAAATTAATTTGATAGTTGAAATAGCAGAACCATTTAAACATTGCTAATACTCTGGGGGAAAGGGGTGGTCATGCCGAGAAGTGACTGTCGATTTATGATGTCCTGGTGAAGGTCCTCAAATCCACACAGCTTACCGGGATTTGACATTAGATGGTGGAAGCTTGGGCTTTGTGCTATCTTTGTCCTCTCTGACGCCTACTTGGCTATTGCACTCTTGGCTAATGTGAATATGAAAGAAGGGTACTTTAAAAAGCCCCATTACCAGTTTATTGAATTTAAGAGATACACAACTATGGATAGTGGGTTAAACTCTGCAACTTTTATATAGTCACACCAATTTAACATTTAATTAAAAATATGATTGTGCTATCTTTGTCCTCTCTGGACGCCTACTTGGCCATTGCACTCTTGGCTAATGTGAATATGAAAGAAGGGTACTTTAAAAGCCTCCCATTACCAGATTATTACGAAATTTAAGAGATACACAACTATGGATAGTGGGTTAAACTCTACAACTTTTATATAGTCACACCAATTTAACATTTAATTAAAAAATATGATTTCATTATTAAATTCGGTGTATTTTTATTTCAATGGAAAGCACATATTATATAATGCCAAAGGTTTTCCAGTTTATTTTTATTTTTGTTGCTTTTTAGCTTTGCTATTGGAAGGTTAGATATATTAAAACTGTTTCATCCACAGAGCTTTCTACATTTTTAGCTCGAAAAACATAATCCACTAAATCAGTGGTTCTCAAACTGTGGATCGCGAACCCATTGAATGTGGGTCACGACAAATTTAAAATGATAATTAATGTATCTCATATCCACATTTACATATTTATAATTCTATGTCTACAGTACCGGTCTTTGGGTTGGCGATTAGTGCAAACTCTCAAGGCTGCACACTCACAGAGACCCTGTGATTGGAGAGATTTGATATTATATAAGGGATACAGTTCCAGAAGCTGGGCCCTGCATTTGACATTTCTTCCTCCGTCTTCGACCAGGGCCCTGGAGAGGAGTAAAAAAAGATTTTTTGGGGCCCTCTTATATAAAGCAAAAATTAGTTTTGGCAGCTCAGCTACAGTTTATTACATTAGAACGTGTATGTAAAAAGGAAACTTTAATAATTAAATTATCACATATTATATTAAGTAAAATAAACTTGAACATAGCTTAAGTTTTTCAGCTATAAAAGATTAATGCAGCCGTTCAATTACTAGAATATATCATAGACAAATATACCTAAATTAAACAGAAATACACAGAAAAGAATAAATGATAAACGTCAAAATTGTATAAACAAATATTGTTAAAACAAGGTCGCTTTGCGAGCTTTTTTGGGCAAACTACGAATTACAGTGTCTTTGCAATTTCAAACTCAATACTGAGCTCATTAGGTTGTTCAGGCGATCCTGACCCATGGTAGACCTGAGATAATTTTTGATGATGGCTTGCTGAAACTTCATTCTCTTTCGCAGATGCTGGCTTCGTGGCTGGTGTTGTAAGGAATATTCTCATTCTCAAATTGACTGTCAAGTTGGGAAATATGCTTTCTACTTTGTATTCGCATAAAGCATTTAGTTATTCCAATGCGCCCAACTGTTTTCCACCAAAATTGGCATTGTGAACCATTGTTATGTGATTCATTTCCTGTTTAAGGTCTTCAGAGATTATGTCATTAAAATATGTCTCCGCTAGTTTCGCTGCTTTGCAATTTTATTCTTTTTCTGACATTTTTTTATAATTCCAAAGAAAACTGCAAAGTTATCAGAAATCAGTTTTGCTGCACCAAAACGAACTGTAAGCCCTCCAATAACATTATCCAAAATTACATAAAATATATAGCTTTCGAAAGTGTGCTTCCTCAATAGATTCATCCAATTTATTCATTTTATCTAAATCTCCATCAGGTGCACCGTCATCAGAAACATGTTTTTTTCCTGGCATAGTTCCTAAAACAATTTCATTTCTATTCGAAGACTGGATGCAACAAGTTTAGATTCAGTCCACATTGCTTTCCAACCTCTCGCAATGCCTGTAGTTGTAAAAGCAAGCTTTCTATGTTTTTAACTTCCACATCTAAAGTTGCACCACTAGCTTGAATGGTTTTGTTACAAAACTAAAGGGAACTAATATTCTGTACCATATGACTACACAGATGCAGGTGAAAATGAAACTGACATAACAGAGCTCCATGATTTCGTTCCTGGTTTTTGCAGATATTGAGTTCTAGCAGGTTTTCTAAGGCCAACTTAACCCCTGGAAGATGAGCTACAAACGGTTTTACGCTTTCAACTCGATCTGACCATCTGGTACCAGATATGCCATGAAGCGAACAGCCAATTCGTCTTGTACAATATTTCCCATTCTTTTTGGACTGCAACTGGAATCATGTATATATTGTTTATAAAGTTCCAAAGTACGTGATTGCTTCTGGAATACATTCAGCAGCATCATTACCACCAGCCCTGTAGCGTGAAAATTCTATAGGAGAGCCAGGCATTCTACAGCAGGCCAGGCAATAGCAGGGGGGCAGGTAATACATTTTACGGCAGAACAATTAGCAGGAGGGGGCCAGACAGGGAACGCAGGGGCCTGGCTCGGCCCCCTGCCCCCGTATCACATGGCCCGATTACCACATAAGTTTAGTGTGTGGCAAACTACAAGGCGGTAGGGTATTGTTCTTTGATTATCGCTTGTGCCTTGAATTTGCCTGACATGCTTGCCGCATTATCATAACCTTGAGCCCTGCACCAGCAAGGGGGATGGCATGGCTTCCCAATGTTTCAGTAATTAGTTGCGCCATTTTCGATCCATTTTTTTTCACTGCAATTAACACATTTTAGAAATCGTTCTGCCATTTCATATCCTGATTCATGGCAAACTAAGTAACGCAAAAGAAAATGAGATTAATCTGGTAGAATCTACGATTATTGCATAGTACTTTGCCGTTTGCCTTTTCACCTAAAATGTACTGCTTTACAAGGTCAGGGCATTCTGCAATTAATTCATTTTGAGAATAAATAGAGAGGTAATGTACTTGCAGCCTTTCCCTTTTTCTGCGACTCTTCTGTCTTTAACATGTTTTCTTAAAATAGGGTCCCAGTGGAAAGTAATCATCAAACCTAAAATGTCCATTATTTGAGTCACCAAGGCATTGCGAAGAGTCTGAAAAGCAAGACTACTGCCTCCGCATACACACTAATAATTCGTTTCAAAATGTTGTACCATTTTTCAGATTCCATTCTGATAGATGCCTCTAGTAGATTTTCAATACTTTCTTGCATTGACAGGCGCCAGTTTGATAAGAATGACGTAAAATATAAATTATTTTTTTTTTTAATTTTCAATATATTTACTTTAATTTATATCTACTGCTAATGATGGGCCCTGTAATTTCATGGGCCCCGGTGCGGCGCACCGGCTGCACCCCTCTCATAGGGCCTGCCCTGACCCCAAACATTAAACACTTAGGTCCGACTCGTATTTCTCTATATCTTGCAAACTCTAAAAGTTTATTAATCTGCATGGTAAAAAGGGAAATCTATTTATGAATAATGACTCTTTTTATTCTCGTAATTTTCTTTACGAAAGGTCGCTATGGTCGTGAATGACGTAAAAGGTATACAGCCACTGCACAAAGTCAATTGGAAAAGTTTACTGGGTTGGTAACATTGACCTTTTCGTCCATTTCCTGGAAATAAAAAGAAAGTAGGCTACACCGCATGGATAATCTCCAATTAATTTCTTTATGAATTACGCCATTTTTTTTACTTTGACAAAAATACCGGTTACTTAATCAATATAATAGCCTTTTTTAATATTAGCATATTCTTTTTAATATTAGTATATATTTTTTGGATATAAGTATATTTTATTATTATTAGGTATATTCTTTTTTTAAATAAATTTTTGCTGTGGCAACAACGTCTTTTAAAATTGCAGTTATCTCCTTCAAAAAGGTTAACGTATCATAAAAATAATATACATTTTTAAAACTTTCTATATTGTATAGGTAATTTATTGGGTGCATTTTCACAGACCCCACGTTTTCAATGCTGTTCTTAGTGGTTTCATACAGGAGTACCCTGAACCAGCTGCATACATGTCAGGACACAAAAGAAAATATCGTGATTACGAAACATGGACCAATTCATCCTGATTTTCAGCTTTTCACTGTAATTAGAAATGGTACCAAATAACCAAATACCAACTCACTATACTGTTCACTACAAAGGGCCTGGTTTAATTATCGGGCAAACTAAGTGACCGCAAGATACTACGTGCAATTTCTGCAGGGTAGCAATAAGAGAAAGTAAAAAAAAAAAATGAAATATTAAATAATTTCCGTTTCAGGAGTAGCGCCCGGGGCATAATGATCCCTTCTCAAATTCCCTCCCCATCACTAATACTGGGTCCCCCATGAATAAGGCAAATGACTGGTAGCGCATTCCAGTGAGTCAAAGTACAGTTGAGTCACGTGATTTCACGATGCAGTCTCATGGAGGATGAATGAAGACGTTTTGTGGGGGGTGAAAGTTCACCTTCATTGAAGTTGTGTTGAGATGAATTGTATGGCATATCTCATGTAATTTTTAAAGTGTTGTACAACGCTAAATTGTAAAGATGGATTTCAATTGGTGTACTTATTTGATGTTATGCGAAAATTTTTCTTTTTTTTTCCCCGCGAAATACAATACACCCATGATGCATGGGTTATCGCAAAAGCCATTTAATTTTTACTGTTTGTCCGCAGTGGCGTATCTAGCGATAATGGCGCCCTTGGTATGCCCCACCATTCCCGTGAAAATGTACTCAAGTGGTTGAAAATGCCTTTCCTGTCTTGTGGTAAGCGCGGCCTAGGAGAAAATGAGCTCCGGCTTGTGGCAAGCAAGTGCGGCCTAGTAGAGCAGTGCTTCTCAAACTTTTTGGAAGTCACGGGCTCCCTTGGCACGTAAATCAGTATGTCACGCCCCCCTATTTTTTTTAATGAACGTTTTAAACGGGATAATTTTAAACTTCTATATGCAAACTTTTACTAGTCAATACATGCTTTTTTTCTAATGTTGAATGAACACATCACCGTTTGCGATATAATTACGAAGCTTGAATCTATGTATTTAGATGTACTGCATGAAATAAATACATTAATACATTTTTTCTCAACATTTCAACAAATTATCTACATTGTATCATTATAATCCAGGTTTTTAACCTTATTTAATTACCAGCACCTATGTGTCGCATTTGTCGAAATTCCACGGCCCTCATGGATAGTCCACGGACCCGAGGAGCCGCGGCCCACAACTTTGAGAAGTCCTGTAGTAGAGGACGTCTCCACCAATTTACCTGACAAGTTTGTCGTTTCTGTGGAAAGGTGATATGATGTGTTGTTTTGTAAAAACATGACCAGTGCACAATTTCAGGTAAAAATAAAAAATCATTTGGATGAAACAAAGACAGTCATAAATCTCGGATATCAAACGAAGTTTGGGAATGCACTGATATGTGCAGTTGAAACTGTATTCTAATTATATATAGATAAAGAAAATTGACCAGCTTCCGTAGTAAACCACATCGTTACATTTTTGTGCTAAAACTCGGTAGTTCCGGTTTCGTCCTGAGCAAAGAGTTCAAATATCCTCCATCCCCTTCCTCATGTCTTTCCCCATCAGAACCGTTCTTTGGATAGGAAAACTGGGGCGCTTGTATTTGGGGCCCAAAGCAGATACTTAAAAATATTTGGGTGTAACTAGGGCCAGTGTCGTAGCAAGTATATGTGTCACCAGGGGCGGGTTTTATGATGCCACCTCATTCCAGTGCTAAAATAAAAAAAAGAATGCGCCTCTTACTAGTGACAAAGTAAATGGCGTTACTGAGTTGGACTGTTGGCTACGCACTGCCTAGGGCCCTCGGATAAAATACTCTTCGGGGTACCTGTATTTTGAGATTGATAGCAATTTTTTTAATGGATGGAGCCCTTGATGGAATAAAGTGATTGTAATCTGGTGGCTCAGGGAACCCTTTTGTGTCTAAGACGGACGGATGGCTGTGATTCACTGGCTGTGTCCCGAACCCATTTGTGTCTAAGACGGACGGATGGCTGTGATTCACTGGCTGTGTCCCGGAACCCATTTGTGTCTAAGACGGACGGATTGTGATTCACTGGCTGTGTCCCGGAACCCATTTGTGTCTAAGACGGACGGATGGCTGTGATTCACTGGCTAGTCCCGGAACCCATTTGTGTCTAAGACGGACGATACGTGATTCACTGAAGGTGTCCCGGGTGGTATTTTTTTAGTTTTGAAGTAAAGAGAGGGAAATTTTAGATTCTAATTTTTAGATATTAGTTTTATTATATTTTGACTTAAATCAAAATCATTTTGTTTCTATCACTTTCTTTGGTACTTTGTTTAGTGACATTGCATGCGCACATGTATATTGGTCGTTGAAAAAAATAATTTATTCCAGTTTGTTGGTTTAGTAACAACTGCGGGAAAAAAACAGCTATGCACTTCACTAACATATAAACACAACAATAAAACCAAACTGAGGTTTTATTTCCTGGCACATACCGAAATAGAACTTTAATTGAAGCATTTTTTTAAGCTCTGTAGATATTTACATTGTTATCAAACCCCTTTAAATCACGCTCACTTTGGTTAACATCGCCAGCAACAACTTTACAGTTTTTCTTGTAAAAGCGTCAAGAGCTCCGTCAAGATTATTCATCTTGTTCGCTCCAATCACTTGGATTTTCTTGAAATTTCTTGAAAAAACAACCCAAATGTAACTCTCAATACATAAGCTGCATGATGTTTTATAATTTAGATTGTTTAAATTTTATAGTTCCACCTTCGTACCCGGATGAGTTTCCGAATTTCTTATCGAATACGGACGAAGTGCACCAGTCTTAATTGGGTACTTTTATAAGTTAGGGAAGTAGAGGTGACTGGTGCAGTGTACAAGCCACACAGTCACATAGAAGAAGGGTTCGTGTCCTACTGGTCCGAGAGAAATGTAGTTGCACAGCATAAAGGTTAGACATTATTCTTTTCGTGTGACAAAGTTTAAAAATTAAACTATGATATCTAAGATTTTTAAAATAAATCTTTGATCTTCAAGTCATGGTTCAGGCCAGGTATCTTTCAAGCCATAGCTCGAGCCATAGGTATCGTTCAAGCCATGGTTCAGGCCATATGTATCTTTCGGGCCATGGTTCAGGCCATATGTATCTTTCAAGCCATGGCTCAGGCCATATGTATCTTCTCTAAGCCATGGCTCAGGCCATATGTATCTTTCAAGCCATGGTTCAGGCCATAGTATCTTTCTGCCATGATTCAGGCCATAGGTATGATTCAAGCCATGGTTCAGGCCATATGTATCTTTCAAGCCATGATTCAGGCCATAGGTATGATTCAAGCCATGGTTCAAGCCATGGTTCAGGGCCATAGGGGAAGGTCTATATAGTGAGTAAAGAGAAACATAAAAATCAACCGAGAGCTTTAGGTGAAAAACGATTTTTATTGTAAATGATTTGTTATTTGAAGATAATACTTTCTAATAGACACATAGGCCTACTCTTCGAAATGAACCTCTCGAATTTAAGGGTACTATGGAGTGAACGTTTTAAATTTAGCGCACCGCGATATGATTACGAAGGTGTTCACAGAGGCCATCTACCTGTACCTATTCGTGTCAATTATGATGATATAAATTTTCATTAGCTACACGTCACTAATTATCCATTATTTGTAATGACACAATTATTATATAAAAAGTGTATATTCAAGAAAATACTTTCCGAAGCATTGGGAAGTCCCTGTTGGGGCCCTGATAACATCAGATATGAAGTGGTAAAAGTGGGCCCTGGCTATGGCCTATATAGTCTTTCCATAAAAAACAGGCCCAGATACAAATATAGCACACTTAGAATGATTGTCATGTTTTCATGGGGAAAGGCAAAGGCTCTGACAGGGCAAACAATGAAAACAAAAAAATTCAAGAAACATGGTCTCCCACCAGAGCATACAAAGTGTAATAACTCAAGAAGTTTCAGAATGTGACATCCGACTGGCTCTACCTACGGGCTGTCCATCGATGCCGTGGTTAGGAATGTACATTAGCTGGTATGATAGCCTCGAATTTAAATGAAGTTATCTGACTCAGCGCTAAGGATCATTGTATAAGTTGGACTGAAGTACTCGCTCACTGTTTTGTATTTTAACATTATAACAAATATTTCAATAACAAACGTAATTGAGAAGGGACGACCTCCTACTTTTATTTACCTATTAATACCGATTACAATAATCGATTCTTCTCAAAATACTGATTTCGATTTGATTCCCGACTTCGATGTATTGAACTTAAAACCTTTATGTAATGCTCGAAAATGTTAGATATGTTTGGAATCGGATATATCACTGAACATTTAGATTAAAATTATCCGAATCCGATACTTCTAAAAAAATTGCTGTTATTACATTGTATATTGAAAGGAATCATTGAACAACCATTGGCAGAGTGTTGATTCCCTGATCCAGAACATCGGTAATTTTAGTCTCCTAAATTCATCCTACTTAAAAAAAATGAGTTCTCAGTATATTAAGCTCACATACCAGCTACACAACAGCCGTGGCTAAATAAACAAAACTCTCATTCGTCTGCCCCTTTACCCTTCCCCCCATTCCGAGATTCTGTATCATCCCCATGAGAGAAACCATGAACAATAAAAACAACAACTCGCATTTTGATACTGACCTGAACAACGAAATCAGCGGCACTAGACAAGGCATCTCCCAGCTTTGAGTCACCATCGCTCAAAGATGACACTGGTGGAGAAGCCAGCGGAGGCTCCAGTGGCAGCGGTAAGGGGGTAAGAGCACTCTGGCCGTAGCTTAAGACCATGGCTGCAGCCAAGATGACGACTGACTGAATGAGAATGGCGTTTGTTCTGTGACAGATGGGCAATGAGAATAACAAACACCAGAAATAAATGATAACCAGATAGATTTCCTTCCAGTAGTAATGTTAGTCATGCCGTGTAAATATTAAAACGGATGGAAATCTCACCCTTTTGCTAATGGCCAAATGAGTGAAGCCCGGGTCAGGACTACGCTCTCCGCCCTTTACACCACTGGTTTGTTCTACCCAGTTTGGAAGTAACCGTCGGCAACTAGTGTTACTGACGCTCAGAGTCGTATCGTGGTTAACTCGCAGCTGGCCAAGCAATACCTATTAGCGCCCTCCCATTCGAAAACCGTAATATTATATGTTTTGCGGACCATTTGGCGCCCCTTTAATCCTTGTTCTTGGGGGGGGGTCATCACAGTAACTGACAACTTCACACCAGGATTTTGTAATACTTGTATGAGAAAGCTAAGAGGTTTGCACATCAGTGAGATAGGAAGGGTAGTGCTACTCCCCCCCCGCCCAACTCAGCAGGGCACCAATCTTGGGGGGAGGGGAGGAGGGGCGCCAAAATTTGTAAAGTTCCAGCCTTCTAAGACATTTTAAATTGTTTTAACTAATATATGATCTGATGCCGAGAATTCACATTATCATGTACCACAGTCAAATCAACACAGATTTGTATAATACTCGAAGGCTGTTCGAGTCCCACTGAAGGGGCTAGAGAAAAGTCAATGACGATGCTGATCTTCATGGCAAGATTGTTTTTTTTATGGAAATCAACTATTTAATGATGGAGACGACAAAATATTTAAAATAATTACATATTTTGATGGAACATTGCAAACTCTAGCCAGAATAAACGTTACATATTAGCATTTTTTCATTCGGCTATTTAGGCTTTTGCAGCTTGCTATCTTGCTTATCTGGCTTGTCTGAGGGTTTCACCCGCATCTCAACAACCATAAGTCCTAGACCCATGATGTATATATCATTTTTGTAGGTCTTGGCCTGCCAAGAAATGACTTTTTTTCATTTCGCGATCTGACCCTCTGAGGGCCGTAAAAGGGGGCTTAGTACCGTTTTTTTTTTACTATATAAGCTATATTAATAATGAGCGCCTATATCTCAGCAACTATAAGTCCTAGACCCATGATGTATATATCATTTTGTAGGTCTTGGCCTAAAGGTAATATCAAAAGTTCATTTCGCGATAGGACCTTCTGAGGGCCGGGCTTTCAGGGCTCCTGAAGGGGCTTATATATTATATATACACCTTGTACGTTCAATAACCCATTCATTTGGTGCGAAATACTGCAGCACGTAGTTTCACCAAGATTTATTTAGAAACTCATCAAATGAAATAGTAAGCTTGTAATTGTTTAATTGAGTATCAGAGCCATGCAACAATTGATTGAGTTGACGATTAAATGACTATAATTTCGAATGTTTTCACTATAAGTCCTATTTCAGTAACCACAAACCACTTGTAGTTAGATTTAAGAGACAATATTTTTTTCAAAATATAAAGAAACGTCTTTATAATTTTTTTTACAGATATATGCATTACACAATTGAATTTATAAACATTTCCAAAATTTACAAATATTAACAAATACACCAAACGTACTGATACATAACACGAAAAAATGCGCTAACACGTCCTGTGTCCAGAATGGAACAGGCTTAATTGCTTGTTTATTCTATATGCATTCAGTTTATTTAAGCTAGTAACATGATTGACGTGAAATTATATAGCCTAAGTCCTAATGAGAAAAAATGAACAACGCAAACAACACAAGCTTCAACTAGTGTTCAATGTACTAGTCTTTGCTAGAGTCGCCTCTTGCATCAGAGCAAGTAATGGGTCAAATGGGTCGCAGAATTGGGATGGGTCACATGGGTCATCGTTCCTGACCCACGACCCATCCTTAGTCTTCGCTCCGACCCTAAAAAAAAAAACCCGTCGTCGCGCGATATTTTTTTTTTAAATTTCAAAAAATCGTTTCTATGGCGACGGCCGCCATCTTGAAAATAACATTCAATGGGTCATGGGTCATGATGGGGTCTGGGCAAGAACTTGCTCCGCCTTGCACAGCGTTATTTTGGATTGGGAAGTGGGGAAAAGGGGGGTGTAGTTTACGCATTGGCGCTAACCTTCTCCTCTGCAGTTTTACACTTACAGATCACCACTTAACAATTTTTTCTTACTTCAACAACCACAACTTTTTCAAGTTCAACTGATGAGAACGCAAAAAATATTGTTTTGATTGTGTAGAGCTGTGTGAAATATGTGACGAAAGTGTGATACATTGAAGTAACTTTCTAGTACAGAATGACTCAGACACGTGGGTTCAATATAACTACACTAATACTTTTATTTATTACTACACATTCACTTAACATCAAATCTACACTAACTGAGCTAAACTAATAAATCCACATAGAAAAATCACTACAGGCGACAAGCGAGTTGAACGTGTTACATTGGTAAACGAACTTGCTGTCTAAAAATAATCACTGCCTAATAATTACTACTGTCCTTCACTGGTCACTGGCTTATATCTGAGTTCTAAATAGATCCCCCTTCAACCCAGGTCACGTGACTCATCTCTCGACACATCGTCCTGATGCCAGCGCTTGGCTCTGGAGGGGAGGGGAGGGGAAGCAACAGTTGTTTCCACCCCCCCCCCAAACCCCATCTCTTATTTACACACCTGTCCAGGTGACGAATGGTGCAGCGCCGTGCGTCAGTAGATAGAGAGTTACAACAATATTTAAAACCACGTAGACCACAATGGGTTCTTAACTTTGATTGTAAAATGGTTCGATGTATGAACGGAAGGGTCGGATCAAACCGCACAATGGGCTGTACTTGGATCGTAGTGGGCCATATTTGCCTATGATTGGCTGGGAATTGTTCATATATATATATATATATATATATATATATATATATATATATATATATATATATATATATATATATATACAGTGCTGTTTTAGGTATAGGCGATATTTCAAGGAGCGGCAATTTCCAGCAAAATAAAATCAAATCAAAATATAAAAACTAAAATAAAATAAATGAATTTGATTCAGATATAATGGAGGATCCTGCTAAATGACCAGATATAACGGAGGATCCTGCTAAATGACCAGATATAACGGAGGATCCTGCTAAATGACCAGATATAACGGAGGATCCTGCTAAATGACCAGATATAACGGAGGATCCTGCTAAATGACCAGATCGTTGTTTTCTTATTCAGCATGATCCAAAGCAGATCAAATTTGAGTCTTGTTTCCAAAAGATGAAAGTGGGAGACAATTTTCTAATTACCGCTATACGCGCAAACTGGCTAACGGAGAAACTTTAAAAAAGGAAATGGTTGATTTATTCTACGTCAGTAGAAAAGGTACATGTATATTGTTTTTGCTGCAGAATATAACAGGAGTAAATCTGCCTTAGCTACACATGGCAGTTGTGACTGGAAAAATTTGTCAAGTAAAATTGCAGCATCATGAACAATCTCCATTAACCAGTTATCATGAGTGGAAAAGAACTAAAAATGAGGATAACAAATAATTAAACTTTTGATGCCGTGAATCAGCGCCTTATAAATCGTGAAGCGAAACACTGGAAGGATGTATTAGAAAGAATACATTCTTTGGTCAGAGTACATGGAGTTCAAAATTTACCCCTGAGAGGGCAGACTGATCGGTTATATACATCTCAATGGAAACTTTTGAATTTGTTGAAGTTATTGCTGACTTTGATCCGGTAATGAAAGCTCAAATTCATAAAAAACATATCTTCGTTCTACCATGTCTCAGGATCATTTGGTTGGTTTTGCTACAATATCTATAGAGAAAACGATTGCAGAAGATTTGGATCTGACCGAAGTAATTGAAGAGTTTGCCTTGCAAAAGCTAGAAAAGCATATTTTTCTTGAATTCTTTTCTATCTTTTTAACGCTTAATAAACATGACATTTCATTTTTTTTTATTTTTCATTACTTTTAACTTAGCCAAAAAAAAAAAACAACTTCCTCAAAATATACTGGCATACTTAAAAACTCTTTAACTTTTATAAAGTTGCCAAATTTTTAAAAATGTATTATAATAAATAGCATTTATAGAGTTTTCTTAGAAAAATGAAACTAAAAGGGCGGCATTTTTGTCCTTGCCTATATCACAAAAATGTCTAAGGCCGGCACTATATATATATATATATATATATATATATATATATATATATATATATAATACAGGCCCGTAGCGCGGGCCAGGGCCGGCCCCCGCGTTTTTTCTGGCCCCTGCTTATTTGTTCTACTTCTAGTAAAATGTATTACTGCCCCCTGCTATTGCCTGGCCTCTGGGTTGTATAGAATGCCCGGGCCCCTTGCTGTAGAATTTTCACGCTACAGGGATGTATAATAGTAAACTGTATAATAAAATTTATATAAAATTCGCCATATAAATGTTTTAGACATCATCAATGTATTTCATTGATCAAAGAATACAATTTGCCTCAGGTTCATATTAAACTTCAGTAAAACTTTCATTGTAAAATACAATGAAATTAATTTCAGAAAAAGTTCATTGCTGACGTCAAAAAAATCTTTCACACCCTCCCTCCCCCATGTCAAAAACTGTCAAACTCCCCCTTTCCTCAAGTTGTTGACGTAATAAATATTTGACCTCTTACTATTATTTAATTTCATAATAAAATTTAGATTACATTTATTTCGTCTGTTAAAAACGTAGGTCTGTGTTTAGATATTAATATTAAAATATACTGTAGGCCTATGTAAATTTTTTGAGCGCACATATCGACTACTTTCCAGTCTTTTTATTTACAATTATATCATAGTGTAGATTTTTACAAGAAATGTTAATGAGGGGCCTAATACTTATTGCAAGCTGGTTGGGGGGGGGAGAAAATAGGAATTTAATGAAGTGAACGAGCGGGTAGGAGCACAATTAACGGTTCAAAACTAATTTGCACTCGTAATGTAGGTTACCCACGTCTGATTCTAGGACTACTCAGCCCTTTCAACATTGGAGTCATGCTGCTTATTTTTAATTGTTAAGGTAACTGAATAGCATGCTTTATTATCAGCTATTTTAACTTTATACCTATCAATATCAATTTTTAAAAAAATCAGCATAAAATCTAATAATGTCAATTGCGGAAGTACTAAATTTACTTGTTTTACTTTCGGTTTTAGGTTTATACTTTTAAGTTAAAAGCATATATCTACCATGAGACTGTTGTAAAAACATCTCTAACATGCCAGATGATGCCACGTATTTAATAATATTAATAGCCTTATTCAAGCAACTCTTAGAAAGACGTATTAAATTAGTACATGTATTAAGTCTTCGGTAACTGATTTGAATTATCGGTACTTCGACAATTAATGACAATAATCCACTCCGTTTTATTATTAATGAATTAATGTAATAAAAAATTGTGTAATGTAACAATGTATCGACTATTATTATTTTGATAAAGAAGTAAAAATTCGACATCAATTACTAAAAACTAAAGTGTCTAAGATATACAGGTAATATGATCATTTATTATCATTATAGCTCATGACCATGTTATTTAGTTATGCAAATGAAATGGTAGTGTCAATAGTCAATACTTTAATAGTTTACACAATTATTAATAATGAATACTAAAACTACTATTTACTACATAAAATATATTTACAATTTGAGTATATTTTCTATTTGCAGATCTTAGTGATGTAAATGAAGCCATATTCTGTCTATTAGTTTACATCCATTGTCTTTGCTGTATACATTTACAACACTACATATAGGGAGTTTATGCTAAAAATAAAAGAGGTACTATGCATTAAGATAACCACTTGCTATTTTTTTTATTGAAGTGTCACACTAATTTTTATAGTTCATTAGGAATTTAAGAATGCCATTTTGCATACACAGGTTTGAACGGCTTTAAAAATGCAATTTTTCAATATTTTCCATAGTCCATCCTTTAATTTACTAATTTCTTCTTCAATTTTTTTCCTAGAAGTCATCATTGGACTTTATTTCACAGCAGAAGAATATTCTACCAAGTCATGTCACTTGTACAGCTAATGTTTTGACCAAAAATGCAATACAAAATCTATGGTTAAATGAACATGTAATGGATCATTTTTGTTACATACATTTTTAATCTATGCCAACTAATTTGAAAGTAACAGATTAAATGACATTATTTAATATTCAGACTTGTATAACTCAATCCCATACCATCAGATAAACCGATTAAATCAGTTTTAAAAAGTGTGTCCTTTTATATTAACATTCTTAAAATGACTTGATTGAGACCTTTATTTCCAGGCTTATCAAGCTATGTTTGACTGTTAGTAATTGTTGATTTAAAAAAATCCAAGAATGGCTATGTAAATATCCAAACATTTTTTTAGCATAATGAAAAAACAACTTTTAATTGGTCAACAACAAATTGGTCCTAGATTGTTCAAAATTAATGTTTAGCTTCTACCAGCTGTTGAAAAGTTATCCTTTAAAAAAAATAAACCTCACTTTTTTGTTATCATTTATCTTTTTTAGTGTTTTTACAGTTGGTTTTAATGTATAATTTTATGATACTTATAATATTAGGCATACATTATTTTTTTTCCGAAATCTTAAATTTAAGACATGAATAAAACTTAAATTTTTTTTTAAGTATGTGATATATTAGTTAAAACCAATGGGGTAAGCATTACAAAGTTGTTGATGGTTCCCATGTGTATATTTCATTACCCATATAACCTGTTGACTTACATTGCTTCATTTTTTAATTTCTTTTTTTAGAGTTCAGATGGGACCATACTTTGTTTGCTGAATTTTCAGAGAAAAACTTTGCTTGATTTCATGGCATGGTCCATGTTGGGGATGAGCTACGATCTGAAGAATAAAAGGCAAATGGGAGATTATTGCTTTAAGCATTCAATTAAAGCTGGAGGGAAACACAGCCAGTTTGTCAAAGAATGGCATTTTATTGGACCATTTGGCATAGGTAAAATAGAATTTGACGGAGATCCTTCAGGCTTATGGAGGAATCAGAAACACTTCCAAATTCAGATTTTTGAAACACCCTTTAGCCAAGTATTATTCAGAACTTGTGCCTGGCGCGGTCTCTTGGGTGACCCTAAACAAAAATGAAGCTGATGAAATGGTTCATGCGAGGCCTAAAATAGATTGGAATGACTTAGTTAGCTCTTTGGGCTCCTTGGGTATCACTGAATGGCAAGGCTGGGCTGTTGGGGAGATTTTTATCAATGAAGACAATACCCTGCTTAATTACCGCTGTCTAGGAGTATCCAGATGTTTTGTAGATAAATACCTCATAGTTGGTGACCTCTATCATAGAAATCAGTTTTGGTTCCCTATCACCTTATCTAGGGAGTCTATTCTGTATTCATTCCATTGCGATCTAAAGTAAACGCTGGCTTTCAGTTTTCTGTCACAAAAAAATGACCAGTTTTAAAGTTCTGAAACCACCTCTTTCCTGACATTCAGAAGAGTTATCTTCCATCTAACACACTTATACCAGTGCCTATTTGCAACCATCTGACTAAAAAATGGCTTAAAATTGTGAGTGTTAAAATTGAAAAACAAGCCAAGGGTGCAAGGATTAGTTGCCAGTTTGGCTCATGCATTCAACATGATAGCCCCAGGGCAGACTAATGTGTTGTGTCAGTAAGTCTGCAACTGAAGGACAAGTCTGAGGGTCCACACTGACTGCTTCATGCTCTGACATAGGCCTTGAAATAAAAATACAAACCTCAGAAGGAGCTGACAATCTACCATTGGTACTGCGTTGTCGCAATAAAGGAAGTTCATTTATTTTCACATTCAAGGACCACGTGATGGTTCTGTTCAGCATGCTGCAGCTGTGGAACCTATTGGAATTTGCTCTGACAAAGTCTGTCCAGTATTTCTTACTTTGCATGGAACTACAGTACCACCACAGAATCAAGCAGACAGTTATAAAAAAATGGTCAAAGGTGACTATGAATTTGGTGTTTCCAAGATGTGGCTTTTAGCACCAATAAGGTATGGCTTTAAATCGTTGTATTCCTTTTTTATTCAAACTTAAAATAATTATTTTAGTGTTATTATTGTTTTTGTTCATCAACTTTGGCTCATTCACTAAACACTGACATTGTTGTAATTTAAGTTAAGAAACACACTTAGCTTTGTTCATTAGCAGTATGAAATTAGATAAAATGAAAGTTTCTGTTCATTATTTAACTGAAATCCTTTGCCAGGGATGTGCTGGCATATAAATCCTATGATGGGCAGTAATATGAAAAGCCTGGTAACTTCTTATGACTACCACAACTTGGCCAAAGTATAGGAAGCCAGCAAGCTTATTGTTATGCAAAGTGCTATAATTACATTTGATTTTTTTTAAATTTAATTTTTATTTTTAGGAGATTCAATAATTTTTAATGGTATGTATAAAGTAATTAAATTTTCCAACCCTATACGGCAGAATTGCTCATTGCATCATCATAGGCACATCCCTGACTTCTACCATGACCTAAAGAGAAGTTGACACAGACAAATGTGTTATTAAGTACCGTAAAAAAAAGTTACAAGTCTAAAATAAAAAAATATTCACAATGTGTCAAGTTTTTAAGCCATTTTTTTCCTTTTAATCGGTCATGTAACTTAATTTTGTTTTGTTTTTTACTGCTTGTATCATCATCAAGACATGGAGCTCCACAACTGGGAAGGTCCAGGAGCTATGACAGCCATGACAGCTCTTCAGGGCTCTACGAGACTTGGACACACAGAATTCCAGCTGGTTTGAAATGTCATCAGATCCGTCAAAAGTTCTTTTTGCAGGTCATTTTTAAAGAAACAACCTTTTTGATTGAGATGTTTTTCCACCATTGAAACATTTGAAATTTTTTTTTTCTTTCTTTTAAGCTCATGGATGTAAAATAATTACTACATGTAATAACCACATATATTTAATAAGAATGTGCAGGTCTCAGATATTTTGAGCATGAAATTCCAAAGTGATGCCATCATTAACACCTTTAACTTCTTTTCATTTATCTGGCATGTCATTGTTGTGTAAAACCCATATTTTACTTGCCAGGTCATTCAATGGGAGGTCATGGAGCATGGCATCTGGCTACCATTTTTCAGACATGGTCATGGCTTGATTTCATTGGCAGGTTGGATCAAAAAGAAGAATATGGGACAGTAATTTGTTTTTCAGGTATTGAGATCAACGGATTATTTTTTACTTGTATAAAGTTTTTTTTTCACACATCTTACTGTGACAGAAAAAATAATCTTTTATTTGTTTGGCATTTATTCTTTTTATTTCAGGCATGACATTTCAACCAGTAATATTGATCCCGCAGTGAAGGCCATCATGGAAGCTTGCATTGCAGAAAATGATGCTGACAGATTTGTGGCCAATTTAAAGGTAAATTTAGACATTGCTTGGCTTGAAAAATATGCTACAGAAATAATACAAGTTAGTGTAATCATGATGATAATAAAAATAGCCAAAATATTAGAAAAATATAATTTTTTTGGGGGAATTTTCCTGTTGTAGCACATTATTCATTTTTTTTCTTCTTTTTTATCTTAGTAATTATTTATATCTTTTAATTTGAAAAATGATTTTAAAATAATTTCTTCATGAATTACCTACAAGAGACAAAGTCTTTTCCCCATTTTTTCATGAAACCATTGTGGCTTTTGGTGGCACACATTTTAAAAAAAATTTATTTCAGTTGTCCCCTACTGTTTAAAAGTTGACAAATTTAACGCAATTCAAATCTCTATTTGAGATTCAAATATTATTTCGGAGGGATATCAGTTTACTTAAGTACCCTTTAATTAAGGGCTTTTGCACTTTTGATAGTCATTGCAAAATATCATGTAAGGGGGCAAATAATATTTATGATATTACGAAAAATGTTGTTGAAATATTTTCAACACTGTAGACCAAATACTGCACTCAGCTGGCTAGAGAGCACTTGGCGCTGTTGTAAACTTCTGTCTCATCATCAATCTACGTTTCTCACATCTAGGCACTGGTGTTTTCAAGGATAGGTGCGAATGACCGTACTGTTCACCCCTACTACACCTAGGCGCATGTTAAGATTGCTGAAGGATTCGGAGATTGATGTGACGTATGCAGAGTTACCTAACCTGGAACACTGGTGGTGGGACACCAAGTTTGTGGGCTTTTTTTTTTATTATTATTGCTCAGCTGCTAAATTCTGTGTTGGCTCTTCATGAGCCGTGCTATGTGCAGCAAGACCATTTGAAAGAAAGTCAGACAAAGATGAAATAATGTTGTCATTTTTTTAAAACCTATTTAGACCTCGTAATGAAGATTATATAGATGTATTTCCTGATCCTTCTATTTGAGTGTATATTTGCCAATCTTGTAATGAAGATGTATTTCCTGATCCTATATAAGGACCCAGTAATGTAGATGTTTTTTTCCTGATCCCATATTGACCATGTAACCACAGTTGATGAAACAGTTTCTTAGTTCTGTTATGCATCCAAACCTAAGTTTATTCGACATGCTTCTTTGGGATGGATGGTCGCACGGAAAAAAGCGCCGACTGTCATCCTCAGGAAGCCTAGTTTGATCTCCGGTGGGGACTATCGTAGGTACGGTGATAGTCCTCTCTATATCTCCCAGAGTGCCTCCCTGGCCAATGTACTATCGACTATGGTTGGGATGAAATTAACACATTTTTAAAAAACATTTTAGAGATTTCCTCTCATCCTTACAGCGACCTCTTTCAGTATATAGAGCTCATAAATGCAGAGTATGATCTCACCAATACAAAAATCATTTCATTTTACTTATATACACTTGTCTGGAAACTGTTAACCTTGAATAGTTTTGTGTTGCATTACACTTATTAATTAAAAAGAAATTTAAACACAACAAAATTAGAAGCTTGATTTATGCAGAAATAACAATTTTTGTTGTTTGCAATAAAGAAACTATTTTTTTCCTTTCCACCATTAACATTTTTTTCTCCTTTGTTATTCGTTAAAATATGTATTTAGGTTTTTTTTTTTTTTTTTAGAGAAACCAATGATGGTGGGTGTGTCAATGATGCAGATGTCAGAAAGTTTATCAGCAAAATTTCTGAATCGCTAGCCACAAAAGACTTTTGCTCAAAGAAAGAAGATCTCTTGCTCTTCTATGCAGGAGGAACATAAATACCAACTGTACAAGCTGGTCACTGTGAATCCATCTTGGTGATGGAGTGAAGGAATCTCTGTGCTGCAGCAAGTGATTCCATTTAGGACCAGTGTCATTGAGGTAAGTTCGCTTTATTTTCAGTTGCAAATTAGTCCCAAATGATTTTGTTTCATTCAATTCACATTACTTGGCAGTGGTGAGGCTGTTAGCTTGATTTCTGTTAAGGGCTCTAAATGACACCATTTACTTTAGGCCTCATGTCCACCTTTATGGCCAGCCCTTTTATCGACATTGTATGACGGACATTGTATGAAGTATATTGTATGAAGGACTGCCCTTCAATGATTACATTTTATTTGAATAACTTCCCTTAATTTAATTAGTGGGACGGGTGGCCGAGTGGTGTAGACACTCGACTGTTGACTTGAGAGTCCTGGCCTGGATCCTCGTGAGAACCATGGAATTTTTCCAGGTGAAATGTCTCAAAGTCGTCCCACAAGTCCACCCAGCTTTAAATGGGTACCCAACTTTTAAGTTGGGGGTAGTAAAGGCGGCTGGGTGTTGTGCTAACCACACAATCCCTTTTTATTCGAGGTTATAGAAACAGATGAATTCTACACTTCATCTGCCCAGATGGAATGTTAGGGCTAAGGAACTTTACTTTACTTAATTTAATTAAGCTATTTTTAGTGTTTGAAAAGTCTGAAATGGTATTCTTTTTTTACGTCTTGAAGTTTGCTTAGCATCGCATAGTTTAAAGATGCAACAAAAAAAAACAACCTATCCATTTTTTTCTATGACAAACTTAACGTCTTACATTTCAAACCACAGTAAACCATTCTCTGGAGGACACACTTAACGTCTTACACAAACCACAGTAAACCATTTCCTGAGGACAAACTTAACGTCTACATTTCAAACCACATTAAACCATTTCTAACTGAGGATTAAAAAAAAAAATGTTCGAAACAGAAAGCAGTAGCATATCATTATTTTTGTCACTTTTGATATATCCTGTGTTTTTAATGCTTTTATTTATACAGTATATGTTCTCCTTTATGTAAAATATGTTCAAGAGGTGAACATCTTACTTAACAAAAAACAACTTTTTAAATTGGCTTACAAAGTTAATTGTATTTTTCTAACGGGAACACTTTTTTTTTTCTTTTTCTAACAGATGAATGTGACATCTGAGAGTTTGGCACTAAAAACAAATGTACAATGTCTTCAGATCAATGGAAATGTTCCTAACAGAGGGTTGATCTGAATGGCTTCAGAAAAATTGTTGTAAGTAAATAAAAAGGTGTAACTTTAGAAAAATGCATTTAAAAATAATCTTTTTTTCTCATCAGTATTGTAAATTGTGATTGCTTGGAAATTTTATCAACAATTTAAATTTGAAATTCCAGAAATATTTTCCTTACATTTGTATGCCCATGTGGGATACGAAAATTTTTTTGGTAATCCGAACCAACTCAATACATGTATCAAGGAGAAAATTAAACAATTAATTTATATTCATGTTCTTTTTTTTTTTTTTTTTAGTATTTCTCAATTTTTAAAGAAATATATATTTGTGTTTATTTTATTAAAACAACTTAGGTTTTGTTTTGCATTAACTTTATTCTAATATTTCATTTAGAGAAATATTTATTATAAATTATTTTTTTTTTTTTGGATTTTAATTATTGTAATCTTTAAATGTGCCAACAGTATATCTTAAGATTCACTGTTTTCGTTCGTAGATCTAGAAATCTTTTTCAAATATTTTTTTGTATCATGAATGCTTTCTTCTTTTTTTTTTTTTAAAAAAATTATTTTATTCTTTGGCTGTTTCTCTCTCAATATTTGTAGATAGATGGTCAGACTATTGATTTCTTCAACCAAGATTCCCACAAATATATTGCCTGTAAGCCTTTTTTTTATAAAAAAAAAATCCATACAATTTCATAAATAACACATAAATATGCAAGATATAGAGGGACAGGTGGCAGAGCATTGTGTATACCTCGACTGTCGACCTTAGAGTCACAGGTTTGAGTCTAATGAGAACCAAGGCATTTATTCCAGGTCCTGGTGAAAGTTGGTTAATGCTTCAAAAGTCCACCTAGCTTTAAATGAGGATCCACTGCTGTGAAGAAATCGCTGCTGGGCATTGTGCTAACCACACAATCCCTTTATATGCCATGGTTACAGAAACACATGAATCCTAAAACTTCATCTGACCTTTCTTGGCCTTCTTAGATTAAAAGAACTTTACTTTTTAATTCTAGATATCATTTTGGATATGAAATATTTGGTTAACTTCTTGCTGTGCCTTATTTTTGTACATAAACAAATAAAAACGTTTTTTATTTTAATTTACAAACAGTTCCTCAGTAGACAACAGCTGGGTCAAAGGTCAAGACTGGAATTTTGAATTACAGTCTGGTCTGATTCGAGGTCCCAGTAATTTTGGTCCTGCTAGAAGAATAGCAGAACGTCAGTTTCTAATTATTGTAGGTATGTTGAAGTTTGTTACTTAAGAACAGTGTATAGAAAAAAATAATTTTCAGCTCCATTATTTGTTGCAGTATAATTTTCTTTACCTCATTACATACAGCATTTCATTTTCAATGTAGCCGCTTTGTACAATCTTGGCCTCATCACAGTCTTAGCCAGCATATTAAACCCATATATTTTATGTACATGTCTATGTTAACCGTATGTCATTTTTTGTTTCTTTTTATTATCTCCCATTTCAAACTCTTTTTTTTTTTTTTTTTTTTTTAAAGCCATTGTGACTTGATGCAAATGTTTTTAATAGTAAAAATAAACAAATATGCATAGAGGTTTAACCACATTAATTGACTTTGTTTATTAAATTTAACAGAATTACATCCTAAGGTAAATTATTGTCCAATTTTTTTTTTAGTTAGTCTCTGAAGTGGGTGTGGTCATCTAAAGGGAATTTATTGTATGAAATGTTTTCTACAATTTAAAAACATTTTTTTTTTTAAACACCATAAAGAGAATCGTTCATCAGTTGGATAGAAAACTTATAGGTATTGAATGAATGAGCTATTTTTTTATTTTGCCATAGGTACTAGGCAAAGTGGTGAAACATCAGATTTGTTACTGAGACTGGGCGTCTACATAGCCAATCAATTCTTTCGACACCCTGATACAGCCGTTACAATTTTAGAAGACAGAAATGTGGATGAGACAGGAGCTAGGTATGATAATTTTAAAAACAAATTTTACTCTACTCGTCTTGATTGTTTATTGAACCATTTTCTTTATTTGGTTATGTTAGTTTATTCTTCAGGTTTATTTATCTATCTACTTTATTTATTTAGCTGTGAACACGTATAAATATCATTACGTCATATTATTGTTTAGAAGTGAATGAGACAATAGAGAGAGAAAGATCAGAGTAATTATAAAATGAATCTGTTGCTTTAGAAATATTAATTAAACTTAGCATTACTATATTACCTTGTTTCTTATGTGTGTGAAGTCCCGGTAAGGATGAGATGAAATCTCTTAGATCCTATAAACCACGAATGGGACGGTTTTTATGTGGTGCCCTTCTTTTCATCCCCCACCATAGCCTATAGTGCTATGGCCACCGAGACACCATGGGAGATATATCGGAACTTGAGCCAAGACCTGAAAAAATTTCCTTGGTTCTCACCGGAGATCGAACCAGGTACCTTCAGGTCGACAGTCTAGCACTTTACCAGATTGCACCATCCGTCCCCACACTTGTTTCTTATGTATCGCTGCTCATTCTTGTTTTTTTTTTTTTCCGGTGTTTTTTTTAAGATGACTACAACATCATCATTTTAGGGACGCCAGTTGAAACTTGCTGACAGAAAAATATTTAAACTTTCTCTAAAGATGTGCAATTTATGTACCGGATCAGGTGAGTCTTTTTTATTCTATACTCCTCATTTCATTGGTTGGATTTGAAACAGGGTGAGTCACATTCTGGTATTTAAAATCATAAGAAATTATTTAAAGAGAGGTTAGGCTTTGACAATCTAAGTCTTGTATTTGGAATGAGATCATAGTGTTACTGGTAACTATTTATCGCTAACTTTGCCTGCCTATTAGCCTCATAGCAATCCATGATTAAAATAGACATGACACAGATTTTTTCCCATTTTATCGGTGACTTGACAACTAATTTTAGATGATACTGATGCAAATTATATTTTATTTAATCTGGCTGTTTAACATAATAATTCCAGTGAAAAGTGTTTGGGTGCTGTTGCCAATTAGTAAGTGACAGTAAAAAAAAATTATTGACGTTTGTTAGCTTAATCATATAATTACATACATATATTTGCATAAATACTAATCCAGCATTATGTACAACATATATGTGTATCTGCCTACCTTATGCTTACTATATACAATACTCTAGTTTGAGTACCATCAAATTTAAATATGACTGACTGGCAGACTACCATGCATTGTCCCTTTATTATTCATAGTTTGGCATAAATGTTCATCTTTTGAAACCGTTTTAGTACTGCAGTTTCACTTAGGGCATCCTATCACTTTGTTTAGTTTCCAGTTGTGCAGGAAATGACATGTCTCATAATTCAGAAAAAATAATAATAATAATACACTGGAGACTGTGAGCCAGGTAGATACCAACACGACTAATTATAATTTCTTTTTTGTTTTAAATGTATTTATATCATGTTTTTAACAGAATCAAGCAGATTACTTTAATTTGAATGAGAGGCTACTAATACAGTGACTCAGATGTGGGTCTTATGACACTTGCACCACACGGACATGGCCTGGCAATGTTACTGATGGGACTGTCAGATGTAGACTGGAAAACGTTGCCAGCTTGGCCACACCCACAATACCACCTATGGCCAGGCCCCAAGGTAAGTTTGTTGAGTAAATTTTAGTTTATATGGTTCGTATATTTCCTAAACTCTGCACAATCTCTCCTCTTGTTTTTTTTTAATACCATCTTATGTCCTTTGGATTATAAATTGCAGAAATTCTTGGGTTTTCTCTTCAGTTTTTTTTTCTTAAAGTCAAAGTGAATGCCTTCAATTGTTGTGTGTTCAATAACTAATACAAACTACAGGATGTAGTTACAGTAATAAAACAAAATGTTTGTATGATTTACACAAATTTTTAAAAAGTCTTTCTTAATTCTTTATAAATATTATAAATTCTATTAATACATTCCAATATTTCGTTTTGTTTGTATAGTTAATTAAACGTTGGGAGTGGTATATTATAGAGTGATACCAAAAATTTAAAAATTGTTTTGTATTTTCTGACACTTTATATTGTTTGGAAAAGATTTTCACTTGCTTCTGCTGGTGTAGTGCATGTATTTATATACAATATCTTGCTTCTGTTACAGTGCATGTATTTATATACAATATCTTGCTTCTAAGGTTTGGCGATAGTGCATGTATTTATATACAATATCTAAAAAAATGTTCTGCTAGACTTAAAATAAAACAACAACTTCAGAACCACACATTTATGAACCCGCATAACTCAGAATCCATATACCTCTTTTCTGCTATTTCCATCTTTATAAAAACATTATCAAGAAAGTAGTAATTAGCTTTCTGCGCCATAAGAATTTAACTGATTGACACAAATGTTTAAACAGTGGGAAAGGGTCATCAAAAATACACAAGTGCCCAAAATTTCAAATTGATTGCTCTGAGAAGCAAATTGCGGTGCAAATTGATTTCAATTTCCTTTGCTCACAGAACACCAGAGTATGTCTGTTATTGAAGACTTTATATAGATAATATTAATACACTGTACACAGGAGATATATTTAGATGTTCTTGTTCGAATTGTATAATAGTTTTACTTTGAAAGCAATTCATAGTCTGACTATATAGTTAGATATTGTACATGTATTAGGCCTTATTGTCTTATTGATTTTTGTTGTTAGATTTTTAATTTTTACATTTTTTTTTTTTTTCAGTTCTCAAATCTATTGCCAGATTTTGTTGTCACTGGGCCGGATGTGAAGCTCAAAGGCCCAGGTGGATTTCTGTGCACTGATTCTGGGATAACTACTGGCAACTGTCAGCCAGTTCTGCTTCATGCACTTGTTGAAAATTATAAAAAAAATTTTTTTTAACCCAAGTTTTTCGCCTTATATTTAATTTTTGACATATTGTCATCATGGCAACAGTTTTTGTGACATGACTTGAAATCTCAAATTTATTTTTTTTCTTTTCGTTTTTATCTGTAGTAGAGAAACGTCCAATTGAAATATACTGTGATTTTAAGATTTTGAGATTTCATTGTTTCACTCTCCTGTTTCTGTTTTTTTTTACATTTTTTGGGAGTATTGAAGCCTATCTAAGAACAATAATTGTGACTTTTATAAGGACAAACCAATTTTATCTATTTAATTTTTTAGAGCATTTTCGAAAAATGCTCTATTGTCCCCGTATGGTCGGTCTGTCTGTCTGTCTGTATGTCATCACCCTAGGATCTCAATAACCATAAGTCCTAGACCCATGATGTATATATCATTTTGTAGGTCTTGGCCTGCCAAGAAATAGCTTTTTTCCATTTCGCGATTCGACCCTCTGAGGGCCGTAAAAGGGGCCTAGTACCGTTTTTTACTATATAAGCTATATTAATAAAGTGAACGCTATATCTCAGCAACTTTTCAAGTCCTAGACCCATGATGTATATATCATTTTGTAGGTCTTGGCCTACCAAGAAATGACTTTTTTTCCATTTCGCGATTCGACCTCCTCGTATCGCAGAAGGGCCTTATAAAGCGCTGTTTACTATATAAGCTAAGAGAAAATAATTTTGTTTTCAAATATAAAGAAACGCTCTTTAATAGCTTTTTTTCAGATATATGCATTACACAATTGAATTTATAAACATTTACAAAATTTACAAATATTTACTGAAAGATAGCATACGTACTGGATACATAATACGAAAATGCTCTAACACGTCCTGTGTCCAGAATGGAACAGGCTTAATTGTTTGTTTTAACACTTGAACTACTGATAAAGTTTCATTTGAAAAAAAAAATTTGTTGATGTTTTTCCTGCTCATGTGTAATGATAATAATGTAATATGTACAAATTCACATTCTTGACATATTTTTAGATTATTCTTTTTATATGTTAGCTACTATGCTTCTAGCTTGTTTGAGCTATTGTTGAATGTTGTAGGTTTTCAACAAGACACTTATCATATGCTAAAATGTATTGTATGGTAATGGTAGCAGTGAATATGTAGCTTACCACAACTTTTAGTGAAAATATTTCTAGCCTCGAAGCCGCTAAATTGATCTCGATTTTTTTGGGAACTTGTTTTTTTTTAGCACGTTCTTACTTTTCTTTATAGACCTTAACTGAAATATTTACATTCTGTATATCAAACAGTTTCATTATTCACTCTGTAAATCTACTTCTTAAAAAAATATTTCTGCCAACCTGCGACCATGCAATGGCAAACTGGTCTAGTCTGTATCATGTTATTGCTGTTTTTTTTTTGTCTATTTATTAGCTGGGTGTAATGGTGACCCATTTTGGAAGTGCTATTTTGTTTATTTAGATTTGTTCAAAGTATTATTAAAAAATGAAGTTCAGTGTGTCTTCACTGTGGGCTTATACACACAGAGACCACTTCACTGTGGGCGTAAACATTGAGACCACTTCACTGTGGGCGTGTACACATAGACCACTTCACTGTGGGGCGTGTACACATAGAGACCACTTCACTGTGGGCATGTACACACAGAGACCAATTGTGTCTTCACTGTGGGTGTGTACACACAGAGACCACTTCACTGTGGGCATGTACACACAGAGACCACTTCACTGTGGGCGTGTACACATAGACCACTTCACTGTGGGTGTGTACACACAGAGACCACTTCACTGTGGGCATGTACACACAGAGACCAATTGTGTCTTCACTGTGGGTGTGTACACACAGAGACCACTTCACTGTGGGCATGTACACACAGAGACCACTTCACTGTGGGCGTGTACACATAGACCACTTCACTGTGGGTGTGTACACACAGAGACCACTTCACTGTGGGCATGTACACACAGAGACCAATTGTGTCTTCACTGTGGGTGTGTACACACAGAGACCACTTCACTGTGGGCATGTACACACAGAGACCACTTCACTGTGGGCGTACACATAGACCACTTCACTGTGGGTGTGTACACACAGAGACCACTTCTACTGTGGGCATGTACACACAGAGACCAATTGTGTCTTCACTGTGGGTGTGTACACACAGAGACCACTTCACTGTGGGCATGTACACACAGAGACCACTTCACTGTGGGCGTGTACACATAGACCACTTCACCTGTGGGCGTGTACACATAGACCACTGCACTGTGGGCATGTACACACAGAGACCAATTGTGTTCTCACTGTGGGTGTGTACACACAGAGACCAATTGTGTCTTCACTGTGGGTGTGTACACACAGAGACCATTGAAAATAATTACAAATGATTTGTCCTTGTGTCAAAATATTTGTTTTGTTGTTGATTTTATGTAGTTATTAGAATTAGTAGGGAGTACTTCTAGAGGCGTCTTAAGGACTTCATGACCCCCACCTCTCCCCACTATAAACCCCCCATAATAACCCCCCTCATAATAAACCCCCACCATAAACCCCCATAATAAACCCCCACCATAAACCCCATAATAACCCCCACCATAAACCCCATAATAAACCCCCACCATAAACCCCCATAATAAACACATTAATAGAATGAGGCATTTTCTAATAAATGGCATAATGACCTCTTTGTATGTGTGTTTGTGCATTGGACTTGTTCCTTGCATCGATAAGGCCCCAGAGCAGGGCCAGACCAGTTGACTCTGGGGGCCCAAATTGGAAATTTTGTTTCATCAAGGTTGTTTATTTTTTTTCATTATAAAAGTAGTGCCTGCATTTTTTTTTATCCTGAGATTTAACCGTATTCAAACATAAATCAATCGTTTTCAATCAATATCTTAATTCGATCTTAAAGAAAATCACTTTCTTCTCGTGTAAAGTATTTTTAAAAAAATGAAATAATAAATCTAAAATATATTTAAATATATTTTTTTAAAGTAATTATAAACAGGATTACTTCAAAAGGATGGATTTTTAAATTTTTTTCGTTCAGTCCTTGGTTAATTTGTAGGTCATTGAATTTTTCACAGTTGCGTCCTTTGGAACGTAATCGGTCCTCAGCACTTGATTATAATTTGTGTCTTTAAGTCCGACTACTACGACCACTGAAAACTAGGGGCAGGCCCGGGCAGAGATAAAGAGCCTCAGGGTACCGATCACTTTAGAAATTTATTATTATGATTAATAGTTTTACATTTTTAGGAGGGACAGAGGGGGCCCTCACTTGTCAGAATTTACCAAGTGGCCCCCCCCTCAATTTATGTTGTGGAAACTGCAAAGAATATTGTCCTAATGCTAGACTTGAAAATATTAAAATATCTTCGGCGTATTTTAAGACGAAGAATAATTTATGTGTTGTTCCCGGACCTCTGTAATTTGATCAGTTTAACTAAATATATGCTTTTGATTGGAAAGTTCTCTACTGAGACCAGTTTCGTGGACAAAGTTTTCGAATGGCGGGCCACAGTGAGACCGACAGCTGGTGATTGGAGTCAGTGGCGTAGTGAGCTTAACTTTGCGCCTCGAGGCACAATACCTTTTTTAGCGCCCCACCCATTCAAAACCATATGTCATTATATGTAAAAAATTTGGCGCCCCTTAATGAGTAGAGCGCTGGGCATAGTGCCACCCCCCTTCCCTTTGCCAACTCCCTCGCTACGCCACTGATTGGGGTGTGGATTTTAAAATAAATGAAAATTAATTCAAACGAGCGGAGAGAAGCAGCGTGACGGCCCATACCTGGTCCGACCCAGTTGTCAGGCCATTCCTGGGACTGCTGTATTTGCCATGAGCGTACCAAATTCCACAAAAAGAGGGCTTGGTGCGTAGCCTGTATCCGGAGCGTTATTGCCTTCATAATACTTCTTTAAAAAAATAAATACCCCAAACATATGCAACACTTGTTTCAACATAAAAAGGCTTACATACAGAACTGGTGGGAAGAGAATACAGAATAGAGACAAAGAGGGGCTTGGTGATTAGTACATTTGAAGAGAATACAGAATAGGAAACGTAGATATTAAGATTGTAATACTGAAGAGAATACAGAATAGGAAGAAGGAGGGGGCTAGTGATAAATACTTTTGAAGATCTAATTTCATGCAATGCAAAAAAAAATAATTTTCAAATGATCCCCACCCGAGCGTATAACGAGTACACATACGAGTAAATTATAATAATCAGTATTGTCCTTGGGCTAATTGGAATTTTTGGGCTAAATTAGAGTTTCACCCCCCCCCCCCACTCCCCGCGCTAGTGCAATCTTCTGTCGCAGTGTTTCCTGCAATCCTGTGCTACCCGAGGGGGGTTCGCGAAGAGTCTGGCGGGGGTGCGCGCTGGTACCGGGCTGAGAAACATTAGATTAACATGAACGGTTAGATCGGATACGTAATGAAATGGGGGGGGGGGGGAAACATGTGACCGTAAAAAAACAAAAGGCAAGTTGTTATGTTTTCTAGGGGTTCTACGTATTACGAAAATAAAAAAATGGTGGTGCATAGGTCTCGAGAGTTTGGGAAGCACTGTTCTGTCGCATCGTCAAACACTCAACAAGAAAAATATGTTTCAAAATATCTGTGTTTCGTGTTGCAACGTAATTGTTTCCAATCGGGCTCCACACCTTCTCAGGCCGGGCCTATTAGTTATCCTTTTATTAAATGATACACTGTTATCTACTGCTATACACCAATATATACGGTTTACACTGCTATATACCGCTCTACACCAATATATACGGTTTACACTGCTATATACTGCTATACACCAATATATACGGTTTACACTGCTATATACTGCTCTACACCAATATACAGGTTTACACTGCTATATACTGCTATACACCAATACATACGGTTTACACTGCTATATACTGCTATACACCAATACATATACGGTTTATTAATTGCTATATACTGCTATACACCAATATATATATATACGGTTTACACTCATATACTGCTATACACCAATATATATATATATATATATATATATATATATGGTTTACACTGCTATATACTGCTATACACCAATATATATATTATTATTAATTGTTTATATAATGCTATACACCAATATATACATATACGGTTTACACTGTTAAATACTGCAAAATATTGCTGTGCATTGCCAAAAAAAGCTCTAAAACCGGTATATAATACTATATACTGTTATACATTGTTCTATACAGCTTTATACTGTAATGTTGTTCTAAATACTGTTATATGGACCGCAAAATGTACTATTATATTGCCATAAACTGCACACTATTCTATAATACAGAAAGCTATATTGGTAAATACGGTTATATAATTCGGATGTAACAGGTAAACAAATGATATATACAAATACTGAGAATTACAATTGAAAAGAACGTGCAATATTCTAAAACATTTAGAATTTAAACTCCCCCCCTCAAATATACACTTTAGGTACATTTAAAATATCCATAGTCCAAGGTGGTCAGGAGTGACCAGAGGGTGAATGCAATCTAACATAACATTCACAAAATATGGCTTAGTAAGATATTCTTTGGCCGTTCTTCCATGTAAACAAACAATCAACACGAGCGACGCGGACAACAAAGTGTGCAGTACGACTCTCTACACCAAACACATGATGGGGGCCCCCAGCCACACCAGCCACATGATGGGGGCCCCCAGTCATCTCATTCGAAGCTAAGAAACCAACAAACAACGAAGATAAACGTATCATCCAATATATATATATATATATATATATATATATATATACGCTGGGGGGGCGGGGAAGGCCATTCACCTCAGTGTTTACACAACTCCTTTACCCATTCATGTCACAGGTATCTCGTGTGCGCTACATTTACACCTTTAAACTTTCACTGCTGGGTCCACCTTTTTTCCAGTTTTCATGGTTGGAAATGAGAGGGGCGTGGGGTGGGTTGGGGGTGGAAATGGTAATAAGGGGGAAGGAGGATGAGTAGGGAAGTTAGTGTGTGGGAGGGAAGGGGGGGGGGAAGGGGGGTGTGAAGGGAAGGAAGAAGATAAGACAGGTTCACTGTGCCCTCATTGTCTTCGCCTCACTTTATTACGACAATGAAGCGCCCTGATGGCGTCCCATCGTACACCGGGGATTGTTTGCAATTGTACTCTGTGAGAATGGGTGAAGGAAGCGGTTCGGTGCAAAACGGTGGCGCCAGTTCCCCCGCGTATCGTCGGTTAATATTGAATCATGCCCTTCCCCTCCCTCCCTCCCTCCCTTTCTCTACCACCCCTCTCCCCCACACCCCCCACACACCTCCCCCTCCTCACAAGATCTCTCTCTCCTTCTTTAACCTTTCCATTTACCTATTAACGCGATACAAATATTGACAATGTTGGCTCTTTTTTTTAAGGAAAGAAAATCATTTCTCGCTGGCGTTGAGGGGGTGAGAAGGGGGAGGAGTGGGGGGCGCAACGCGGGCGGCTGATCTCTTCTGCTTCCAGGGCCCTAGCGACGTGTTCCGTACCTCCCCCCGGGTCTGAAATGATACCTTGATTCCCATTCTCCTCCTGCTCGCTCTCCCCTTCTAAATTTCGGTTGCGCATTCACTTCCCCCCAACGTTTTAGATGAAATTAAAAACCCTCTCTTTCTCAAACTGCCTCCCTACATCCCTCCCATTTAAACCCGTCTCCTCCCCCGCGCTCTCTCACACATTCACACACACACACACACACATTTATATAAATATTTAGAGACAGACCTATAAAAAAATACGACAATTGTTCTGCTTGTTTCAGAACCAATGAGAGAGAGAGAGAGAGAGAGAGAGAGAGAGAGAGAGAGAGAGAGAGAGAGAGAGAGAAGGAAAGAGAAAAAAAGAGAGAGAGATATATAGATAGACAGCGAGGAATTAAACAAAATAAATAAAAATAAAACCCATGGGGGGAACAAAAGACGGGTCGCCGTCCTCCCGTCCCCCCCCTTGTCGTCCGGACAGATCAAATTACACGAGGCGCTCGGTGACTGAGGCTTGAATGGCGGAGCTGGTAAGGCGATACGGGTTTTTTTTTTTTTTGGGGGGGGGGTGACATGTGTCAGTCAATTTCCCGCCAACCATTGTTGTGTCGGTAGCAGAGAAGGACGCTACTGTTCGTGACGGGGCTCCAAAAGCTCCAGAGTTATGTTCCCCCATTCATTTTCTCTCTCTCTCTCTCTGTCTTTCTCTCCCCCCCGCTTTTTTTAAAACAGTTCAAAGGTCTCTTCCTCCAGTGAGCCATTTCGCGTGTTTGCAGTGACAAGCTTCGACCCCCTCCCCCATTTTTGCTCCTTTCCAGCGTCATCTCACCCCCCTCCAAGTATTTCCACCTCCACCGTAAAAGTTCTCGATCCGCAACGTCGTCATCATTATCACCATCAGTCAACCTGGGTGTCACGAGAGCCTAACTGCATTATTCATGGAATCATTTACACACACACACACACACACGCGCGCACACCACACACCGCTCCACACTCAAAACTGTTTGATTGGAGTTAGTTGAATTCAATGAGTTGAGCATTAATATTTGAGCTTGAATACGCATAACTTTACTCATTGCTAAAATAACATTGCAATGTCCCCCACCATTTTTTTCTCAGGTCCGGCACCCAGACTGACAATTATACTCACCCCAATTGTCCTCCAAGGTCCGGCACCAGACTGACCATAATACTCAACACTATTGTCCTCCAAGGTCCGGCACCAGACTGACCATCGTACTCACCCCTATTCTTCTCCCAGGTCCGGCACCAGACTGACCATCGTACTCACCCCTATTCTTCTCCCAGGGTCCGGCACCAGACTGACCATCGTACTCACCCTATTCTTCTCCCAGGTCCGGCACCAGACTGACCATCGTACTCACCTGTATTCTTCTCCCACGTCCGGCAACGTCAGACTGACCATCGTACTCACCCCTATTCTTCTCCCAGGTCCGGCACCAGACTGACCATCGTACCCACCCCTATTCTTCTCCCAGGTCCGGCACCAGACTGACCATCGTACTCACCCCTATTCTTCTCCCAGGTCCGGCACCAGACTGACCATCGTACTCACCCCTATTCTTCTCCCAGGTCCGGCACCAGACTGACCATCGTACCACCCCTATTCTTCTCCCAGGTCCGGCACCAGACTGACCATCGTACTCACCCCTATTCTTCTCCCAGGTCCGGCACCAGACTGACCATCGTAATTCACCCCTATTCTTCTCCCAGGTCCGGCACCAGACTGACCATCGTACCCACCCCTATTCTTCTTCCCAGGTCCGGCACCAGACTGACCATCGTACTCTCACCCCTATTTCTCCCAGGGTCCGGCACCAGACTGACCACCATACTCACTACAATTTTTCTTCCTAGGGTCCGGCACCAGACTGACCATCGTACTCACCCCTTTCTCCTCCCAGGTCCGGCACCAGACTGACCATCGTACTCACCCCTATTCTTCTCCCAGGTCCGGCAATCAGACCGACCATCGTAGTCACCCTTTTCCTTCCTCCCAGTCCGCACCAGACTGACCAGACGTACTCACCCCTATTCTTCTCCCTGTATCCGGCACCAGACTGACCATCGTACTCACCCCTATTCTTCTCACAGGTCCGGCACCAGACTGACCACCATACTCACTACAATTCTTCTCCTAGGTCCGGCACCAGACTGACCACCAGAAAGACGGACATGAAAAACGATTCTAATTTTATATTTGGCAAATGTCAATAAGTCAATAATTTAATACTCACATTCGTAATCGTCCCTTTTTTTTTTCTCTTAATGAAATGTTCGGTCTTGTTTTGTTGTCTCACAATGTCTCAACTGTTTGTCCGATTAGTTTAGTAAAAATACATGTAGATTTAACAAATGTATCAGCCATATTAGGGCCAGTCTAAATGGGGACCGATCGGGAACGATGTATTTGCACCCCCAGGTCATAAAAATATTTAGCAAAACTATTTCGTCTGATAAACTGATGAATTATTTCACTAGATGGGTAGGGGGGTTGGGGGGTTCAGAATAAAACGTAATTTTTCCCTGACATTCATAATTAATACAAAGTTTGCTACCACGTGATGCTATTGCCGTCGCGGCTCTCAACCGGTGGTACGCGTACCCCTGGGGCTACGGGGAGATCTTATGCAGGGTTGACCCAGAGGCATGTAATTTTCGTTTAAAACAGCCAACAAGAATTTGAAGAACTTACGGGAGTGGTACCCCGGCGACATACTTACAAACACTTTGTGGTACCGGCGGACATACTTACAAACAGTTTGTGGTACCGGCGGACATACTTACAAACAGTTTGTGGAACATTCTAGAACAAAAAAAATGTTGAGAACCCGGGGGTGCCATTGTCCCGCCGCCCCCTGCTGTCACCTCCAACACCCCCCCCGTCCTCAAAGAAAAAAATACCTAATTGATCGTGAGAAGTTAAGGGCTAAGATTTACATAAATCTCTCCAGGAAGTAGTACAATAGCACCCCCCTCTGTCTTCTTCTCTCTCCGCCCCCACCCCACCCCATGTCCCGATTCTCTTTCTTCCCGAGCCCCCCCCCCTTCCCGGGTCCTATGTACTGTAAGAGTTGAGAATGAACTATCCTCCACAATCCAATCAATCTAGCCTACATTACACCAGGATCAGTTTCATCATCTCTCCCTCCACCCCCCCCCCTCCACCCGCCAAGCTTCACGGCTGTTCTAAATTTTTCCAAAAAAAAAAAAAAGAAAACACAACTTCTCATAGAAGGTGGTGGGCATGGAAGTATAAAGTGCGGTGGTGGGTGTGAGTGTGCGTGGGGAGGAGCGCGTGGGTGGGGGGTGTCAGTCACTAAGGTCATAACTAAAAAGAAAAACAACAACTGATCAAATTCCTACCAAAGGTCTCGGAAAATGTTTTTTTTTTTATTTCACTACAAGGAAAGAAGATTTGTGTTTTGTTGGTGTGTGAGATGGTAAGGGAGTGTGGTTGGGGGAGCTATCCGGAGATCAGATCACACACAAATCTGGGCGTAAAAAAATTGTTCAACGGTGTTACGTCCTAGACGGATTTGGAGGAAGAGTGGTGTAGGTGCGTAATTCTAGACGACACGTCAAATGGACTGACCACCACTACCACCACCACCACCACGGTGACCACCGCCACAGGATCGGTGCCAAGTCCAGTAATGGACGTCGCTCCAAGTCTATGCGTTTAATTTCTATGCCCCCGGCTCCCCACCCTTAAGCTTAGGAGAAATAGAAAATTGATGAGTTGATTGTAGTAGACAATTTGTATTATTTGTTTTGTATCTGTTAATATTTATTGTTTTAAAAAATATATATATATAATTCATTCCTGTTAATGAATTAGAAATGTTAAAAAACGTTACTATTGAAATCTCTCAGATGGTTTGCTGATTTTTTGTTGCTTATCTCATGATCTGTAGAAATTACAAACTATTGCATTTTCTGTCTCTTTTAAAAAAAAAAATCGTGTGATGTGGGAGGAAGGGGCAATTAATATTTGAAGAATACTCTCTCTCTCTCTCTCTCTCTCTCTGTCTATCTATCTATCTATCTATATCTATCTATCTATCTATCTATCTATCTATCTATCTATCTATCTATCTATCTATTCATCTATCTATCTATCTATATCTATCTATCTATCTATCTATCTATTTAATCTATCTATCTATCTATCTTATCTATTTATCTATCTATCTATCTATCTATCTATCTATCTATCTATCTATCTATCTATAAAATTAAATGTTGAGTAGTAAAACGTCACACATGGACCTCTGCGGCCCGCAGAGAAGCGTACATTCAAACACATGGACTAAATCCGACCCGCCTTGGGGGAACTACCAACTCCTACCAAGCGCGTCCCCAGCCTGGCGGATAGGAGAAAGAATGCCGATATAGGTCAGCCGTGAATACTAAATAAGCGGTCGCGGACAACTGGTTTGCTGTCCGGAGGGTGAGGTGAAGTATCCCGTAAGTAAGGATACCTTTATAAAAATGCCTCAAAACCCTAGAAATGATAGCAAAAAAAGCGAACATAGAGCGCTCCAAACTCTAAACCCGGTCAGATGAGGCCGTTAGCTAAGGATAGCAGACATCTAGAAGAGAAAACTCCGAAATTAAAATCAACTGCTGCCTTGCAGATGGTCTTGGCTGACCAAAGGCTATGGAAGCAAATCCAGAAAAAAACAGGCTGAAGACGGAGGCAGTAGGCCTTAATGGCGCAAAATATACAGCCGCAACCTCGACGAATATGGAGGGAAAAAACCCGCAAAATAGATATGGCGTCCTGCCTGTAGGTTCTTCACCTGGTAGGGGCCGGGCTCTCAACCTCGAAGAAGGGCCACCCCGGCAGGCTGGTGGTTCTTCCTCCTCTGCCTGTAGAGTCAGGGGCAGAGGAAAGGAAACAAACTCTACTGACTCTAAAACAGATAACACATTACTGACAATCCTCCAATGGAACGCAGAAGGAATACAAAAAAAAAGGAGGCCCTCAAAGTATTCCTCTATCAACAAAAAGTAGATATTGCCTGCGTTCAAGAATCCCACCTAAATAACAACATACGCTTTTCTATTAGAGGATACACCTGTTATAGACAAGATAGAGACAACCGACCAAAAGGAGGAGTGATTACTCTAGTTAAGAATGATATCCCCACTACAGATATCAACATACCTCCCTCTAGTGACACAGAATTCCTGGGCACTAAACTTCTACTCCCAGAAGGAAATATAAGCCTATTCAACTGCTACTGTCCACCCGACAAGAAATTGGAACTTGACAGGATACAGCTCCCTTATGGTGAGCATTGTTGTGGGTGATATGTAATAGTCACTCACAAAGCTGGAAGTACCCAGACCTCATACATAAGAGGAGAGGAAATCGAAGAATGGCTAACGAGGAGAAAGAAACAGTTTGACCATTACTAAATAAACCAGATGACAAATACATCCTTTTATTCCAGAATTTCCAGCTAGCATCAACTTGGCGAGACATTGCCTTCTACTACAAATAACATCTCTAAGAATAACAAGAGATGATTTATGAATCTAGCTGGCAACAGAGAGTGACCACTGATTAATAACAATCGCCCTCAAAAGAAAGCTTTGCCCATGCTATAATAACTCACTGTACCCCAGATGGAACTACAAGAAAGCTAACTGCGATTTTTTCCAAAATCTCACAGACAACTATTCTTTCGCCTTAATCAATTCAAAACCAATAAAATCAACTCATCCTACTCTGCACTGTCCAAAGCGATACTAAGAGCAGCAAAAGAATCTATTCCAAAAGGAGCAAGGCAAAACTGCATTCCTAACTGGTCAGAACACCTCCAAGAGCTCCACGATAATGCAGCTGAAGCCAGAAACATAGTAGAACTGAAAACATGCCTACCATTGAAAACAACATTCAACTCAAGGCACCAAATGCAACATACCAAAAAGAATACCTAAAGGCAATTAGAAAAAGCCGGTGAGAAAACAGAAGGCCTAAACTACGACAAAGAAGGACATAAGCTCTGGGACACAGCCAAGTGCCTAAACCAAGAAGAAAACAGGGCAGCCCAAATTGTCTTAGAAACAGACAATAAAAAATTGACTGGCAAAGAAGCTGCTCAAGAACTTAAGACCAACTTCAAAAATGCAGGATCAATAAATATCAGCAAAGAACGGGGTCCGAAGAAGTCAATGGTGAGATCCTCAGAAATTAACAATCCGACCCACCACCCCGACAATGAGTGCATGACTAAATCGCTCACGAAAAGAACTGAAGATGCCCTAAAAACCCTGAAGCCTCAACAGGCCCCAGGCCTAGACAAAATCACAAAATGCCATGCTTACCCACTTAGGCCCAAAAGCCAAAAAGAAACCATTACAGCTATTCCAACACCAGCTGGAAAAAGGGGAAAATTCCAACCATCTGGAAAAAGCCCCTATCATGGTACCCATCCATAAAAAAAGGGAAGCCCTGAACAAAGCAGACAGCTACCGACCTATAAGCCTAACAAGCTGTGTATGCAAATTAATAAAAAAATTATTAACAAAAAAGGCTAACCTGGTTTCTAGAAACTAATAGTCTACTAACCCAGGAACAAGGAGGTTTCCAGAAGGTACCGATCTACAGAAGACCAAATAGCTTTCATCACACAAGAGATAGAAGACGGATTTCAAGAAAAGAAGCACACATACCCACAGTATGGGTGGACCTGGAAAAAAGGCTTTTGATAAAGTGTGGGAAGAAGGGCTAATTCTAAAATTAATACAAAATAATATCTCCAATAGGATGCTCAACTGGATAAAAGAATATGTGTCGAACCGAAAAAGCCACTGTACGCATGCATGGATACAGAAGCAACACTGAACTCATAAAAAACGGCGTTCCCCAGGGAGGGGTTCTGTCTCCCACACTCTTCCTGATTTATATAAACGACATAAAAGAAACCTTGCCCAGAAAAGTAAAATGCAGCATGTATGCAGATGACCTTGCCCTAATAAGTACTGAAGAATCCGTTGGAGACATCTAAATTCAGACTTCAAGACTCACTAAAACAACTAGAAAAATGGACAGAGAGCTGGGGAATGAAAGTCCAGCAAAAACAAAACTCAATACACAATCTTTACACTTTCAACAAAGCAAAAACAGATAAAGCTTACCTTAAAAAATTCTCCAGTTGAAATAAACAACAACCCAGTCTACTTAGGTGTCACCTTCGACCCTAGACTCACATGGTCTAAACAAATAGAAGTAACTCAGTCCAAAGGGATAAAACGCATAAATCTAATGAAGAAACTAGCTGGCACAGACTGGGGAGCGAACATGTCTGTTCTAAAAAAAACCTACACCAGCTACGTAAGACCCAGCCTGGAATATGGAGCCACTGCCTGGGGAACAGCAGCCAAAACAAGTTTAAAAAAGCTGGACAAAGTTCAAAACATTGGGCTACGAATAATGACAGGAGGTATGAGGTCAACGCCAATCACAACCATGGAAAGTATAACATCTCTCCAAACTATTGAAGAAAGAAGGGAAAACAAAATACTCTCTCAATACACAAAAATCGAAACACTGGAAAACCACCCGCTTAACAAGAGAGTACAAAAGTCTAACTCTACTCAAAGATTGCAAAGATCAAACTTCATTACAGCAGCTAGAAAATTAAAACAAAAATACAACCTGGATACAGTCTCCCTAAATAAAACAAAACCTTACAGTGACTTGCCCCCTTGGGACACCTTCCGTCCAATAACCACGAGAGACTCCCTAGCTGGAATAAAAGAAAAATCTAAATATGATACAAACACTCTCTCTGCAATGGCAATGAACGAAATAAACAAACTCTACCCCAGTTCTCTATGGATAAGAGCATTCACAGATGGTTCCTCGCAAACAAACTGCCAGAATGGAGGTGCTGGAATCTATATAGAATGGCCAAATGGAGAAATAATGGTACATAGTATGCCCACTGGGAAAACTTCAGACTCTTTCAAAGCCGAAAAAGAAGCAATTGAAGAAGCTGTCAACATGCTCTCAAACTCCTCACCAAACAGCAACATAGTCATACTCACAGATGCCAAAAAAATTATACAGTCTCTGCAGGATCCTCACTACACTCAATTAACCCAGCTCAGAACAGCTCTTCATAAACTAATCCAAAACTCAAAGGAAACAGATCTGCAATGGATACCAGGACACTCCAAAATAAAGGGAAATGAGATTGCTGACCAATTGGCAAAATCTGGCAGCAAAGAAATACAAGTAGATGTCCCCCTAAATGCAGAAGAAATGAAGAGCTGTATAAAAAATCAAATCCAACAAAAATGGATGAATAATCACCCAGATCATGACAAAAACGACCCCTACTATAATCTTCCCAGACAAGCCCAAAATATTATCTTCAGACTCAGAACTGGGCACAACAGACTACGACAGCACATGTTCCGAAGGCTAGGCATTGGAAACAGTGAGGACTGCCCATGTGGGATGTCTCCAGAGAATGCAGAACATGTTCTCCAAACATGCCCTTTTCATGACACAGCTCGCAACAGGTTCTGGCCACAGATGACCTCCCTCAATAAAAAACTGTATGGGAGCGAGACGGACCTGGATGCCACCGTGCAGTTCATCATAACTATAGGCCTGGTCGTTTGAAATCCTCCATAATCATATATCGAGAACAAAGAAGAAGAAGAAGAATCCGACCCGCGCGGACAAGCGTACACTAAATTTGAAAAAAAAAATCTACAAATGTGTCTAGGGACGTAGGACGATCATAAGACGACAGGGGCGCCGAGAGCCATTAAGGGCCCCAGGGCAGGACATCACTGCGGGCCCCTTAATAAACAATGAGTAGTGAAAAAATTGACAAGGTCGGGGCGGCCGGGCCCCCGAACAGATGCGGGCCCTCCTGGCAATGACCCCTCTGCCCCCCCTCTCGGCGTGCCTGTAAGACGGCGGTCCCGTTATTCGCATCCATGAATTACGGGCTACCCCGACAAACTATGATGACGGGAGGCCCCCCCCTCTGCTCCCCATTCCCTACAATCTTCAGCAAAATAAAAAAAAATGCGTCACTGACAAGTGCTAGGGTTGCCGCCATTTTTTAAGAGACGGCTGCGTGGTGGAGGCGAACGAGTCAAAAAACAGCTTTGATGTTTATGAGTAGGCGGTGAAGTAAGGACTTTAAATAACAAAACATGTTGACCTTGGTTACATTGATATCACTTTAGTAGTTTCTGTTGACTGATTATGGCGGTCCGGGGGGGGGGGTTATTAAGTCCCCAACTACCGTAACCCACGTCTCTAGCTTGAGTTCACTTTTGGTTGAATGAGAGAGCATGTGTCAAATCTGTCAAGTAAGCGAGTAATTAGACTTCCAATTAAACTTCCGCTTTCTTCTCCTCCCCCTCCCCGGGCTAATGGGCGTTTACCTGTCCAGACTGTGTATTAAGCCAGCCACAAGAAAGAGCCACCTGAATACAGGCCAGGGGACCCCGAGCTTAGTGATTTGAAGTGGGGGAGGGGGCGGCGGCACGTTTTTTAAGATAATTTAGGAGGCTGCTGAAAAAATGTGCAAGTGGTGGCCTATACACCAGCTTTGCCAGGGGCTAATTAGTAACAATGGCCCCAGCATTGGCAACACAAGTCTATAAAAATGAATTAGAAATGTCAGCTGACAGGCTTACACCAACCCTATAATAACAACATACAGCCCCGTAGCGTAAAAATTCTACAGCAGGGGCCAGGCCAATAGCAGTGGGGGGGGGGCACCAGGAAACAAATGTTACTAAGAAGAGCAAACAAACAGAGGGGGGCCAGGAAACAAATGTTACTAAGAAGAGCAAACAAACAGAGGGGGCCATGAAAAAAATGTTACTAAGAAGAGCAAACAAACAGAGGGGGGGGGCCAGGAAACAAATGTTACTAAGAAGAGCAAACAAACAGAGGGGGGGGCCATGAAAAAAATGTTACTAAGAAGAGCAAACAAACAGAGGGGGGCCAGGAAACAAATGTTACTAAGAAGAGCAAACAAACAGAGGGGGGGGCCAGGGAAACAAATGTTACTAAGAAGAGCAAACAAACAGAGGGGGGGGGCCAGGAAACAAAATGTTACTAAGAAGAGCAAACAAACAGAGGGGGGCCAGGAAACAAATGTTACTAAGAAGAGCAAACAAACAGAGGGGGGGCCAGGGAAACAAATGTTACTAAGAAGAGCAAACAAACAGAGGGGGGGCCAGGGAAACAAATGTTACTAAGAAGAGCAAACAAACAGAGGGGGGGGGGCCAGGAAACAAATGTTACTAAGAAGAGCAAACAAACAGAGGGGGGGGCCAGGAAACAAATGTTACTAAGAAGAGCAAACAAACAGAGGGGGGGGGCCAGGAAACAAATGTTACTAAGAAGAGCAAACAAACAGAGGGGGGGCAGGAAACAAATGTTACTAAGAAGAGCAAACAAACAGAGGGGGGGCAGGAAACAAATGTTACTAAGAAGAGCAAACAGAGGGGGGGGCCAGGAAACAAATGTTACTAAGAAGAGCAAACAAACAGAGGGGGGGGCCAGGAAACAAATGTTACTAAGAAGAGCAAACAAACAGAGGGGGGGCCATGAAAAAAAATGTTACTAAGAAGAGCAAACAAACAGAGGGGGGCCAGGAAACAAATGTTACTAAGAAGAGCAAACAAACAGAGGGGGGGGCCAGGAAACAAATGTTACTAAGAAGAGCAAACAAACAGAGGTGGGGGCCAGGAAACAAATGTTACTAAGAAGAGCAAACAAACAGAGGGGGGGGGCCAGGAAACAAATGTTACTAAGAAGAGCAAACAAACAGAGGGGGGCATGAAAAAAATGTTACTAAGAAGAGCAAACAAACAGAGGGGGGGGGGGGCCAGGAAACAAATGTTACTAAGAAGAGCAAACAAACAGAGGGGGGGGCCAGGAAACAAATGTTACTAAGAAGAGCAAACAAACAGAGGGGGGGGCCAGGAAACAAATGTTACTAAGAAGAGCAAACAAACAGAGGGGGGGCCATGAAAAAAATGTTACTAAGAAGAGCAAACAAACAGAGGGGGGGCCAGGAAACAAATGTTACTAAGAAGAGCAAACAAACAGAGGGGGGGGGGCCAGGAAACAAATGTTACTAAGAAGAGCAAACAAACAGAGGGGGGGGCCAGGAAACAAATGTTACTAAGAAGAGCAAACAAACAGAGGGGGGGCAGGAAACAAATGTTACTAAGAAGAGCAAACAAACAGAGGGGGGGGCCAGGAAACAAATGTTACTAAGAAGAGCAAACAAACAGAGGGGGGCCAGGAAACAAATGTTACTAAGAAGAGCAAACAAACAGAGGGGGGGGCCAAGAAACAAATGTTACTAGAGGAAGAGCAAACAAACAGAGGGGGGGGCCAGGAAACGCAGGGGCGGGCCTGACCACCATGGGCCCCCCACATGCTACGGGTCTGATAACATACCGGGGGGACAACATGGCCAAACATTGATACTGAAATACACAATAGTTCAATAATTGTTTATGGAGAGCCCCCCGGTAGAAAATTAAGCACTTGTCATGAAACAGTACTCACTACCACACATGGCAACTAATCAACTAATCAGTCATTTATAAAATCTGGTTGAACTGAAGATAAAACAACAACCTCAAATTCACTTTTGAGAAAGAAAAAAAGAAAAAAGAAATAACCAATTCAATGTCAAACACTGAATAGTAGTCATAAACTATCAATGAATTAAAAAAAATTTTTTTTTTTTAAATTACAGAGACCGATTTCCTTTAGTTCCCATAAGGATAACCCATCTCTACAAAAGAGATTTCACTGAAAATTCAAGCACTGTGTTCGTATGGATTCTAGAAAGAACTTGTAGTCTATAAAGAAAATAATACTGGTCAATAAAATAATGCTAAAGTTAATTGCTTTTGTTCAAGTTCTGCCATTGTTCTTCATCATAAAAAAACCTGCTGCAGTTTCATCGAACTGACATCCTTCTGCTCTCCTGAACTTTTCACAGGTATGGGAGCAAACTCACCATGAAATGATAGTTCGAAGCATCTTCCGCGTAAACATCCTCAGATGATAGCCTTTTCCGTTGGAGCTCTTGCTGCCTTACCAACGGGGCGATTGGAGCTTCCAAGTGGGTGTTCGGAATTCCAAAATACATGGAGGCTACAGTTTAGTTTAGTGACTACAGTATAGTGATCATTCTGTTAAACTTTTCAAACTCTAAATAATTTTACATAAAAAAAATTAAATTAGAATGATAATAATATACAAGATATATTTCTTTTAATCGCTAAGAGAGTAGGAAGATGATGTTAGGTAGTGGCAGGATTTCAAAAGGGACAAAACTCAGCTATTATTTTTTTAATGAATTACTTCAAAAAAAATTGTAAGCATATTCTAAAAAAATATTAAGATATATCATATATGTAATAAAAATAAATTTTAAACATTTTAACGATACTAAAAACACATAATTAATGCAGTGTTTTTTGTGTTTTAAAAAAATAAATGGGGCTTTTTACCTACATATCCATGCTGTTTAAGCTATACTCCTCCCAAACTCATCTCCAGGCACTTTATACTGACCTATATATTGAATCTCATTTAATGTTTCAAAATATTTTACTTATACAAAACTTACCTGGCACAGGAGGTACCATGATTAATAAGGTATCTCCTGTGCCAGGCTATCCTGGTCTGGGAGACTTACTATGGTCTTTGGGGAAAAGATCATTGGGGTTCTCCAGTCAGGGAAAAAAAAACCTTTTGCAACGGTGGTGTTACTGTGGTCAATGAGGACTATCCGAGACTGTAGTATTCACATTTGGCGGTGGTGACAGATATGATCATAACATAACACTCTTCCACTCTGTCCCACTCAAGCAAACCTTCGCAGCCTGCCATTTCGGGTGGGTAGTTCAGGCACACTACACTCTCCCCTGTCTGAATGACAGGAAAAAACCCCTGGCCTTGCCATTCTGGCCGATCAGCAGTACACACATCCTGCTGGTCTGGCCATTCTGGGCAGGTCTAAAAACCCTTCTTTCTGCCATCCCGGCAGATGTTAGCTGGAACACTCACCCCGCTGCTCTGTAGGCATGGCCGACATGCATCAGCGCCGCCAACTATGCTGGAGTGGTAGGCACACAACACCCTATCATTCTGGCAATGGCAGCGTAAAAAAAAAAAAGATAAAACTGTTTCAATTGGTGAGAATTTCTTATATACTCTTATAATTTGTACAGTTATTTAGACAAAATAAATCATAAATATATTCAAATGTTACTATTTATAACAATCGTCAAAAATGGAAGTAACTGTTTTTATATGGTCATGGATCAGTAACAAGTTGTGTAAAGTTGCTCTTGTCAAATCTAAATACATATCATAAACAGATACAGATCAAAATACAGATAAAATATAGGTTATAATCATTTTAAAAAAAAAGATAGAAAACTACAGAAAAATAATATAACAGGATAATGGAAAGACTACATGAGCTAAATTGTTGTCTAATACATACAATCCCAGGTAAATATGTTAATGTCAGTGCTCAGGCGCCATGGACACTGGATGACTGGTATGAGAAAAATACAGACAATCAAGAGATTTCTGCTACAAAAACTTAATTTTGTGCTACATTGTCAAAAAAAAAAAGCTTGAAATTGGCCACACTAGTCTAATAGCAAAATAATTTTTAGCCAATATATCTTAAAACTAAAACAAAATATTGCAATTTTTTCAAACAAACTCACCTAATGTTTTCAATGCAGGTAAACTTATTAAAACACACCAAATGACTAATATGTTGTTGGAAAAAATACCAAAACACAAAAAAACCCTTTTCATTAAAATAATACTCCCCCCCCTATTTCTGAGAATTTCTATTTAAAACATATTTGTAATTATATATATATATTTAAAATAATGAGAAAACAAAAATGTAGGAGATAACATACTGTCACAACGTTGCCAAACATTGATAGTGAAGTCATATAGTGCATGCATAATGATATGATAATCATATAATGATATTTGTTCAATAATTGTTTATAGTATAGTTTATGGAGAGCTCCCACCGAAAATTAAGCATTTGTGACAAAGCTACAACACATTGCAACTAATCCGTACCCAAGCCTCGTAAAGCCGACCCTGTCTGTGACTATGCACGTCTTATAGTATCAAAGTATGTAAGATGACAATCTAGATATATGTCTCTGGCACCTACCTTTACAGTTCATTTCTTGACCTATTTTCTCCCATTTATCACGTGCCTTGCATCTATTTCGGTAGTCCTGATCGTTAACATCCCACAAACATCCCACATGAAAAAATCGCTTCTTGGGAATTAGTGTGTTGGCACATCACATTATCTGACGACCAAAGTGCACATATAGTGCGATTGCGCTAGTTACACATGTGTAGTTCGTTTCGTGCAAACACACCCCACTCATTTTTGTTACAAGCCGATGCTGTAAGTTTTCGCTATTTTTATTTATGAAAAAAATCGTTATAAGTTGTGTAATGAGAAGAAAATAATGAGCAAAGAACTATTTAAAGAACAAAGAAGTGTTGAGGCCAGAAGAAAAAAAAAACGGGGCCAAAATCACGGCGAGGAGTAATGCTAAAATACACTTTCGTCAACAGCCTTTAAAAAAATAGGCCATTGTACATTGGCAAAGGTCAGGCCAAAACCTTTGCTGAACCACGCGGGACGCGGAACAGACTTTAGCCTACATTCCTGTTTGAATTGTAACACAACGACAAACTGGAAGAGAGAAGAGAACAGAGAGAGAGAGAGAGAGAGGGTAATAAAAAAAAATAGTTTGTGGGCCAAAGTTTCAACGCTTGACTTATTGTTGGAGACGAATCGCGCGGGTTTTCCCTTCTACCAAAGCTAAAACAGAACTATTGCTGACGGCAACTCGGCAAGCTATGCTATCGGACTTGGCCGTGTATGTGTTGTGTGTGTGTGCGTGTCATCTTGAAGCTTGTCGTATGCGCAGTATGCATGAAACCGTTACACAAAGACGTGAGTTGAATACTGTTATATGTTGTTTTTTACGTTCTTCTTATGGATTCAATTGATAACTCCGAGAACAAGTTGTATTGGACAAACATGGGATACATTCGTGTGATTCTGTTATGCGACCATATGCTAGGAGCTAGGATATATTTTAGCAGGTATTTGTTATTTTTACTGTCATAAACTCAAATTGAACGAAAATTTGACCTCAGTGCAAAATTTAGGTTAGGCCGATGCTTCCCCTTTTTCTGGTATTTGTTATCGACATGTATTTGTTATCGACCCATGTGATAAATGGATCTTTTAATTTATATCCCAATTCTATGATGTTGATTTAAATCGAATGGAGCGGACCAAATAAAAATTACTCGCAATAAATATTTTGTTTACCTATATGTCTTTGTATTTTAAGTTAAGTCGGCTGCTCGTGTGACGTCATAGTCAATTTACTCCCTTTTTTTTTTAAAGAAAAGGATGTCGGTGCACGGTTTTTAGGTGGATTGAATTCGAGATGTCCACATAACATTGTTTACAGCTGGTAGTAATGGCGAATTCTGCTGCGCAAATCCGCCCTTTTCCCTTGATCTATCCATTCAGTATTAAAATTAATTTGTAGATTTTTTTTTTATGTTAAACATATACTTTAACTTGGATTTTTGTGAAGTATTTATTGGTCATATTTTTTTAAAGTGTTTCGTTGGATTACGAGGTACGTTATATTTACTTTGCCTTCATAATACGACTAGACCCACAACTAATAATCATTAGAAATCATTAGTACATATGTGTTTATGTTAAAGTATGATAAAAGGCACCCTTCAGACACTTCAGTCGTTCAGTATTGGCCATAAGGGGTGCGGTGGCAACTGGGGCAACAGCTATAGGCCCCGCAAGTAAAGGGGCCCTGCGTTTGGAGAGTTTGTTTTGTTACAAAAAATCCAAATGTTTGCTCATCTCCCCCTTCCAGCATTTGACACTTGCCCTACATACCCCGCTCACAGTTAAGACCGGCCCTGGGCGCCATTAATTTGACTATAAGCTTAGTACTCTTATCTCAGCGTTGTTCTTTGTCTTCAGGGCCGTCGCAAGTGTAAATCAAACCCCGAACACATATCCGAGCCCTTGAGGGTTGGCCCAAGTTATGATAAATGCGTCGGGGGGGGGGGGTCCTAAATTGTGTGGCTGCGACCCTGAGTAATTCTACCCATTCCTGCTTAGTGGAATTCTCTGTACTCGAATGTAGAATATTTGCTTTCAGTAGCAGGACACAGCAGTTGCACTACATTCATGCTGTGAGCGAGTCAGATGTGTTACTCCGCCAGCAACTGCACTTGTGGCCGGAATTGATTGTTACACCATATAAAGTGTAATTTTTTACCGCCACATTAGCGCGTGTGTAAATTTTAGATGATCTTACAACATTAACATATGTGCTCTTCACAGATGGACAAAATGTCAAATACCATTTGCTCATGTGTACTTTATAAATGGACAAAATGTCAAATACCATTTGCTCATGTGTACTTTATAAATGGACAAAATGTCAAATACCATTTGCTCATGTGTACTTTATAAATGGGCAAAATGTCAAATACCATTTGCTCATGTGTACTTTATAAATGGACAAAATGTCAAATACCATTTGCTCATGTGTACTTTATAAATGGGCAAAATGTCAAATACCATTTGCTCATGTGTACTTTATAAATGGACAAAATGTTACACCACATTGACATTTGCACTTTAAAGATGGGCAAAACTGTCACCATACCACATTAACATATGTGCACTTGATTGATGGACAGATCTATCAAGTGCACATTTTGCTCACTTTCATGCAACGGTTGAGGTTGACATAAATGTCACGGATGCACTTTTGAGCTGGACCCACTAATATCATAAACACATTTTCACACTGCATGCCCACTCAGCAGGCCAGCCATCATCTGGGTTTTATTGCAGCATAAAAACACATTAGTAATGTCTTTTTTACAAACTCGTGCATTAGACCGGGCTCACGTCTTGTTATTGTCACAATATTTTGTGACCGTTTTTTAAAGTGCGCTCTGGGGCTAACTTAAGAGACACTTCAAAAAATCTAAGAACAAAGTCAGCAGTGATGGTTATAACCATTGAATATATACATGTAATTTTAAAGTATTACAGATTTTCTTGCAATATTTTATAAAATGTTTGTCCTCTCATTTTACTAAAAGTTTTGAAGTTGGCAGCATGCTGACATACTGGGCAAGGAATCCTATTATAGGAAAATGTAGTCCAAGTATTATGTTTGTTTTTTTTTAACTTCTTATATTTTATATTTATCTAATCAACAGTCTTGTTCCAGCGGTCTATAATTGGAGATGATGTATTAGTTAATTTTTTTTTTCTGGATGACTCGAAAGTATTTGGGCCCCCATTGGTTTTTTTTTTTTGGTACAGGATGGCCAGTATGTGGGTCGATCGATGACTAAGCCAACCGGCAAGTGATACATTGACTTCGCCGCCGTGCCCATCTCGTTAAGGGGGGGGGGATATCTGTTTAAAAACTGCGACATAGAATTAACTGTTTTAACCATTTGGGTAAGTGTGGGACGAATGAATAATGGAGGTGCTTGGTATTCCTATGGGCCGTTCCATTCTATGGGGGGGGGGTCCGAAACACCCGTGCGGCAGTTACACAACGCCCGGGGGGAGGGGAGATTACCTTTGAAGATAAAATATTGAACTAAAGACTTAAAAAAAAAAAAGAAATGGGTCCCGTTGGGGAAAAAAAAGGGGGGGGGGTATTTACTGTTTGTACCTGGGACGGTACTGTATGTTTCTGGATTGGGAAGGGGGGTGATTGATATCCATAGACTGATGACGTCTTATACCCCACAGAATAACATCTCATTTTATTTTACCACTAGGTGGAGCCACAGAACTCTTCACAGTTTCATGCACGTTCTTTCCGATCCTATTTTTAGTTGTTGTTCCCCCCCCCCCCCCTCTAGGAATATGTTATCAGTAAATAAATAGCAAACCCCACGCTTTAATCGAAGGATACGTTTGGTTTTTACTATGAACTTTAATTTTACGCGAAAAACTTAATACTTTCCTTTGAGATGGATGATGAAAGCAAAGGTGATTCGTTACTTTGAATGACTTAATGAAGCTTACTTGTGATGTTATGTATATATTTTTAATTATTTACCGTTTTATTGATTTATTTTACCAGTTCAGTGTTTACCTCTTGTTGTTAACTAGTTTGCGAAAAGAAAACAGACAAACATAAAACCGCATTAACAGGTCACGAGTGCAGGTGCTCTGGTCCGTTTTTTCTGGGTCAAGGTCCGTGCTGACGTGGACCCCGCAAATACTCATTTACGGAGTCTTAAAATGTGCGTCTTACAATCTCTCTGTGTGTGTGGGGGGGGGGGTAGATGTGTGTGTTTCAAAATGTTTTATGTCGCCGTGGTTGTTGTCGTTATATCTGGTCGGTTGGATGACATCATCATGTGTCTGACTAAACGCTACTGCTGACGTGGTATCAGACACGGACTGCGGTCGTGTGCGTCTTGGTCAGAAATATCTGTGGTTTGATCAATGTTAATCAGGTCCGATCATAATGGGGGCGGGGAGGGGGGGGTGGAGATACCCTGATGTGTGTCGAGGGGGGGGGGAGTTCATGTCAATATAAAGTCAAAATTAAAAAAAGAAATCATCTCAACAAACGGACTAGTTCTGGTAATAGGTTTTAAAAGTCATTTGTTATTTTTTTCGGTAGGGGGAGGTGGGGGGGGGGGGAACTGGCGCATCCCATATAAATTTGTCTCGGAGCAATGATCGTCAGTGGGTGTTTAAATCGCTCGAGGAATTGGGCCTTACGCAATAGCCGTGAGTGAAGCGGACTGTGACTTTCAGGCAGTTGGTATTCCTCCCTCTCCCCTTTGAAAAAAAAAAAAAGTTGTGTCTGTGATAATTCATTAGACGGTCATCTCTTGAGCTATTTGATGGTCATCTCTTGAGCTTTTTAGATGGTCATCTCTTGAGCTTTTTAGATGGTCAGATCATGCGGTTTTAGATGGTCAGCCGCGTCGAAGATATTTGAACTGGTGTTGTAACTGGCGGGAGAAGGGAGCCGCTTACTCTTTGCCACCAGCCAGGGGCGGGACATCTGCCGGTCTTTAAGTACTTTCATCACTGGAATGTGGCACAATGTTCAGAGTCCGCCCGTCCAGGCGCCCACACAAACGCTAGCTACGCTTGAAATATTATCTCACCATCTTTCCTAGACGCCGATTCCCGGCTCTACCTCTTCTTGACCCCCCCTCCCCCCCCCCCCCAATGTCCTATTGTTCTTTGTAAAATGTCACAATTATCATAAGACATCACCATCTGACGAAGCAGTAATTACCATCTGACGAAGCAGTACTTTTAAAATTTTATTTTTTTAGATAATGGATTGGATTATTTAATTTAAAACTATATGCTAATAACTTTTTTCATGTGTACATTAACGATGAATCATTATTGTAACATTTTGACCCAGAAACGTCAATTAAAAAAAACAATACTCGATTAAAAAAAATATAGACGTTTGAAAACAAGACTCACAATTGAAGGAAACGTTTTCCTCGAATCCTAGCCCCTAGAAAACCCGTTTTTTTTCCTCCGTTTTATAAATTTGGCAGCGGACATACGTAAAAATTATAAAGTCCTATCAAAGTTCAACACAGTGCGCCATGACTGTGTTAAAAACCTACACCAGCAGCAGCCGAACTTATTTGGTGTAATTGCGCAGTTTTCTGTAACGAATTAACCGCAAGCCTGAGTGTGTGTGTTATCTGTGTGCGTGTGTGCTGCATCCACTGCCATGTAATAAATAATAACTCGCTGCTGTACGCACGCCCAGGGTCTATGGCGGATGGGATATTTTTAGACTCGGTGTGCTACAGCAGAATTAAAAAAATAAACAAACAAACAGCTGAGTGGTGCAGCTCTTACTGCAGTCTGTTTTGGTGGTGTTTTTATTTATTTTGTTGGCTTTCTATTGAGCCTGCTTCGGTTTGTTTTTTTTTTTTAAAAGTGGCGCACAGCATATGCCTCCCCGCCTCCCAATCCCCCCCTTCCCCCAAATCATGAGTGCGCACAGTATTGAGTTATTGCAAGACGTCATCATGTATAACAGAAACTGGTCTGATCAACAAGGCACGCCATGTTGTTGTGAACATTCATTTTTGATTTTTAAAACAATTAGGCTTGTCCTGGGCGCAAGCAGCAATAGGGCCGGCACCGCCGAGCTCTCTATCTTTAAATATATAGGTCAGCGGCCGGCACGGTATCGATCAATCTGTCAGCGCCACATCAGATCGAATCGCCCTACTAAATGTGTTATTATTTAGACTTTAGACTTTTTTTTTTTTAATAAAAGCGGAAAATGAAATTGTGAATTCGCACGTGTTAATTTGTTGTTGTTCAACGAGGAAGAAACTCACTTTGTAAAAAACAAACATGTTTATGAAAAATTGTAAGAAAACAATGTGTGTGTGACAAAGAAAGCGGAATATTTTTCAGGAGTTGTACGAATTTATATTCAAATTAACACGCTTGCATTTCACCTTGCCGCTCTATTGTGTTTACATATCATGTTGCTATGTATATTTTAATATCATTTAATCGGGTGTTCGGGATTAACCCGGATGAATGAAAACCTTCAGAAGTGTCGTGTTTACGTTTGTGAATCATCCTTGCAACATTTCCATCCAAGTCAAAATATTTTCCTTTGATTGCTTTCTCGTTTTCAGTTAAATTACATTTTTTTTTTCATTTTACTGAAATTCTCAGCTTTGTCGGTATATATATTATATATATATATTGGTCTGCATACCTGTTTTCGATATATATATCAGAGTTAAATCATTGAGTTTGGATGGTATATTTCAAATCTTAATTCAGTGTAGCTCCAGTGAGAGCAAAAGGCTCCTAACCATTGCAACCAATGTTCCCTCTGGTTCTCTGAAGGCTCTGTCCTTCTAGAGATATTGGCTTTGTAGAACTTTAGGCCTATTAAACAAAGTGTGTGTGTGGGGGGGGGGGCTAATATTGCCTCTGCCCCCCTCCGCCTAGGTTAGTGTTTCCCAAACTTTGGATATCCGTGTATCCCGTTTTTTTTTTTTTTTTAATTTTCGTAATAAAAAAAAACACTTTGCATAATGTTGTTCTGCTCATGGTTTCGCATCATTTCATTGTTTTTTTGTATTGTAGCCGACACTTTGGGGAACACTGGCCTAGTTGAACTCGGAGTAGTCACTGCAGTACCTTTTTCGGAAGCGTGCTTTTGACGACTGCTTGTCCTTTGTAATCGGTCCAATCATCTTTATAAATAATAGCGGTGTGGGTTATGCTTTAAATCGAAAGTAAACAATTAATAATACAACAGTATTTCAGTTTAAAAATCGTCAAACGTAAACAATAGTAATAAAAAACATGAAAAAATCGGATCTGTCCGAAACCAAAAATAACCTAGCCTACTCATCAAACCTAAGGGAATATAACTCTTTGCAAAAGTTTTGCAGGGTACAACTAGTTACAGAAATACTGTTGGTCCAGTGGGGAATGGGGGGGGGGGTTGAAAGAAAGAGCATATAAAAATAAATTGTATATATTCTGTGATAAGTAATTATTACATTTTTTTTTAGGCGATCCACTTTAAATGTGATCGCCAGCGACTCACACTTTGACAGCCACCGTGTTAGCCCAAGAACGTTTTAACACCCCGTGTTTTAATAGTCTCTCATGGTCACTATATAGAAATACATTCACTTGGTTTGATGTAAAAAAATAAAATAATAATTATCGTAAAGCCTGGTGTTTTATACTTGTTTAGAAATGTTGGAATTTCTATTAGGATACAGTCTGTTTGCTAATCTTCAACCAATTCAGTTAATTTTTCTTAAATGGCGCGTTTTAGAGATAGCACTTTGATAAGCAAAAAAAAAACAATAAGTGGTATCTGTGTTTTATAAGAAGAACTTCTCGGTTTTTTTCATTATCTCCTAATTTGACCTTTGACCACCTTCCCGAGTCTGTCAATAAGCTACTTAATTATTCATCTGCACGCACCTTTTGTATAGAAACTGTTAAACGAGTTCGGGGAAAGTTCAGGGTTCAAAGGGCGACTTGATAATCTTACGAGAGATCTCTATCGTTGATAACGTTACTGGACAAGTAGGTGATTTTTTTTTATGAAGGGTGCAGTGTGTGTGCACGTGTGTGTGTCTATAGCGTGCAGCCAGATTGAGCAGTTTCAATCAATAACTTATCTTCAATTTTTATTTGATGTCTTTTTCATTTTTTTGTTTGTTCGACTTGTTGTTTAGGGTTCTAATTATTTGTGAGATATGCCTGACTTACTTGCTAGAACTCTTTTAGGATAAAATAACCTTCGTAAACCAGTGTTCCGCGCCTGTTGGAGAAAATAACCTCTGTAGACCACAGCCCCGTAGCGTGAAAATTCTACAGCAGGGGCCATGCAATAGCAGGGGGGGGGGGCAGGTAATACATTTTAGTAAGTAGAACAAATAAGCAGAGGGGGCCAGACATAACGCAAGGGGGGCCCGGCCCCACTGCCCTCCGCACGCTACGGGCCTGGTAGACCAGTGTTCCACTCTTGTTTTAAATGTGACGCGAGTTAGCAATACAGATTGCGGAACATTAAAGACGTGCATTCACACACACAAATAGTAATAGTAATTATTACAAAATGGCAGCTTCTTAAGTATTTCTAATTTAGTGTGACTGTTATCTGTTTTATTTTTAGCCCAATATATTTTCGAGAAGTATGTTCAATATATATATATATATATATATATATATATATATATATATATATATATATATATATATATATATATTGCTGTCGAAATAGCACTTTCTAAAATGAAATACCCGGGTATACGGGGCAGTTCACCCATCCCTCCTTTTGGATACGCCTACTCATTGTGTTCAAATAAAGTGCGCGGCCGTTCGTTTCATTGTAGTCAGTAGACTGCTGCACTGTCACCTTGTACGTGACGTCACAACGAAGCCATGCTATAAATAGTTACAAATTCTGATCCTAGTATATGTACATGTATCGTTATATATATATATATATATATATATATATATATATATATATATAGTGTTGTGTGGGTTTACTTGCGTTTACTATACATGTTTCCATGACCGAAGAAAAACATAATAATTGTGTTATTCACGTAGAACTAAATTCACCGCCCCCCTTCTCCCCTTTCTACTTTTCTTTTTTTTTTTTAAGTAGACCAAAGAATGTAATCGACCTCCTGTTTACAGTTCATGTATCCAGGGCCGTAACACAGAAGGAAAGAGTCGATTACACACTTTTTTTTTTGCTGTTGTAATGCCGCTCGAATGAACAACCTGAACAAACAACTAGCCCTAAAAATGTATATATATATATATATATATATATATATATATATATATATATATATATATATATATAGTCTACATGAAGTATGCCTTTACATATGGGTCATAAGGTGAAAATGTCTCATGATTAAAATGCACGTGTGTCCAAGGGCAGTGCCGTAGTAAGGGCACCGGGGGTTGTGCGGCCGCACAGGTCGCCGAATTAGGAAGGGGCGCCGAAAGAGCGCTGCTAAGTTTTTTTTTGGTTGCACTTTTCAGATTATGGGGAGGGCGCCGAAAAAGATATATCTAGCACAGGGCGCCACATTAGCTAGCTACGTCTCGAATACGTAACGCCGAAAGATGCCGGTTATATTTTGTTTTTACATGGACAGTCGTGCCAGAAATGAATGGCAAGGACTAAAAATAATTCATCTGCATAGCGACGTGTGTGTCTAAACAAATTGGGTCAAAGTGTTTGTATTTTTTACTAAGTGACACTAATGTTTTTATAGGTTTTGTGGAGGCGAAGGGTTGTATCATGGATATCTAGATATAACACCAGGATAGACAACCAAACAAAATTTCATTCTAGCCGTGTACGGTTTAGGCTGACGCAAGGATTAAAGCCCAACAGACGGCATACAATAAAATGTGACTTTTTATGTCTAGTATAATATTTTTATTTTAAAAAAATGCTTTCTAAATACTTTCTACTAAAAATAATTGTCAATTTTTATTTTAACTACAATTTCTTGTAAATAAAATAACGCTATCAGGTGACTGGCTACGAACGCCATTTTGATTTGTTTACGTTTTGTCAGTCATTCGACTACACTAAAATGGACTCAGAATCTGATTATTTAGAGGAAAATAAACTTGATTTAAGTGACAAAGATGAAACTTGGGAGCTCATTACTTCTTCAGATGACTTTGAAGCTGAAAATATTAGTTTTAATTCAAGTTTTCAACACTTCCAAACTCACATGTGTAAGTATTGAACCAACATGCTCTGTCTTAATGATCTTTATGTTTATTTATTTATTCATTTATTTATTCTTTAGAACTTAAAATGTGGGAATAGTTATAAAATAAGAGAAAAGTATAAAGATTTATATTTTATTATATAAAGGTTTATGTATAAATATTATTTATTTAGTTCTCTACCGCTAGAATTACTGTTACTGTTTTATTTTTGTGTTATTGCCAATCAGCAGATTTTCGTAAACACAAAAAAAAAAAAAAAAAAACTGAAGTTTACATAATATTTACATATCTGTATTGATGATATTTTGTTTTCATCATTATAAAATAATTAATTGTAGCTCGATAAATAAGCTGAATTTTTTTTTTATTTATGGTTTTCTTTACATATTTTTTTATCCCCCAGATCATATGGCATGATGATATGAATGAATTGAATGACACATTACCAGAACCACCAAAGAATTTTCTACCTGAGAGGGATCCAGGCATTCAACAACTCGGAGGAGCTAAAACAAGGGAAGACATTAGGAAATTCTGCAATGCAGTGGCTTCTGGTCTACTAAATCACTATACAATGGACTTTGGGCCAGAGCTTTTATGTTTCGTGATAGATTGAAATCTATAATGAGCTTTCTAAAGGTGTCTAATCCTCAAACTGAAGACAAAACCAACAAGTTATGTAAAGTACATTTTTTCTTTAACTTTATTAGATTGTAATGTATAAAATTGTTTCAGCCTTACCAAGATATATCAATAGATTAAAGAATGATAAGAAATAAAGGTAGATATATTTTTAGGCAGTACATAAGGGATAAGCCGACTAAGTGGTGAATGAAGTTATGGGTATTAGCTGATTCTCTTTCTAGGTATACTTATGATTTTCATTTATATTTAGGTAAACAGGATAATGGGCCTTTTGGATTGGCATATGGGGTGGTAATGAAATTAATTAAATCTTTAGCTAAAGAGGGGTATAAATTATTAGTCGATAATTTTTATACTACTATACAATTATCTAAAGATCTATGGAATTTAGGGGTAGGAGCATGTGGAACTATTCTTAGGACATGTAAAGGTATTCTCCAATCTTTGAAAAATATAAAAGACTTTGAAAAAAAATCTAAAAGAGGGGATATGAGATGAGTTAGAAAGGGAGTTATTGACAGTACGATGGAGGGACAATAAAACTGTTTCGGTTATGTCCACTATGCATAATGCAAATGGATTTGGAACATTTAAATGACAGACTAAGTAAATGGGAAATTTTAGGAACTTACTGTTGACCAACCAACCATAATACAGGATTACAATAAATATATGGGGGGTGTAGATAAGAGTGACCAGTTGATAAATAAATATAATGTTCTATGAAAAATTATCATAAGCTGGTATAATAGTTACACTAATCTTGTAAAATATTTTTAGCAAAGTTATAAAAATTGAGCTTTGTTGTTATCAATAGACATTAGAATGTTAGTTTTTATAACTTAGATTTATATTTTTGACTTTTTCTTGTTGCATGGTCAATGTTGATCCCAGCAGATTTTTGGTCCTTTTTCTGTTAAAACACATCATTTTTAGAAATTTTAAAATATCTTTTGTATCTGATTATAATGTCTTCAAAAATATCTTACACACAGAGAATTGAATGTAGTTTAATAAAAAGTAACTTTTATTGAAATGAATCATAATGAATTTTTTTTTTTCTTCTTTGTGTTTGTGAATTGTTTAATTTATTTATTTTTGTTTATTTTTTTCATCTAAACTTTTTAAAAATAATAAAATACTTGCATAATAATATCACTTTGAAACATATATTGTTAAAAAGCCCTTTCAATTTACTACATTTTCATATATATACTATAATAACATAATTTTTAAAATAAAAGCTTTAGAGAAATATTAGTCGATAAAAATTTTAAAGACATTGACGAATTAAGATTGAAAAAGCTGGATGTTTTTTTTAACAATGTCAACAGAGGAGGGCTATTGAAGCCATCTGAGTACACCTTCTCTTCTTGCCTACTAAATTGGAAAGTATTCAATTCATTGAAAAGATCAGCAAGTAGTCTGAAACTATTTCTAGAACAAACAAATAAAAAAAAATGTTTAAATTGTTGATAGAGTAACAATTGATGAGTCATTGCTGATTGAAGAAATTATTTTTTTATTTCAATCATAATTTAAAAGAACTTATTTCTTAATTGTTCGTCTAAAAATTATGTTTAGCAATTGAATGAGACCGTTCATGAAAAACCAATGAAAAAACGAAAAATAATTAAATTGACAAAATAAAGATTTTAAATTTAAAAATTTGTTATTAAAAGTTTTCAAACTTTAATTGCGTTTGTGTTTATTTCATAAAAACATAAGTACCAAATATACAAAACTGCTATTAAACATGAAGACTAACGCTAAACACTTGATTGTGTGTCAGCCTAAACCGTATTTTTTAAAATATTGGTTGTCCTTCCTGATGCTATATCTAGATTTCCATGGGTTGTATGTACACACAGTAACCTAGTTAAGGATTATATCTGCAGTAACCAAATTAAGGATTATATATATGCAATAACCAAATTAAGAATTATATATGCAATAACCAAATTAAGAATTATATCTGCAATAACCAAATTAAGGATTATATCTGCAGTAACCAAATTAAGGATTATATCTGCAGTAACCAAATTAAGGATTATATCTTCAATAACCAAATTAAGAATTGTATATGCAATAACCAAATTAAGGATTATATCTGCAGTAACCAAATTAAGGATTATATCTGCAGTAACCAAATTAAGGATTATATCTGCAGTAACCAAATTAAGGATTATATCTGCAATAATCAAATTAAGAATTATATATGCAATAACCAAATTAAGGATTATATCTGCAATAACCAAATTAAGGATTATATCTGCAGTAACCAAATTAAGGATTATATCTGCAATAACCAAATTAAGAATTATATATGCAATAACCAAATTAAGGATTATATCTGCAATAACCAAATTAAGGATTATATCTGCAGTAACCAAATTAAGGATTATATCTGCAGTAACCAAATTAAGAATTATATATGCAATAACCAAATTTAGGTCTGCTGTAACCAAGTTGAGGATTATATCTGCAGTAAGCTAATTAAGGATTTTTTTCTGCAGTAACATAGTTATGGATTATACCTGCAGTAACAGTTCATCTTTTCCTTCACGCCACTATATCCTCGCCTATAGTTAAGGATATTAATATGCTTGTAAACGGCTTACCGATTGGATGCTGTGTGTTCAGAGGGCCCCCTGTTAGTAGAAATGGTCATGCACCCCCCCCCCCCCCAATATTTGCTGACGGCAGCCCTTCCCTTAAAAAGTGGACCGCCGTTGTAATACTAGGTGATGATATATTTGTTCGTGTACTTTGTTAATAAATAAAAAAAGGGGCGTGGTTGAATGAATGTCTCGGTACGTCAAGAGTCAAGATAATTCAGGCGTGACTGGGCGGGAAAGAAAAAAATGTAACAATGACCCCCCCCCGCCCCCACCATTTCCTCCCACCATCATTTGATAACGCACGTAACCTTGGGCTTAATCAGGCCCGTAGCCGCCCCCCCCCCGCGTTTTGTCTGGCCCCCCTCTACTTATTTGTTCTACTTAGTAAAATGTATTACCCCCCTCCTCCCCCCTCCTCCCCCACCGCTATTGCCTGGCCCCTGCTGTAGAATTTTCACGCTACTGGGCTGGACTTAATGTTGCAGGTAAAAGGCGAAAATCCATATTAGTGTTCAGTCAGTCGAACGTGCCATCCTCTTTCACGATTCTGATGGGGTGGGTGGTGGTGGTGGGGGGGGGGAGAAGGGGACATCCGCCATTAAGCTGTTCGGCTTGCTGCGACCCACATTAAAAAAAAACAAGGTATCCGCTTTCACATTTGTTCGCGAATCGATAGTGTGTCGCCACACGCGCGCGCTTTTGGGAATCACCGACGTTAGCCGAAACCTCGAAGACGGAGTAAATCAAGCGTAACTATGTTTAGTATAAGAAGTCACTGTTCAATGAAAGTCGGCCATCATCACACTATACCCCCGACTGTTGCTTGCGAAGCGAGACTGTGGTCAGTTGTTTTTTTTTTCCTGTTTTAGTTTTTTTATTTTTATTAACTTTTAATTAGCTACACTTTCTGGCTGAGTTTGTCTTCAAATTTTATAACCCACTTTTTGATCTAATTTAACTAGAATGCTCACATTCGGACATGCACATTTACATTTTGTGGTTTAAGCCAAAAGTGCTGGCTTGATGTGAATGCATTCAGTCCCCCCCCCACTCATTGAAATATTCATTGGTAATACGATACTAGCTCTGGTAGTCAATTCTTTTGATATGTGGTAGGCCGGGAATTTGATGCGGGCATGACGTTTGTTTTTAAAATCCGTAACGCAGGGTTTATGAATACACGAAGTTGAGTGGTCTATAAATGGTACACATACTGTTCAGTACCGATGTTGAAGACGTATTTAAGAACTGACAATCTGTATTGTTTATACTAGCCCCCCGTTACTATGGGCCCTCGGAAAAGCAAATACGTCAGGAGGCCCCATTACGGGCCACGAACAAATTTTGGAAGTGGTGGTGGAAGGGGAGGGGGGGGTTCTAAGACGACCATTCAGAGGCATGGGTCCCGGGCCTGTCCCATGCGTTAAAACGACATGGTTTGGAAGATTGGGGGGGGGGGTTAGGGACTGTTTTCTTTAGCGCTTGTGCACGTATGTGAGTATGTGTGTGTGTGTGTATGTCTCTAAAAGAGCGGCTGTGGTGGGGAATATTGGCTCGTTAGACTTTCCAAATTAAGCGCCAACTGTTCAATTATGAACTTTTGTTTTACCAAACTATATTCTTTTTTTTTCTTCTTTTACAACTTTACAGGCAACATCTATAAAGTTCGTCCCGCGGAGTTCCTAGAAAACATCATCGCAACGAGTGTGTCGCCGCCGCTCATCAGATTGTGATAGATTGCTGCTACATACCACTCCCATTTTTTTTTTGGCGGGAAATCGTCATAAGCCTTTATTTTTTTTATTTATTTGTTCTGTGAAAGAACCAGCCGATGATTGAAAAAAAATACAAAAAGGTTCGACCTAGTGGCACGCTGGGATAGATTAGTTTGACCCTTGGATGAGAATGTGGATCAACACACACATTTTCATTATGTGCACTTGAGAAAGCCCAACCGCCTGGAATCGTATACCTCATCATAAGCTTTTAAAAACAAAGTGAGTTATTCGTATTTATTTTTTTTCAAATTGGCGTGGAGGATTAGTGTAGATCACCTCCCGACCTTTGACCTTAGCCTCCCTAAAGGATGGAGTTCATGTACTGTATCCCTGATCTGGAGCTGTTCATTGACAAAACCATCAAAAAGTGCCTCCTGGAGTACGACCTGGACGCCAACGACACCGAGGCCGTCCTCGACGACATGGAGAAGGCCTGGCCCCGGACCCCGCCCCCCAGGGACTCCGAGAAGAGCGGCGCCGCCGCCGCCTTCAAAGACTGCAACGACAACACCACCGAGATGGCTCAGAGGCAGAAGCGGCGGTCGCCGACCGGAAGCTCGAGGCCGGACGACGACGCAGTCGGCGCGCGCTTCGCCGCCTGGTCTGACTCTACCGCCACCGCCTACATCGGTAACGAAGTGTCGGAAATTTTGGCGGGCGCGGACAAATCTCGGCCCGATTCATCGCCATCGTCTTCTTCATCATCATCTTCTTGCGGCGGCGTTGAAAGGCCCCGCAGGCAGGAGGTGGATTACAAGGCGCCCGGAGCGGCTAACGCGAAAAAAACTGGTGGCTCCCTCGGCGGAGACAGTGACCGGAGCGGCAGCTCCAGCCCGGATGTTGGTGACGGGAAAGTTGTACCACACAAGGTACGTTGAACTCTTTTTTTTTTTTAATTTTACGTTATGTATATAATTGTACGTTTTCACTTATGAAAGAAAGTCAGTGAGCTAGAGGAATGAAGGGTTGGTACATTGTAAAGCAAAAGCATCTATATCATTTCTTTCGGTTTTATATGCTCTTACCCCATTTATTGTTCACAAAGATCTTTGAAAATATTCACTAGATATTAAAACTAATTCACTGAGCAACCCCCCCCCCCCATCCCTACTCAAGCCACCGGAAGGTGCTGCAGTTGTCATGGAACTACAACGATTAAAAGTGAATATACTTTTTTTTTTTACAATGATTAGTGCTAGCATGGGGGCCCATTAGTCGTTGGGGGGTGGGGCCCTGGATGTTAGCCGTAGGTTTCCCAATTCTTGCTCCGCTGACTACCTTTCGAGCCACTCCATGTTTTTTTTTCTTTCTTAGTAAATAAGGAACTGTGCCCCCCCTCCTTACGCGCTCTAAGCCCGCTATATTTCTTGAGTCCTGCCATGAAGTTAGTATGCGTCCACATCTCTAATAGATACATTTGATCGTATACATGTATTATCAACTGTAAAAGTGCAGGAGCACAGCCGCAGTGTGAGCGAGCACCCTTTTGAGGTCAATGACCTACATTGCTCGCTCTCTGTTTCACCCCGTTTAACCCACGCCATGGCTGCCCGTGCTATGGCCTACATTTGAAGCAAATAAATACAAATAAAAAAAAACCCAAGATGAGTGAAAGGGAATGAAAAGGGGAAAATAGAACCGCCTGTTATCGGTTCGTGTGTCCGTATGCGGTTGTTGGGGGAGGTTGGGGGGGGGGGTCTTTCTTTAAAAAAATAGTTTTTAACTTCCTTCTGTAACATATTTTTTTTTTATTTCTTGAAATTTTTGGGGTAAAAATATTTTTGACGATAGAGGAGGGTCAGAGGTTAAATATAAACAAAGAAAGGTGTGACCTTTTCACCTGACAGCCTTTAATGCTGACCTATATATATTTTTTGTGTGTGTTTAGCTTAAAACTGTTGACGACTTCCATCAAAATCCTACTACCTGATATTTCAATTGGACGTGTACTATTGCTGTCCACAACACGTGTGAAATTAAATTGTCTGCACTTTGTTCTATACACGTCTAGTTAACAGTGCGAGATGATTTTTTTACAAAATAATGTTTGCATGTGAGATTTATCCTGTACGTTTATCTTTTAGTCTTACAGTAGCAAATGTGTGAAAGATGAGTTTTGGAATGGCTCTCGGGTGTGGGATGAGGTTGAGAGTAACATCGGCTGGTTGTAGGTCCCCCGGTTCGAATCTCAGCGCCGCCCGTCCTATCTGGCAGCGCTACAGTAGGTATGAAATGAATGGTTGCGGGGTTTTGAATAAGGATTCGGTGGAGACAGAGAATTGGTTTTAAGTTCGAGCCCAGCGATATACCTGCGGTTGTTTAATACTTATTTCAATCGTTCTTAAAATTGACTGGCCCCACCCCTTTCTCCCATCTCCCCCCCTTTTTTTCTCCCGCCCCCTTCCATCAACACCCTTAACTACTATATAAACAATGTGTGTGTGTGATATGTATCGCCTCTTTCCCTCTCTCTTTCACACGGCCGTCTCGTGCCACTTTATTTTTTATATAGAAGTTGTTTACCCTACATTGAACTTAAACCCTTTTATATCTCTCCACGTCATCGGCCTAATCGATTTTTATTTTTAAATAAACAAGTACTCGGAGTACTTGGCCTCTTAAAATTTTTGTCCGATTTAAAGTAAAAAAAATTGAGTGCATGAGGACATTTCAAGATTGACTTAAAGCTACAGCTATTATCACTAGCTGAACATTTATGTGTGTGTGAATATGCACATATATATATATATATATATATCTGTGTGTGTGTGTGTGTGTGTGTGTGTAGATATAGATACAGATATATATATATATATATATATATATATATATATATATATATATATATACAGTGGATTCCCTTAATTGGTACAGCCGCTTCTTTGGGACAAATCTCAAGGTTGAACCAAACCAAGAAGCCAATGGTAATGTGTATGCTTTAATTGGGACAAAAAGCCTCGGTCCCGATGATAACCCGATTAAGCGGAATCGACTGAGAGATATATATATATATATATATATATATATATATATATATATATATGTATATATATATATATATACATAAGTAGCAAACCTTTTAACTTAATTTGTATTCTATTGAAACCTTTTTTTTTATTTTAATATTCATTTGGGGTTGTTTTTGTATTTTTTAAAATAAACCCTTGGTAAATTCAGTTATACATTTCTTCCCGCTGTCACAGAGATGCAAAAAGCTATCGGATCATGGAATCCAGAACTTAGGCCTAAATCAAAAAAAATCCTAGTAGGACTTTCTGATACCAACAGAACCACTGGCCCAGTTTGAGTGATCCCTTTTTTTTTATATGTCCAAACCAGATGGAAAGTGCTTATGAGTAATTCTGATTGTAATAAAGTTACTTTATTTTCTTTTTTTTTATTTTATTCTTTATTCGTCTTACCCTTGATTTATATTTTTTTAACCCATTGGCTACATTTATTTATTAATATAGAATCTTGCTAACGCTACTTGTGCCAAAAAATAAGATGCTTCTAATCTTTAGTTTAACTTTATTGTTACAAGTATGAAGTGACGTCAAATAACATATATATAGCTAACCGTACCCTTCAAAACCTTTGCATTAGAGTTATATCCCCTTAGGCTTGATCAGGTTGGCTAAGGTTATCTTTTTGCTACAATAAGATCCGATTTTTTCATGATTATAGTTTTAGACTAGAATACTGTTGTCAAAGTCCCAAATCGCTTAGGAGATAACCCAAGTGACTCAGGACGCCCCAAGAGTTGGTTTTTTCCTTTCAGAGGCCCTCCATTCTCCTCTTGACCTTTTCACAGAGTGCCATCAGTTCTTAGCGATCATACAAGCTATATTGTTGCTTTTTTTTGTTGGCCCCTCATTTTCCCTTAATAGTGAAGTTACAATCGGCTGCAACATGCACTGAACCCGGGGGTGTGCGAACTTTTTTGTTGAATTCAAACTTCGGACCACAATGGGTTCTTAAAATCCTGACGGACATTAGAGCAGTAGGAATATGAGTGATGATATAAACATGTGATTAAAATGAAATGCTGACGTCATGGATATGAACTGAGCTCTGGTTAAGTTCCATTTGAGCCGCTGGAAGTTCCATCAGGGAAAATGTTCCTGATTACGCTCTTTATCACCATCAAATTGAATGAACACCCTTTTAGTGGAGGCACTCATGGTTTATAGTAATATATTTAAGTGTTAATCCAGGACATGATTAAAAAAACAACAGATGTAATAGTGTATAATGATATAGATATCTATTCTCATTGCTCCGGTGGTGCGCTTTGAATCGAGAATTTATCCCGTAGGACCAGCGCACAGAGCTAAATTTACTATTGAAAGTCAGTCGACTTTGTGACGTAATATCAGCAGAGTTGCAGAGAAGAATGAGTGGCCATACTAGTAATGGTCGATTTGTAAATAAATTATTTAATGCTCATGTTTCTTGAATCCACATATCAGCTTTAGTGAATTCCGTAGGGTATTAAAAATTATTAGAAGTACCTCTGCAAAACATTTGGCATAGAGTTGATATCCCCTTAGCCTTGATTCTTCGGGAGGCGAGGTTATTTTTTGGTTTCGGGCAGATCCGATTTTTTTTCATGATTGTATTTTGAACTGGGATACTGTTGTATTTATTCCTTACTTTCGATTTAAATTCGCAGCGCCCAAATCCTACACATTATATTATATTAATACAAAAAGAATATTCCTCAATGATCTAATTTTATGTTTTATTCTGACAGCCAGCCAAACTCAACCGCTCAGACTTCAGCAGCGAGACTTTGAGGCCAATAACCAGAATGAGGAAGGCCAGGTTACAAAGACCCGTTGTTTGAACTGTTTACAAAAACTATAACCCAGAGCCCAAAGATGACAGTGCAGTGCCGAAGCAACCTGGATATCCGGGCCTTCTGCGGTCAATCTCCACACACAAATATATATAAGACAGAACAGGGCTCAACGCCCTGAGAGACCAGAATGAAAAAAGACTAGCACGCGAGGCAGCCTATCTGCGTCCACAAGCAGTGAGCTGATGCCTTCTGGGCACAGGGAAGTGCAGGAAGAAGAGAATGTGCCACAGGGGGCATCATCGCACTCCCCATTGCCACTTCACCAGGGTCCACTGGATGGCATACACAAAAGACTGAGCCCAGACAAAAGTACAGGGGAGTGCCTCATACCCTAACATCAAGCCACAGAGATGGGCTTTCAATCCGTGAGAGACAGAAGCTTGGATCACGCAGAAAGGTTTCTAAAGTGAACAGTCTCTCCAATACCTCCCCAGCTGAGTCTGTTGTAATCTGACTTGGAGATTTCACTAAGAAATGAAACTCCCTTCTCCAGCACCCCTTCATCACACTTCAAATGACTCCAGAGGAAATGAACAGCAGCGCTTCCCTGAAGTCCCGCAGTTTTCATTTTATCCCAATGCCATAAGCTTAATAATCATGTTGACAGACATCCCAAAAAGTTTCCCACACTCTCGTTCTTTGACCAGGGATCCAGGATAGCACTGGATAATTGCAGAGGAGCTGCAGTGTGAGACGTAAGATCTGTCCCCATAAGCCTGTCATCCTGAGTGAATGCTCCAATGGTGCAAAGTGGTAAATCCCGATGAAGTCAGATCTTACACGACCCATTATCCATGGCCCACAAGATTTAGAACACTAAATCAGATTATCCTCAGTATTTCCTGGCAATGACAGGGTTAACCATTCTGCAAAGCTTCGAGTCAGGCAGTCAAAGCGTTCCACTCATCACACCCACTGATTGTTCGAAATGACCGCTCACATGAGAATTCATTCCTTAAACTACTACTCTGAAAATAGTTCTTACGAGAATGAAGAAATGGCAATTCGGAAATACATCAGCCGCAGGATTTAAGTTTGAAACCGAAAGAACGCACAGCTAGGGGATCCATGGATAAGATTTACCCTTGAGCCTACTCTTCTCTGGGATCCAACATCGCCCAGTCCTGGCCACTTAAACAGGGGGGTTACTTTTCTAGACCTAACTCTCAGCTCATTGCTGAAGCCACATTGACCGCTGAACACAGAGTCTCAGGTCTGCAAAGGAAAATCTGCATCCCCTGCAGCTTGTCCCTGACAGCAGGCAGCACTTTGCTTCTCATCCTCACTGTGGACTTCCGGGAAGGGGGAGAGAACTGGAGCCAGTACATAGTAAGGATTAAAATCGTCTCACTAGCTTGTGGATCCCAAAATTTTGAGGGTCATGATGATGGCGGATGCTTTGGCACAGGTGGATCCGAGGCTCCGGCAGTCCGGAGGTTAACAAAAAAAGGGGAGCTCACCTGCAATAAATGACTTTTTCGCTTTACTTGAATATTGTCTGTGTGTTTCACAATAGCAGGTGTTATATCTGTTCACAAATGGCATGATATTAAAAAGTGGAGTATCCCCCAGTAATAATTTTCTTTTGTCCATACCCCCTGATCTGACCTCTTCAGTTTCAATAAAAGTCTGAGACTTTTTTTTGTATATGCCTCATATATTTTGAGTTGTTATTCCTATGTAGCGTAAAAAAGGAATAACAGCTCATCAAACTCATTCCAATAATTTATAAATGATGTAGTCATTTTTTTCAGTATGTATAAATTTATCACATCTCATTTGTTTCAGATATTCAATCAGAATTGAGATATTCAATTCTCTGCCATTTTGTTTTTATGTTTTAAACTTAGAAAATCTTTATCCAACTTGTGTATGGCAGATAACAATTTCAAATTCCACATTATGTCCTTATCAGCTGAGCTGGCTTTTTTTTTTTAGCTGACAGATGACCATTGGGACTCTGCCTGCATTACCATATCAGACAAAAAAATGTTTTCAGTAGGCTGGCATTTGTTTACAGTAATTGGCTGCTTTATTTTAGTAATTGGCTGAATTATTACAGTAATAGCTTTTCTTTTTTTATCCTTTGTTATTCCCTGTGTCTGTCAGATTTAAACAGATACTAGAATAATGCAAGCAGTTACAATTTTAATAACCACTTCTTCATCAGTTTGGATGAAAAACTTTATAGTTTAAATGGAAAACACATTAAATTTTTTATTGAGTGATGTTGATGTGAATATTTTATGACTTTTCCCTGTAAAAATAATAATGCAGCTCTAAAAGAAAATTGTGGTGAAATTTTACTACAGTGTAAGCCTCTATATTTTTCACAATTTGGATAAAGTAGGTTTGAAAACTGTAAAATATCTCACAGATATAATGGTTTTTTTAGTTTTAAAACAAATCTTCTGCATTGATGCATTAATCTTTCATTGATTGAAAATCTCACATAAATAAGGTTTTTTTTTTAAGTTTCAAAAAAAAAGCCATCTTAAAGAAATAATTAAGCCATTTGATGCACTGATCTTTCATTGGTTGAATCTGATCATCTGCTGAAAATCAGTGATGACTTGAAAAGTTGATTGGTTAATTTTTGCTTCCTTGACTCTAACGTTTGTTTTGTGCGTAATATCTATCAAACTATGAAATCTTTCACTTTAACAGTATCTTTTTAAAAGACATGCTAAGAATTTACAAAAACAAAACAACTTTGCCTAAACTATACAACTTCAAGTAATATCAGTTTTAACTGAAGACATGTCATTATAAACATGAAAAAAAAAAATTGGACAAGTTAAGAAAGACTAAATTTCAAGTCAGTGTCTCATTACTGTAAGTTAATGTGTGTATTAAATTAAAAATGTAGTTTAATTTTTATTTTTATGTAGATCATGTAATGTTTATTTATACTTATAGTTTTGACTATCAGCTTGCACCAATATCTCAAATAATTTTTTTTTTGGTCGTTGTAAGTTGATATGTACTATGTAGGACGAAATTTAATTAAAATAAATATCTCCAGAATGAAAGTGCAATTGAATACTAATTTCACCATCTAAAATAAATATCTCCAGAATGAAAGTAATTGAAATGACTAATTTAGGCTTCAGACCTTTTTTTTTTTTGTAGTGTTTTAGTGGAAATAAAACGAAGGACATTTCAGTCTGAACGCATTTGGAGTCTCAAGTAAATTGGTATTAAATGAAGACAATTGTAACAATTCCAACCAGAGTGCGAAGCCTGTAAGCGACAATTGGGTCTTGGTGAACTTTCTATGTTTTTGGGAGCCTCAGGCAAAATTATATCGGGTGCTCAAGCCAACGTAAAAATGCTGTCAAAGCTGCCACTTGCAAATCTCCTGGCCCCTAATCATAAGTTAGTGAACATGTTAGTGTCATGCTAGACATTTTAGGGTGATCTAGCAAAATAAAAATGTCTGATTGGGGGGGTGTCCCCTTAGAATATGTAGCCCAAAGTAGCTTTCTTCTTTACCCCCAACCATAAAAACAGCTCTGATATTTACAATGGAGGTCCTTCCCCCCTCCAACCCACATCGGATTATTCTGAAGAGCCTGCATTCATCATTTTACTTCATTATACATACCTTCAGGTTGCTTGTAACATGTACATTTTTAATACAGGATATTCTCATCATTTTTGGAGTATATGTTATGTACATTTGTTTTATGGTGATTTTCACTTTTGAGTTTACCTCTGGTAATCGTAATACATTTTTATTATAATTTTTTTTAAAATTCTGATGCTCAGATGTATTAGTGGTAATAAACCGCTTGTTATAACATGGGCAAAAAAAAAAAATATATATATTTTATATATTAAACGCATATAAAAATTAAATGTATGTAAATAATACAAGTTGTGCAACATTGTGTTCTTTGCTTAATTTCTACAAGATGTTGTATGAGAATAATTAAGGTGAATATTTTTTTTTTAAAACATAATATTCTATTGATTCTGTATATTGTCAGAGACTAAAAATATATTGAGCATACTTGATATCTCGATATTTGTTTTTTGTTTTGTTTTAACTTTAAGCCTCTCCCCCCCCCCCAAAACAAAAAAAAATAATAATAAAAATAAAGGAAACATCTTTTATTTCTGCTGATTTCTTAGTGTTGTCTCATTTCTAGTCATAATTTATTTATTCTTACATAGATTTTTTTTTTTAGACATAAAATAATCTTAGTGTAACTTTAATACACCTATCCAGGAGTCTGGCTTAGGCAGGGCTTGGTGATTGCAAATTAAGAAACCTCTTCCACCATCAATCCAAATGTATGGATCCCATTTTCTGAGATAAATGGAAATGCATGCACTTATAGAGGACCTAAAAAAAAATATGAGGTTTGGTTGCTTAAGTCACTTCTGATGCTTTCACTTCCTGGTCGTATTGCGGTACATTGGCTCTCTAAACTTTATGTGACTCCCCCCCTTTACAAATCAGCTTCGCCACCCACACTTTAAGAGAACTACTGTTATAGTACATTCTTTTACCCCTCGATGGGGCCCTCACAAAGCACGGGGCATCTGATAAGTTTTCAGGTTCATCAATGACTTGTTTGATTTTTAATATTCTGAGAAAGAAGAAAAAAAAAATATTGTTACAAGTGGAACTGTAACACATTTTGATTGGTTGGAATGTTTCCTCGACATGTCGGAACAATATATAGGCAGGGGTGGGCAAACTTTTTCTTCGGAGGGCCACATTGAAAAATTGGATTTTTATCGGCAGGCTGCATATTTATATATTGTCTACATAATTACAATTTAAAAACGTAGAAAAATATGAAGTAAAGATAATTTGTCATTTTATTTCACATTCACACTCTCTTATACATGCAGATTACATTTTAAAATACAAACTTAATTCAGCTGCTAATTTAGTAATAAGACTTTACCTAATCATAATTATTTCAAGAAAAGAACTGACTTGAACATTTCCTTCAGGTCATAATCTGCTTGTAGGTCAAGCAGCTCTTAACTAATATTCTGGGGCAATAAAACTGATTTAATATCATTAGATTCAAATCAAATAGTCGGAATAAAATTTAAAAAAAAAATATAGCAAAATCAAAGAGAATCAACATCGACATAGGATTGTAAATGGTACATGCAAACGGGCGGCATAATATATACTCTGACAGGCCGTAGTTTGCCCACACCTGATCTATAGGGAGCGGAGAAAAAAAAAAAGCAAATCTCTTCTTTCTTTAAATGTTGTCTTTTGACTGTCTTCACTTGCCATTCCCTCAACCAGGCCACAGCTCATCCGATATATCCACAATAGTGTGTGTGTGTAGGGGTGGGGGGTGATCGGGGCTAAAGACTGAAAAGAAAAATGTGGGTTCTGTAAAGATCGCTGCTCTAAAAATCTTGGGCCCCCTGTATAATATTTGATAACTAGGGGCCCTCTACCCCCCCTCCACCCCAACTGCTTAAGTAATTTGAGGTTACAGCTAAAAACTTTGATAACCGGGTTTTCCTATCCTTAAGACAAGCCATGCTCTTCATCGGAGGCGTACCTAGGGCTACCTAGGCCTCCCAGTGGGCCCCAGCTTGAGGGCCCCCAAAACATTTTTTTCGCATTAAATATTAAGTACATTATCTTATGTCATGGTGTCCAATGTCAAAATTCAGGGGCCCCAAAGAGGCCAAGCCCCCTGGGCCCCAGAATCCCTTGGTTTGGCACTGCTCTTCATGCAACACGATACCATGAGTTTCTATGGAAAAATATTCACTCAGTATTCTTTTTCACATTACGTAACGCCTTTGTGATTAAGAAAAGGGGGAGAGGGAGAGAGAGAGAGTGAAGTGTGACATCGAATCAAACTTTCAATCACTACTGACTTCCAGAGGCGTACCTACAGCCCCGTAGCGTGAACTTTTTTACAGGAGGGGCAGGGCATTCTACAGCAGGGGCCTGGCAGTGGGAGCAGGGGGGGCAGGTAATACATTTTACTAAGTAGAACAAATAAGCAGGGGGGCCAGACAAAACGCAGGGGGGACCCGGCCCCCCTACCCCCCCCGCACTCTACGGGCCTGCATACCTAGGGAAGGGTTGTGGGAGGGGGTCCTAATTCGAAAGTCCCCCCGGGCCTCAGCTTGGGGGGGGCGAAATTATTTTTTTTACATTAAATATGGTGTCGAATGTCACAATGCAAGGGCCCCCAAATCCCTAGGATCGGCACTACTGACTTCTATATTAATATATACATCACTGAAAAACCCTATTCCTATAGAATCTATCCTATAGATCAGTGACCTCTTATAACTCTCCGCTGTAGGAATCCTGTTTAGTCTCAGTAACCTTTGGCCTTTCTCAAATTGTCTGTATGTACATAAACAAGAAAGTTAGTAATTTACATTAATTTTTTAAATATAAATTTGTGATAATAATAAACGACAGTACGCCCATCAAACTGACTGATATTGAGATGCAGTAATTTATAATAATTTTATATGTTTTTTTTTAGCTAAATCTATTTTTAATAACTTTCAAGACTTTGACTTTAAAACTTTAATTAAAAAATCGCAAAATTCCTATGACCTATTAAGGCTATTATACTATAAATAGGTCCTATTTAAATAATTATTAATATTAAGTAAAATGATTACTATAAAAAAGTATGTTAGTTTTCTGTTTAAAGCTTGTTTTTCCATATTCTGCTTATGTCCTAAGATAAAAACAATCAATGGACCTATTTACTAATGTAAAGAGTGCTTTTGATTTTTAGAATGAAGACTTTCTTGATGTCAAGAAACTGAAATGCGCTTATCCACAGATAGAAAGGGTTTGCTGGATAATATTGTTACAAATATGCAAACACGCCTGTTGGCTTAATAACATGCGGCTGTTAAGTGACCCACCAGAATCAAGGTGTAATGTAATGTAAATACATATAGTAAAATCTTGTCTGGGAATAGAAGTAGTAATCTATAGGACAGGCTAAACTAGTCAAGACGCGAATCTGCATTTTTTTTTTCCCGGATGACGTCAATAGATATTTCTCCACACCCTAACACTGTCAACCTGAACCTCCTATCCCCTAACCCCTAACCCTTTTTGTTTCACGGGAGAGAGGTTTCTGGTAACATCAAGACGTAATTCGCAGATTTTTTTCCGGATTACGTCAATAGATATTTCTCCACACTCCAATACTGTCCCTAACCCTATCCCTAACCCCTAATGCTAACCCTAATATAATTGTTTGGTACCCGAAAAAAAAATGAGAAATAATAGAATGGCTCTTGATGTAATCGTAGGCCACTGCATTAGATAGCTTTGCGGTAAAGGGGACTGATTCACTTTATAAACTGAAGTCAAAAGTTTCAAATTAGCAAGTATATTTTGTTGCAAATTTATATAAAAATATATGTACGATATGTTTGCTTTCTTTCACATAGTGTGTAAATATACAATTACTATTATAAAGAATTTATCCAGATTGCTGATAAGCATTGACGGGTGAAATGTTATATGTCATGTAATGGATGAAATTGATTTTTTCATGCAAACTTTATGATGGCGTGAATTAGGCACCAATTATTTACCCTAACAAACTCCATCTCACCAATGGGGTCATTGGTATATTCACAAGAAATGTTTAAAGTGTCATATAGCAGCCCATCTTCCCATGGTCAACTGTATGTTATGCTTGAGAGTATATAAAAATATCTCCTAACCCTAACCCCAGATTTTCTTTTTTCTGTTTGTCTGTTACTCAGTATTTTTTTTTACAAAAGTGGATGTACCTGTTTTGTTTATTCAAGGAACATCCTGCCTTCCCTAGCTACGAGAATGGTTACTCTGCTAATTGGATATAGAAATCTACCGGATTTAATGTCATTTATAAATTATGTTAATTTTTTCTGTAGACACAGACCTCATGATTGAAGAGATATAAATTAGATCTTAAAAATGGTATAGGCGGCCTGTGCTATCAACCTAAATGTTGCTGCCTACACTACTTGATTAAAGCCATTGGATATGATGCTGTGCTTGCACATGGAACTTGTACCTCTGTTACTGATTTGAGGATAATCATGTTTTTATGTATATTAACAATGTAGAAAAAGAGTAAAGATAAATTTTTACTAGAGGCTGGCTTTGGGTTCCCAACATTTCGAAACATTAACTTAGACTTTGACAAGGAATCTCCAATATACATTGATTCACGTTATATAGTACAAATACAGTAAAACATGAAGGCCTGATAGTTGTGCGAATGCCAACAGTTACGAGAGAACTGAGTTAAAGGATCAAGAAGAACCACGCCAGATGGTGAAAACCTTTTTCTGGATGGCTGAGGACGACGCTTTTATTTTGCAGACCCAGAGAGATATACTAATGACATTAAAGAGAATTTTTTGCACCTTTTGGATAAAGTAATTTTTTTTTTTTTTTTTTTTCAGTCTTTTTATTTTTGGAGTGTTTTATCAGCTTAGCTTTAAAAATATTACAACTAAGTTATGTGGCCCTTTCTTTTGAAAGTTAAAATTGTAACAATTTTCATAGGGTTTCAGATTAATTTACCTCTCCCTGTTTATATAAATTATTTTAAAAAATATACTGACAAAATAAATATTAGTTTGTGTTCTTAATACAAATACTAAAGAATAACCTCTAAAGTACAGAGAACAATTATACAATACCGTTTGATAAATAAAAAAAAATACTGATGAAATATTAGCACTATGTGCCTTTAGTCAAGTAAAATAAAGGGATAATTTTACCAAGTGATTTATTAAATATAATTTTTTAGTATAACAGGTGTGATATCCGAAATAAGTATATAAAAACACACTGAGTAATTTACTGCAATTTTGTGTCAAAATTTTAAGGCATTTGATGTAGAACTTTCAGGGTGATGATGATGTCACGGCCGACATCCTATTTACATTTTCATTTATATAGATGAAAGATTAACAAAGGAAAATATAAGCATTTTTATAAATGAATTTATTTTAAACATTACTGAAAGTCCGTCCATCTAACTGACTGATATTAAGATGTAATAATTTACAATAATGTTATCTTTTCTTTTAGCTAAATCAAAAACGAAGAGATCATTTTTTAACTTGTTTAAATATACCTATATATAAACACCATTATTACCTGGCATTGTAAGAGCTCATAGCTACATCATTATTTTTCTTGCATAATGCAAGGCTAGTCAGTATGATGTGATGAAGGTTTATTTTTTTTAATATTATCTTTATATCTTTTATATTTTGACTCTTCTAAACTATATCAGTGTCTGATTGCAGGTCTTCCAAAATCCAAGTGCATCACCATTTCACATGTCATTTAGAGTTGTTGGCTTTCCTTCTCGGAAAGCTGTAATGAGTGGTAAATGATAAAACATTAATTGAAAATGACCAAAAATTTTTTTAACCCTTTTAAAAGTTTAAAAACAGTTGGTTTCTGAATACAGAAATTCAGTAAATAATCTTACGATCATTTATGTTGTTTGCTGTTGAAAATTTAATAGATATTGTAGTTTAGTAACCTTACATAATTTTAATTTTAGAAAAACATTTACTACTTGTATCAAGTTCAAATGATAGCCAAATACATGTTCATTTGGGTCTAATGATTCAGAATTTAGAACACATTGGTTTAAACTAGAGGGGATGCCAACAGGAATTTATCTAAGTGCCAAAACAATAAAACAAATTTAAAAGCATTTTTTTTTTTTTTTTGATGTTTGTGCTGATAATTTTTGTTTTATGGATGGTATTTTTAATATTGTTTATTTTGTATATGTTTTTAAATCTTTTGTCATGCCACAAGATCAAGGTGTAATTACCATCCCTGGTTTAATCTTTATTATGAATTCAACAAGGTTTCTTTTATTTCGCATTATTGATTAAAAACGTTATCATTACTTTATGATTAGGCTCTCACTATTAATTTATTCTGTTGTTTGTATTTTTTTAATATTCTCTTTGTACTTAAAAAAGAATTAAAAATTATTTTTGCTAAATATTCTTTCAGTAAAGTGTGATTAAAATCAAATTAAAAAAAAGTCATCGAACAAAAATAAAAAAAAAAATTTGTATCCCCGAATTCCTCTACTTAAACATCAAGTTTTTTTTTAATGCAGGAGAACTTGTATTGACAGTCTTAGAAGGTGGCTGATGAAGGTATCATACAAACAGTTCAAAAACATTTTCCAGCCATTCCAGAAGAGTTTCAAATGCCTTGAAGAACTGGAGGAAATCTTTAAAATTATAGTTTATTCAAAAGATGCGTGGTTATGTATTTTTGTTTTTTATATAGGAAAAAAACACACCTACATAGGAAACATGAACTCTTTCTGGACTTATAATTGATGCATTTTTTCACTGAGCTGTAATAAAAAGCTTCTTCAGTTTAGTGAGAAGGAACAAAATTTTCAAATATCAACTAAAAATATATAATAATTTCTTGTATAAACTATAATGGGGGTGCAAAGAACATGATTATTAATATGGGGTGAAAAAAACAGTAAAATTAACAGTTTATTAAATTATATTTATATAATTTTTATTTTTATATATTATGTACATTTGTTAGTTTACATTAACAGGAATTTGAATAGCTCTACATTGTTTAATTTATGGCTTGATTTTTTGTTGGAAATAAAAAAAAAAATTGTATCTTTATGACTAATTTAACTTAAGGCTATATCCAGATTTTATGAAATAAAATTTACCTTACACAATTTTAACAACTACAGATGGAGTTTTTTTTTTTTTTCTTTTTACTAACATTTGAAATACTTTGTGCAAGAAAAAATACATTTGCTGCTTTGGTCAATGCATTTCTTAGCGCATATTGACAATTTACTAAAATGTCATAATTTAAAACAGATTTTTAAAATTTATTTAGACTTTTGTCTCATATTGACATGTTATTGAACATAAAAAAAGCGTTATATACATGTGGAAAAATAAAGTCAAGTTCCCTTAGCCCTAAAGAGCCATCGGGGCAGATGATGTGTAAAATTCATCTGTTTCTGTATCCACGATGTACAAGAGGATTGTGTGGTTAGCACCACGCCCTTTTGCTTCCTTCACTTAGGATTTGGTACCCATTTAAAGCTTGGTGAAATTGAGGGACTCTTAACCAGGCCTGAAAAAATTCCCTGTGGTTCTCACCGAGGAGAGAACCTAGGGCTCTCAGGTCAATAATTGATTGCTTTACACTCTGCCCCCCCCCTCTCCCACCATTTGTGTGTGTACATAATAAATTTACTAAAAATACAATTTAAAAATTGCAGCATGAATGAAAAAGAGGAGTTCATTGACAAAGTGCATTAGTCAGAACCATTGGCAAGCTGTTTATATATAAACATCTGTGGCTATCATATTTGGAAGCAAAAGAAAAGAAAGATAAAAATGAAGGAAACAAATTGTAGAAATATATAAAAAAAAATATTTGGAGCTTTATATTTGTCTTTTTTAAATAGTTTCTGATATTCAGTTTTTTTTCTCATTGGAAGAATAATGTAAGTAGCAATTTAATGTCAAACATGTATATTAACTTTTTAAAGATATAAGCAGAACCAGTAATGTAGTAACAATTTGTTCTCTTATCACCTTTTCTAAAACATCAAAAAAGTCTATTATTTGTAAACATTTTTTCATTTAAAGTGTTTCTTCATATTTTCACATTTCTTAATACAGTGTAAATGATAAAAATAGAAAGCTTTTTTTTTAGCTATTAATATATATATGGTCTAAAAGTCTTCCAACCTGTTATATTAATAAGGCCACAAACATTGAATGAAATTTTATTTAACAATAAAGACATTTCAATGGGTTTATATATAAACAGACCCTTGAGTAAAAATAAAAGGCATGTTATCACAGTTAAGTCTCTCAAATGTTTACAATTATGAAGTAAAAAGTAATAATACAAAAATGCCCAAGAAGAAATTGGGTAAAAAAATGTAATGCACTGTACATGTATTAACACAATAACATGAACCTCGGTATTTAGAAAAATCAATGTGAGCTTGAGTAGTTCAAATTATTTAAAAGCAAAACTTTAAAAAAAAAATGATTGAAGCACAAAAAGAAAAAAAAGCTGCCTTTTGAGTTGAAATTTAAATTTACATAGACTTGTTTACTTGAATAGGTTTCAAACTGTCAAACAATAATTAGTTGAATTGTTCACTTCAGCTAGTCATTTTTAGAACCAAATTTCTTCAAATAATTAAATACAGTTTAGTTTAAGTACTGCTGCTTGACACATGTATCTAACTTCTTACAGATGAAAATTTCATTCATAGTCATTAATGTACTGAGATGATTTATGTGATTATAAAATACATTGGTCCAATCCACACTGCCATCTTCCAGCCGCCTCAATCATGTCTGTATGGAATGTCATGTCTGAATCTTCTCTATAATTCTGTGGAGAAACATCGCAAAAAAAA
>JAGDYQ010000002.1:7945765-7971147 GCA_021962125.1 Bulinus truncatus
GTGTTCACCAACCGTTAGCTACTATCGTCTAATTTACAACTTGACCGCTGGTATCTGGCCACCGAGTATCAATTTGACTTTATGGTTCACATTGATAATACAACAAATAAATTACATTGGACTCACCTTGTTATACCAGAAGTTTTAGTCGTATACCGAAGCGACTTTATCTTTGGCGTGCCTAGTGCTACACCATAGAGTGACAATAGATGAACAGATTTATTCAACAGATGTCTGGAGGAGATCATGAACAATCCGAAATATTTTTACTGGGCTGGTGACAGCGAGATAGTCAAGCCTGGGGGTTGATTTATAGCTTTGTGTTGAACGAATTTCAAAAGATAAAGTTGGTTGTGTCTGTACATCAAACAGTTTGTTTATATCTAACAACAGATTTAATTTGTGATTATTACTTTGAACAGTGGCGTAAATGGGAGGGTGGTCCGCCCGGGCGGCACTTAATTTCCTGAGGGGGGTCCGAAAACGAACTTAATTTGTATGAAACTGTTATTTTACCAAATTGTTGAGGATTCGAAGTACTGTTGCCACCACCAATGTATGTTTTCGTTACTGTACCTTCGGCACATCAATAACCCTGCCACCTGAGGAGGTAAAGTAATTATATTGTTATCAGTCTCATGATCTGACATTAAACACTGACTTCCAATGATAATCAAAATTATACCAGTAAAAATTTGATGTTTCCATTCGTGAATCCTAATAAAAAAATACTTACATTATTTAGTTGCAGAAAATGGGCAGCATTCTAACTTTAGTTAAAGCGATAACTCTGTCACTACAGGGAGGGGGGGGGCATATATTGTACCAAAATACAAGGATACCTCAGTATATGAACCTAGTTTGTATTGAATTTGTTACTAATTCTAACACTGGGTTACAAATTAAATACAAATTTTGTTCCTCTGAATTTTTTTAAAAGTTTCTATTAGATTTTTTGATGCTGATTTCAAATCTGTAATCAGTTTTTCTCTATCATCGACCATTCCTAAGATATCAAGAATCTCATGATTTAAGCTTTTATAATGGCAATATAGTTATATAGCTAGCTGCAAAATTCTTTTATTCGAAACATTTTAACATTTGCCAATGTTCAATTACCACAAATTGTTAGTAATGATATATTGGCATATCATGATCATGATACATTATAAATGTCATAGATAAAAGCTAAGTCAGTTTAAACTTGAATCTCTAAAAACGCTGCGAAGAACGACATTCACGCCAGTTCCCAGTACCATCACGTCGACTATTGACCAGATATAATTACCCATCATAGCACTGTCCCAGTGCCCTCGGTACCTCTGCTCCATCTTCATAATGTCTTCGTGGAAGCGTTCATCGTGTCTTCGCTTGTGCTTCCCAAATTCCCGTGAAAAAAGTCTATGTGTGAATGTCTTCGCCAAAGATATTCAATTCCATAAGTCTTGGATGTGAGAAGCTCTGCACCAGACTTTTGCTAACCCTAAGTTTCGAATCAAGTCACTTAGTTTATTTTGATTTGAAAAATGCGGCCTAGGATCATCTTCTTCGTAGTTTGGATCTGCTACATCGCCCGGAGGCAGAATCGAGGACCTGCATTGTCACTGTTCATCATCACAACCCTGTTTAAAAACAGACTCGACCTGTTTGGGTGGCAAGGCACAGGATACCCTTCACTGTGAAGCAACAGAAGCATATTTAGAAGGCATGGATGGGTAGTCAAGGCTGTTCTTCCTTTCACCTTTCGGCATATCTTAATGTCGACCGAGCAGAAGTAGTAATCGTCGTGGTGGTTTTGGGGTTCTCTCCATATTCGAGGTATGGCAAATGGCATCGCCTTTCGACTTCTCTCTGAGCCATGCCCCCAGAGTGACGGACAACTTCCGCAAACTCACATGTGGCGCCCAGGATTTGTCTTGATCACTGATTGGTAACTCCGAAGTAGAGGCGATAAGCCATGTAGTTTTTGTCCTTTTTCAACATGTCGCGAACCTTTGTTTCAAACTGATATAATATCCGCATACATAGCAAAAGCTATCAGGAGAGTTTTTGTTTGTCTACTAGCCATTGTAATTTGAATTCAATCTTTAAATATCAACGATTACAAGTTAACTATAAAATTAGGATATTAAGTCTGAATCTAAAACTATGCTGCAACCATTGAAAAATACAAAATATAATAAATCTTAAATATTTTGATAACCGTTAGTGCTGCCCAGCAAAACTGATTACATATTTGGAATCAGCATCAAAATTTCAGCCAGAAACAATAATAAAATCAAGAGGAACAAAAACTGTGTAACTTAGTGTAATCGTTCAATCTTTGAATAAATGTTCCCCCTCTATAAACTATTTTACACGGATAGATCAGTTTCTGCGTTACCAAAGCAAATAATACGTTTGTTGATAAACAGACTTACCAAGTATCTATTTAAAAAGAAAAGAAGAAATGAAGAAAACTTTTATATTAAAGATTGGCTGAAAAACTATCTGACGTTGTTCTGGATTATGTAATTAAAGTTCTAGTATTTTTCTTTGGGGGTAAGGGGAATTTTTTTGCGCCGACACTGGAATCGACTCAGGACAAGTACAAATGCCGACACCGACACCGACTCCGGACAAAATACAAATGCCGAAACCGACAGTGGGCAAAGTACAAATGTCGACACCGACACCGGCAGAAACTACCGATGCCGACACTGACACCGACTCCCCAGCCCTGGTATTTTGAAGTTATTAACGGAATCAATGGATTCTGTTAGATTGTCAGTACTATTTTTCTTCTTCTTATGGTGAATTTAACCCGGAAACCTTAGTGAAACTTGCTTTTGTTTGCTGTGTCAGAATTTCGGAGGACATGTGTCATAGGATTGTGTTAAACAAATGCAGGGCTAGCATAACCACGCTTTAATGGTATCATGTTACCAAATTTGATACATCTGTCTTCTTCTCACTTTTTTTTTGGGGGGGGTAGCTAATGTCACAGTTACAAAACTACTTTTATAACCTAAAACGCTTCCACATATGTTGACTATACCAGTGAAGCTCAGTGAGTGAGACCAAGCAAGGCAAAGAAGAACCATCGGGTCAATAGTGGTGACATCGCGTCAATAGTGGTGACATCAGCTCAGTAGTGGTAACATTGGGTCATTAGTGGTGCCATCATGTCATTAGTGGTGACATCAGCTCAATAGTGGTGACATCGCGTCAATAGTGGTGATATCAGCTCCAATAGTGGTGACATCAAGTCAATAGTGGTGACATCAGCGCAATAGTGGTGACATCGCGTCAATAGTGGTGACATCAGCTCAATAGTGGTGACATCGCGTCTATAGTGGTGACATCAGCTCAAATAGTGGTGACATCGCGCAATAGTGGTGACGTCGCGTCAATAGTGGTGACATATGGCTGGGTAGAAATAAAAACAATACACTTGTACGCCTGGAAGACCTCGTACCTACACCCAATCAGTGGCGTAGCGAGGTGGGCAAGGGGGCATCACAAAGGAGCGTCAAACGGTATATTTTAAGTATAATATTATATGGTTTTCGAATGGGCGCGAAAGGTATTGCGGCCCGGGTGCGAGTTCCCGCTACGCCACTGCACCCAATAAACATTTTCTTTTTTTTTAATTTTATGCAAGGTATTGCTTGCACATCAAAAAGAATATTTTGTAAAAAGAAAATGTCTGCTTGTCTAGAAACTAATTTCACTTATAAACAACTTTTTTCCCGCTCATCGGAATCTGTCGAATACCTGAAATCACAAATACGTCTGACAATCACAAATTATTCCGCTGCAGGTAACTCTTCTCGAATCTTTTAATAATATGGGTTGATAGGTCGCTGATTATCACTAACTAGATTTTTCAAATTTTGTATTCGCCGGCCAAGGGCGGCATCAAGTATTAACGTATAGAATCAGAATTCAGTTTTAAAAATATTTCCAATTCTAAATTGTCAAAGTTTGAATCCAGTTTTCTACTTTTGTTAAAGTAAAATGAATGGGCTCGTTGTGACATCTTTACAAACTAGATTTTCCCAATTTGTATTTCCCCGCCGGTCTAGGTCTGCAACTACCTTACATAAGTAAAGTGTATCATTACAATCCGAGCAAAAGAAATTCCAGAAATTCATTCGTGAATCAAATATGTGTAGCTTTGAATCTCCATGGGGAGTATTTGGGAAAATCACCTGCCAAATATCAAGGGACATTAAGGGAGCTAACCAAGAAATCAAAGCATGATGTATTTTGATAAGTTGTTATACGTGTTTGAAGCGTGTACACAGAAGCGGCCTACGTAGTAAGCAAGGCTTACGGTGATATCATTAGTTGATCCATGGCAAATGTCTTATGCAGGGCTTGGAGCAAACATCAAGTTTTGCTTCTACTTGGTAACAATAAAACGATCTCCAGGTGTTTTCACTCAAGGTACCATCCATTAAGTCGCTACTGTGTGTATATTTTAAGATATATTTAAAGGGTGTAAAGTACTAAGTTGTTTAAATATTAAAAAATTAACACAAACAAAAAAACAAGCTTCAACTGTGCTTCAAAAAAGTTGCAATTAAAAAAAAAAACATAATTTCAATACATAGAGAAATTTTATAAATAGCGTAAAAATAACATGAATGCATAGGGGATGGACTAACAAAATAAAAAAAAAAACACACACACAGAAATAACACGGCGTATGTTCGACTTTCAAAATATGTTCATATTCTAGGGTATTTAATATATTTAATTCGGTGACCGAGTTTTTCTACTTTATAAAAACGTTCGAATTTCCAAAAAAAAAAGGGGCGGGGGGGGGGAACGCAGTAAAGTTATTTATTCCATTTGGTTTTGAACGTTAATGTTATATCATTCGAGTAGATCTTGTGTTAGAACGATTTCTTTTGTACATGTGTATTTCATATCGGTACATTGTGTATTTTATATTTGTACATTCTGTATCTATTTTCGGTACATTGTGTATTTAATATTGATGCATTGTAAATTTAATATCGGTACATTGTATAGCTGTTATCGCAGCTTTCTGTATTTAATATTGGTATTTTGTGTAGATAATAGTGGCACATTGCGTAGTTCATGCTTAAACATTGTGTTGGTATTGTGTTTCCGGTAATAGTGCCACTGGAAATAGTGTCCCTAAATATAGCGTCACGTTGTATAATGTAGAGTGGTATAGTGTCACGTGGCATAGTGTCACCGGGGATAGGATAACGTGGTATAGTGTCACTTGCTACAGTGTCACCGGGAATAGTGTCACGTGCTACAGTGTCACTGGGGATAGTGTCACGTAGTATACTGTCACTGGGGATAGTGTCACGTGGTATAGAATCATCGAGGGTATTGTCACGTGGTAGTGTGTCACGTAGTATAGTGTCACTAGTGATGTGCGCGTGATGCAGTTCATGTGGTATAATGTCATCCGGGATAGAGTTATGTGGTATAGAGTCCCGTGGTATAGTTTCACGTTGTATAATGTCACGTGGTAAGGTGTCACGTGGTATAGTGTCACTGGGGATAGGGTCATGGTATAGTGTCACGTGCTAAAAGTTCACCGAAGATACTGTCACGTGGAAAGTGTCACGCGGTATGAAGTCAAGTGTTATAGTGTCAACGGGGATAGTGTCAGGTGGTATAGTCTAACGTGGTATAGTGTCACCGGGGATAATATATCGTGGTATAATGTCACGTGGTAGAGTGTCGACGGGGTTAGTATCACGTTGTATATTGCCACGTGGGTGATAGTTTCACTTGAGTTGTGAAAGTATGTGAGCACATATGCGTCTATGGGAGTATATGGGAGTATGTGGGAGACTATGGGAGTATGTGAGTCTAATGCAGTATGTGGGATTTGTGGAGTCTATTGGGAGTATGTGTGGAGTTGTGGGGGGCTATGGGAGTATGTGAGAGTAGTGGGAGTCTATGGGAGTATGTGAGGGGGTTTATGGGAGTATGTGGGACTTAGAGGAATATATGTGTATATGTGGGATTTGTAGGAGTATGTTTATTCCCATAAGCTCCCACATATTCCCATAAGCTCCCATATATTCCCATGCTCCCACATATTCCTATAAGCTCCATTCCCATAAGCTACCATAGGAGTATGTTTATTCCCATAAGCTCCCACATATTCCCATAAGCTCCCATATATTCCCATAAGCTCCATTCCCATAAGCTACCACATATTTCCATAGGCTTCATTCCCATAACATCCCACATATTCCCATAGGCTCCCACATATTCGCATAAGCTCCCACATATTCACATAAGATCCATTCCCATAAGCTTCCCACATATTTCCATAAGCTCCCACATAATCCCATAAGCTCCATTCCCATAAGCTACCACATATTTCATAGGCTTCATTCCCATAACTACCCACATATTCCCATAGGCTCCCACATATTCGCATAAGCTCCCACATAAACACATAAGCTTCCACATATTCTCATAAGCTTCCACATATTTCCATAAGCTCCCACATATTCATATAAGCTCCACCGTATTTCCATAAGCTCCAACATATTCCCATAAGCTCCAACATATTCCCATAAGCTTCCACTAATTCCAATAAGCTCCCACATATTCTCATAAGCTCCCACATATTCCCATAAGCTCCCACATATTCCCATAAGCTCCCACATATTTACATAAGCTCCCACATATTCTCATAAGCTTCCACATAAGCTCCCACATATTCCCATAAGCTCCCACATATTCCCATAAGCTCCCACATATTTACATAAGCTCCCACATATTCTCATAAGCTTCCACATATTCCCATAAGCTCCCACATATTCCCATAAGCTCCCGCATATTCTCATAAGCTCCCACATATTCCAATAAGCTCCCACATATTCCCATAAGATCCCACATATTCACATAAGCTCCCACATATTCACATAAGCTCCCACATATTCTCATAAGCTTCTACATATTCCCATAAGTTCCCACATATTCCTATAAGCTTCACCGTATTCCCATAAGCTCCAACATATTCCCATAAGCTCCATTCCCATAAGCTACCACATATTCTCATTAGCTCCCACATATTCCCATAAGCTCCATTCCCATAACATCCCACATATTCCCATAAGCTCCCACATATTCCCATAAGCTCCCACATATTCTCATAAGCTCCCACATATTTCAATAAACTCTCACATATTCCCATAAGCTCCCACATATTCATATAAGCTCCACCGTATTCCCATATGCTCCAACATATTCTCATAAGATTCCACATATTCCCATAAGCTCCACATATTCACATAAGCTCCCACATATTCTCATAAGCTTTAACATATTCCCATAAGCTCCCACATGTTCATATAAGCTCCCGCATATTCTCATAAGCTCCCACATATTCCAATAAGCTCCCACATATTCCCATAAGATCCCACATATTCACATAAGCTCCCACATATTCTCATAAGCTTCTACATATTCCCATAAGTTCCCACATATTCCTATAAGCTTCACCGTATACCCATAAGCTCCAACATATTCCCATAAGCTCCATTCCCATAAGCTACCACATATTCTCATTAGCTCCCACATATTCCCATAAGCTCCATTCCCATAACATCCCACATATTCCCATAAGCTCCCACATATTCCCATAAGCTCTGTACATATTCTCATAAGCTCCCACATATTTCAATAAACTCCCACATATTCCCATAAGCTCCCACATATTCATATAAGCTCCACCGTATTCCCATATGCTCCAACATATTCCCATAAGCTCCGACATATTCTCATAAGCTTCCACATATTCCCATAAGCTCCACATATTCACATAAGCTCCCACACATTCTCATAAGCTTTAACATATTCCCATAAGCTCCCACATGTTCATATAAGCTCCACCGTATTCCCATAAGCTCCAACATATTCCCATAAGCTCCCACATATTCATATAAGCTCCACCGTACTCCCATAAGCTCCAACATATTCCCATGTGGTATAGTGTCACCGGAAATAGTGTCACCTGGTATAGTGTCACTGGGGATAGTGTCTACGGGGATAGTGTTACTATGTAAAGGGTCAAGTGGTATAGTATTGCGTGGAATAGTGTCACATGTTATAATGTCGCGTATTATAGTGTCTCCGGGGAAAGTGTCACGTGGTATGAAGTCAAGTGTTATAGTGTCAACGGGGATAGTGTCAGGTGGTATAGTCTAACGTGGTATAGTGTCACCGGGTATAATATATCTTGGTATAATGTCACGTGGTAGAGTGTCGACGGGGTTAGTATCACGTTGTATATTGCCACGTGATATAGTTTCACTGGAGTTGTGAAAGTATGTGTGAGTACATAGGCGTCTATGGGAGTATATTGGACCATGTGGGAATCTATGGGAGTATGTGAGAATCTATGTCAGTATGTGGGAGTTGTGGGAGACAATGGGAGTATGTGGCAGTTGTGTGAGTCTGTGGGAGTCTAAGGTAGTATATTGGAGTCTGTGGGATAATGTGGAAGGTGTGTAAGCATCTTGCAGTGTGTGGGAGTCAATCGGAGTCTATAGAAGTATGTGGGAGTCTATTGCATTATGTGGGATTTGTGAGAGTCTATTGGGAGTATGTGGGAGTTGTAGGAGGCTATTGGAGTATGTGGGACCATGTGGGAATCTATGGGAGTATGTGAGAATCTATGTCAGTATGTGGGAGTTGTGGGAGACAATGGGAGTATGTGGCAGTTGTGTGAGACTGTGGGAGTCTAAGGTAGTATATTGGAGTTTGTGGGATAATGTGGAAGGTGTGGAAGCATCTTGCAGTGTGTGGGAGTCAATCGGAGTCTATAGACGTATGTGGGAGTCTATTGCAGTATGTGGGATTTGTGAGAGTCTATTGGGAGTATGTGGGAGTTGTAGGAGGCTATTGGAGTATGTGGGAGTATGTGGGAGTCTCTGGGAGTCTATGGGAGTATGTGAGTGTTTTGGGAGTCTATGGGAGTATGTGGGGGTCTATGGGAGTATGTGGCAGTTGTGGGTGTATGTTTATTCCCATAAGCTCCATTCCCCTAAGCTACCATAGGAGTATGTGGGGGGGTGGTCTATGGGACTATGTGGGAGTTGTGGAAGTCTATGGGCGTATGTAAGATTCTATGGGAGTATGTGGGACTTAGAGGAATATATGGGTGTATGTGGGAGTTGTAGAAGTATGTTTATTCCCATAAGCTCCATTCCCATAAGCTACCATAGGAGTATGTTTATTCCCATAAGCTCCCACATATTTCCATAAGCTCCCACATATTCCCATAAGCTCCATTCACATAAGCTACCACATATTCTCATTAGCTCCCACATATTCCCATAAGCTCCATTCCCATTACATTCCACATATTCCCATAGTCTCCCACATATTTACATACGCTCCCAATATTTCCATAAGCTCCCACATATTCTCATAAGCTCCCACATATTTCAATAAGCTCCCACATATTCCCATAAGCTCCCACATATTCCCATAAGATCCACCATATTCCCATAAGTTTCTACATAATCCCATAAGCTCCCACATATTCCCATAAGCTCCCACATATTCACATAAGCTCCCACATATTCACATAACCTCCACCGTATTCCCATAAGCTCCAACATATTCCAGTGGTACAGTGTCACTAGAGATAGTGTAACGATGTATAGTGTCACGCGGCATAGTGTCAACGGGGATAGTGTCAGGTGGTATAGTCTAACGTGGTATAGTGTCACCGGGGATAATATATCGTGGTATAATGTCACGTGGTAGTGTCAGGTGGTATAGTCTAACGTGGTATAGTGTCACCGGGGATAATATATCGTGGTATAAAATCACGTGGTAGTGTGTCAACGGGGCTAGTATCACGTTGTATATTGCCACGTGGTATAGTTTCACTGGAGTTGTGAAAGTATGTGTGAGTACATAGACGTCTATGGGAGTATATGAGAGTATGTGGGAGTCTATGGGAGTATGTGGAAGCTGTGGGAGTCTATGGAAGTATGTGATAATCTATGTGAGTATGTGGGAGTTGTGGGAGACTATGGGAGTATGTGGCAATTGTGTGAGTTTATGGCAGTCTAAGGGAGTATATTGGAGTCTGTGGGAGAATGTGGAAGGTGTGGAAGCCTATGGCAGTGACTGGGAGTCAATAGGAGTCTATATAATTATATTGGAGTATATGGCAGTATGTGGGATTTGTGGGAGATTATGAGAGTATGTGGGAGTCTATTGCAGTATGTGGGATTTGGGAGTATGTAAGGGGTGTATGGGAGTATGTGGGGCTCCCACATATTCCCGTAAGCTCCCACATATTCTCATAAGCTCCAACATATTTCCATGAGCTCCCAAATACTCCCATAAGATCCCACATATTCCCATAATCTTCCACATATTCCCCTAAGCTATCACATATTTTCATAAGCTTCCACATATTCACATAAGCTCCCACATATTCACATAAACTCACACATAAGCTCCATTCCCATAAGCTCCCACATATTCCCATAAGCTCCCACATATTCTCATAAGCTCCCACATATTTCCGTTTGCTCCCACATACTTCCATAAGCTCCCACATATTCCCATAAGCTCCCACATATTCATTAAGCTCCATTCCCATAACATGCCACATATTCCCATAGGCTCGCACATATTCTCATAAGCTCCCACATATTTCCATGAGCTCCCACATTCTCCCATAAGCTCTCACATATTCCCATAAGCTTCCACATATTCCCATAAGTTCCCACATGTTCCCGTACACTCCACTCCCATAAGCTCCACTCCCATAAGCTACCACATATTCTCATAAGCTTCCACATATTCCCATAAGCTCCTACATATTCCCATAAGGTCCATTCCCATAACATGCCACATGTTCCCATAGGCTCCCACATATTCTCATAAGCTTCCACATATTTCCATAAGCTCCCAATATTCCCATAAGCTCCCACATATTCCCACATAATCCCATAAGCTCCATTCCCATAACATGCCACATATTCCCATACGCTCCCAAATATTCTCATAAGCTCCATTCCTTTAAGCTCCGACATATTCCCATAAGCTCCCACATATTCTCATAAGCTCCCACATATTTCCATGAGCTCCCACATTCTCCCATAAGCTCCCACATATTCCCATAAGCTTCCACATATTCCCATAAGCTCCCACATATTCACATAAGCTCCAACAAATTCCCATAAGCCCCCACATATTCCCATAAGCTCCCACATATTCCCATAAGCTCCATTCCCATAACATGCCACATAGTCCATAGGCTCCCACATATTCTCATAAGCTTCCACATATTTCCATAAGCTCCCAATATTCCCATAAGTATCCATATATTCCCATAAACTCCCACATATTCCCATAAGCTCCCACATATTCTCATAAGCTCCCACATATTTCCATGAGCTCCCACAAACTCCCATAAGCTCCCACATATTCTCATAAGTTCCCACATATTTCAATAAGCTGCCACATATTCCCATAAGCTCTCACATATTCACATACGCTTCCACATATTCACATAAGCCCCACATATTCTCATAAGCTTCCACATATTCCCAAAATCTCACACATATTCCTATTAGCTTCACCGTATTCCCATAAGCTCCAACATATTCACATAAGCTCCCACATATTCCCATAAGCTCCCACATATTCCCATAAGCTCCATTCTCATAAGCTCCCACATATTCTGATAAGCTTCCACATATTCCCATAATCTCCATTCCCATAAGCTCCCACATATTCCCAAAAGCTCTCACTTAATCCCACAAAAACTACACAATTTACCAATATTACAACAAAATATTCCCATATTTTCTAAACTATATACCGATATTAAATACAAAATGAACCGATTTTGACTACATAATGTACATATATTAAATACACAATTTACCGATATTAAATTCAAAATGTACAGATATTCAATACACGATGTACATATATAAAAAACACAATGCACCGATATTATCTACACAATGAACACATTTCAAAAACACAGTATTCTCCCACATGCTACCACATACGCATACATACCCCACAGCTCCCACATACTCCCATAGACTCCCAGATACTCCCATAGACTCCCACAACTCCCACATACTTCCATAGAGTCCCACAGATCCAAAATATTCCCATATGCTACACGCTATCACCATATATCCATTGACTCCCACCACTCCCAATTACAAGCATAGACTGCCCACAACTCCCACAACTCCCAAATACAAGCATAGACTGCCCACAACTCCCACATGCTTCCACATACTCCCATAGAGTCCCACATGCTTCCACATACTCCCACATGCTCCCACAACTCCCAAATACAAGCATAGACTGCCCACAACTCCCACATACTCCCATAGACTCTCACAGCTCCCACATACTCCCATAGACTCTCACAACTCCCACAACTCCCAAATACAAGCATAGACTGCCCACAACTCCCACATACTCCCATAGACTCTCACAGCTCCCACATACTCCCATAGACTCTCACAACTCCCACAACTCCCAAATACAAGCATAGACTGCCCACAACTCCCACATACTCCCATAGACTCTCACAGCTCCCACATACTCCCATAGACTCTCACAACTCCCATAACTCCCAAATACAAGCATAGACTGCCCACAACTCCCACATACTCCCATAGACTCTCACAGCTCTTACATACTCCCATAGACTCTCACAACTCCCACAACTCCCAAATACAAGCATAGACTGCCCACAACTCCCACATACTGCCATAGACTCTCACAGCTCTTACATACTCCCATAGACTCTCACAACTCCCACAACTCCCAAATACAAGCATAGACTCCCCACAACTCCCACATACTCCCATAGACTCTCACAACTCTCACATACTCAAATACACTCCCACAAACTCCCATTGACTCCCACATGCTTCCACATACTCCCATATAGTCCCACATTTTTTACATACTCCTACGGACTCCCATAACACCCAAATACTCAAATAGACTTCCATAATTCTCACATACTTCGATAGACTCCCACTTAATGTTTTAACTTTAATAAAGTTAATTTTAATAAAATAAATTGTTCCTATTACTAAATGGACATTGGCGCATAAATGAAAATATTTTGAAATTGTGTTTTTAGAGCATTTTCGAAAAAAAAAATGCTCTATTGTCCCCGTTTTGTCTGTCTGTCTGTCCCTCATCACCCTAGATCTCAACAACCATAAGTCCTAGACCCATGATGTATATATCATTTTGTAGGTCTTGGCCTGACAAGAAATGACTTTTTTCCATTTCGCGATCTGACCTCTCAGGGCCGTAAAAGGGGCCTTAGTACCGTTTTTTACTATATAAGCTATATTAATAAAGGAGCGCTATATCTCAGCAACTATAAGTCCTAGACCCATGATGTATATATCATTTTGTAGGTCTTAGCCTGCCAAGAGACTTTTTTCCATTTCGCGATCTGACCTCTGAGGGCCGTAAAAGGGGGCTTAGTACCGTTTTTTGCTATATAAGCTATATTAATAAAGAGCGCCTATATCTCAACAACCATAAGTCCTAGACCCATGATGTATATATCATTTTGTAGGTCGTGGCCTGCCATGTGTACATCAAAAGTTCATTTCGCGATAGGACCTCTGAGGGCCGGGCTTCAGGGCTCCTAAGGGGCTTATATATTATATATACACCTTGTACGTTCAATAACCCGTTCATTTGGTGCGAAATACTGCAGCACGTAGTTTCACCAAGATTTATTAAGAAACTCATCAAATGAAATAGTAAGCTTGTGTTCTGAGTTTAATTGAAAGTATCAGAGCTATGCAACAATTGACGGAGTTTTCGGACGATTAAATGACTATAATTTCGAATGTTTTCAATTATGAGTCCTATTTCAGTAACCACAAACCACTTGTAGTTAGATTTAAGAGACAATAATTTTTTTCAAATATAAAGAAACGTCTTTATAATTTTTTTTTACAGATATATGCATTACACAATTGAATGTATAAACATTTCCAAAATTTACAAATATTTACTGAAAGATAGCATACGTACTGATACATAATACGAAAATGCGCTAACACGTCCTGTGTCCAGAATGGAACAGGCTTAATTGCTTGTTTTTATTTTTAATTGTTGAACTTTCGGAGTGGTGACGTCACGACTGACATCCTAGTTACATTTTTATATACGTGTATATGCGTATTACGGGATACTTTTCCAACAAAGATAATTTTTCTTACTTGTATACATTAAACATGATCTGTAAAAGAACGGATTGAAAACTACATCAATCAAAGAAATTACGCGCCGTACATTGGAATGTCAAAACATGTTTGCATTCTAATGTATATTTATTAATTTGGTATGTTTTTAAAAGCTACGTTTTCGAGCTGCCCCGGACGACACTGTAGTTATTTTATCCACTTCTTGTCTTATAAAACAGCAGTATATCAGAGAGCCACATATCGGGTATACTACTCTTAAAACAGCCATACACAAATTATGGATATTTTTACAGTGTATTTTTGCATACGCATGGTTCCATTAAAACATATAAAGTGAGTCAGTTGGAAATTAATCCCATGTATTTTATTCTATAGTTATCAAAATAAATTAGGGGAGAAAATCATCTTATAGCTGTTAGTGAAGTCCCTCCAAAGAAGAGATATAATCTCTTAGATGCTATAAACTTTTAATGAGACATCTTTTACGGTTACTTTCTTTTATCCCCACCATTGCCAATTGCTTTAGAGGATAACGGAAGATATAGGGGACTTAAGCCAAGACCTAAAATATCAATTTGTCCACAATAGAGATCGAACCAGGATCCTTTAGGTCGACAGTCAAGCGTTTCACCTCACGATCATCCGCCCCACACATCATATACATGTAGCAGGATTCTGATATAAAATATAAGTAGGCCTAGTTGAAAAAGCAAAGGTTGAAATGGATTTATTATTTACAGTATATGTCCATTAAGAATAGTCCTTCTATTGCTAGCTCTTCTATTTCCTCGAAAAGTAACTTCCTACTTTTACTTTTTAATCTTCCAACGACTACATTGTATTTCAAATCTGTTTTTAATAGATCCAGGTATTTTTGATATAATTGATCCTACATGCCAGCCACTTATTAAGAAGAAAAAGATTATACCAAATGTTTTTAAATATATCCTAATACAAATTATCAGGCAAAATAAATAACACATCATCTTTTTAAATTGAATTTAGTGTATTGATCTAAAGGGATTCCAGATATTTAATAAGACATTATTAGTCTCTGGGAAAAGATTAATAGACTGATTGCATATTTAATCTCTAAGAAAGTATATATAAACAGTAATAAAATACGTTAAGCAGCCAACTAAGGATATGATGGTAAGGAAGGGGACAACACACAAACTCAAACTGGGGATATTTATTTTTTTTTTTGAGTAACGTAACTTGAAATTTTTTGTTAAAAATAAAAGTGTGGATGATGTTTCAAAGACCACATTAAAAAAAATATTACTAGTACAAATCAGACTCTATGTTAAGCTACTTTTTTATGTGTCTATCAGTTTTTCTATACATAAATCAACTTTCTCTCTCAATGTAAAATGAGACTTAGCTTAAATCCCGAACGTAAGTTTTACATATACGCTAGTAATGTAAATACAAAAGACACTGGTTGTATTTGATAAAATATGGATGGAAATATTCAGTATTTACAACAATAATGAACAATAAGATATTTCTGCTCGCATGTTTTCTTGTTGGAGTTAATTCAACAGTTGAAAATATTTATTGACTTGCTAATGATTCTTGAAGAACTTAATGATTATCTGGAATAATTGTTATCATGATGGCTGCACCAATCACCAGAAAATTTAATTTGAATGAAAAAAAATATAAAAAAATTCTCTCAAATTCCTATATCAATTGTATATAAGTGCGGTTCTTCTGGCACGATGATATATATACAATATCAGTAGTACATGTAAACTTCTCTAGGTTGAAACAATGAACTACATACAATATCAGTAGTACATGTAAACTTCTCTAGGTTGAAACAATGAACTACATACAATATCAGTAGTACATGTAAACTTCTCTAGGTTGAAACAATTGACTACATACAATATCAGTAGTACATGTAAACTTCTCTAGGTTGAAACAATGAACTACATACAATATCAGTAGTACATGTAAACTTCTCTAGGTTGAAACAATGAACTACATACAATATCAGTAGTACATGTAAACATCTCTAGGTTGAAACAATGAACTACATACAATATCAGTAGTACATGTAAACTTCTCTAGGTTGAAACAATGTACTACATACAATATCAGTAGTACATGTAAACTTCTCTAGGTTGAAACAATGAACTACATACAATATCAGTAGTACATGTAAACTTCTCTAGGTTGAAACAATGAACTACATACAATATCAGTAGTACATGTAAACTTCTCTAGGTTGAAACAATGAACTACATACAATATCAGTAGTACATGTAAACTTCTCTAGGTTGAAACAATGAACTACATACAATATCAGTAGTACATGCAAACTTCTCTAGGTTGAAACAATGAACTACATACAATATCAGTAGTACATGTAAACTTCTCTAGGTTGAAACAATGAACTACATACAATATCAGTAGTGCATGCAAACTTCTCTAGGTTAAAACAATGAACTACATACAATATCAGTAGTACATGTAAACTTCTCTAGGTTGAAACAATGAACTACATACAATATCAGTAGTACATGTAAACTTCTCTAGGTTGAAGAGGAAAGGGAATTAAAAAAAATAGCCTCCATTTTATTATAGTTGAGACTTAAGTTCAGAGACACTTATAGTTAAATCACTTTTTTAATTCAAAATTTTAAAGCAAAATCACATCGGAAGTGTACACATCACTGGCTATAAACATATTTATATTTAAACCCTTTCACTTTCAACAGTGAATCTGTCTATCTCCAATAAAAGAAAGCATTGCTGTTAATTTCTAAGTGGTCTACAATAGAAACACCACCAACAAATCAGCTGAGAAGGCACGTTTACTTTGTATTAATGATTTGTAAAATGCTTTTAATGCCCATCTTGCAACTTTTCTCATTTATCACTGAACTTTGTAACATTTAGGCCTATATCTGATTTGACTGTTTTCAATTTAGGATTGCATTAACATGAAGCACACTAAATATATTTATTTTAAAACTAGTGCATACCTCTAGAGTAGCAAGATGGTGTGGTATGTGTTTTAAATGTAACATTTTATAACATGTAATTCATTGATGACATTTCTTTAAAATTGCTTCTAATTGCATGTTCTGATGTACACTGATTCTTATATATCAAATATACAATAAAAATATTTCATTTCATTTTTTAATATAAGTTGTTGTTTTTTTACATTGTTGATCTCAATCATTTCCGCCATATTTTCTATAAAGTAGATTTTAGTGTTCAGCGTCTCCTAAATGTTTGAGAATCACTAATTTAAGATACATTCATACCTCATTCATACCTCATTTTTACCTCATTCATACCTCTTTCATATCTCATTCATGCCTCATTTAAAATGTATCAAAGGCTTTTCATTCAAAGCAAAATGGCTTGTGTGGAAAAAAAGACTAATAAGTAATCTTAACAAACTACATAAACTATGAAAATAAAAACAACAGACATGCACAGTGATTGTAGCGAAAAGGCTCAGTTAATGTGATCGAAGTAAACTAAGTACATCTATTTTGATTGAAGTAAAAAAGAACATATTACAGTGATTGAAGTAAAATACATACATGACCACATTGAACAGTGATTTCAGTAAAATAAATACACCTACTTTGGATGTATAGTGATTAAGCTTAATTTAACTAAGTGTATTTTTCAAATATAATAATATTAAATTGATAGATTTAGAATACTATCATCGCTAAAAAGGCTATTACACAATTAATTTTAATAACACATGAGCTGTAAAGAGTTATCGAAATGAATGATTTCGCTGATTCATATCAGCCTTGCTAAGTTCACAATTAACGGTTGTGACATTTAACATCTTAAAACATAATGAACTAGTTTTATAAGCTGAATACGTGTTCTGCCGAGATAAATATCTGATTATACATACCGATGAACATAGTACTACTAATAGTAGCCAATTGTATTTGTTCTTGTTTCAAAATTGTAATGGATAAAAATAGTTCAAAGGGAGCTAATTTATATTAACTAGCACACAATATGCTAAAATTAATATAAAATCGCGATATTAACATATCAGTAATAGTAATTAATTAAATTTCCATTGGCTCTATTGGGACATCGGGGCAGATAAAATGTAGAAGTCATATGTTTCTATAATATAGGCCCACGTGGATAACACAACACCCTCTAAATATTTAAGACCCCATCAATATATTTCATTGATCGGATAATAAAATGGGTTCCCCTTTTGATTAACGAGTAGTGGTTCATCTGAAGCATATTATTTATTTTATTAAATTTTGTTTCGGAGAGTATCACAAAATAATTTTGGCATGATATTTTGTGATCTCTCCTTCCTGGTCTAAGAGACATACCATGATCCACTGGGGATGGATCATAGGGGTTCTCTAGTCAGGAAAAAAAAACCCATTACTTGCGAGGGTGGTGGTACTGTGGTCAATGAGGACTATCCGAGACCGCAGTATTCACAGCTGGCGGTGGTGACGGATGTGGTCGGCACACAACACCCTTCCACTCCGTCCCACTCAAGCACACCTGCGCAGCTTGCCATTTCCGGCTGAGGGTACAGGCACACTACACCCTCCCCTCTGTCCGAGTGGCAGGAAAAACCCCTTTCCTTGCCATTCTGGCCGACCGGCAGTACACACACCCTGCTGGTCTGGCCGGTTTGGCAAGGATTAAAACCCATCTTTCTGCCATCCCTGCAGATGATAGCGGGCACACTCACCCCGCCGCTCTGTAGGCATGGCAGACGTGCATCAACGCCGCCAACAATGTTGGTGTGGTAGGCACACTACACCCTACCATGCTGGCAATGGCGGCGTAAAAAAAAAAAAAAATTATTTTGACGTATGTCAAAAGAAATTGTCGACGTCAAATAATATTCACATTTCTTCCACCAACAAATGTCGAAGTTTTTGAGACCCCCACACCCCTTATTAGAAGTAAACTAATAACATGAACAGTGATTAAAATAAACTAAGTTTCCATAAGCCTTGGAGGCACCACGGGAGATATAGCTGGGACTTAAACAATGACACGAAATATCCATTGATCGTGAGGACACGATCATCCGTCCCTATCGTGAAGCAGCAGCTGCTATCAATATTTTAATTTCAATCAGTAGGTATCAGTATGTTCATGTCAATCATTCACACTTTAACGGCCACGTCATTAACAGTGTCGGATAAGCCTCACAGAAATAAGTATTCAATGCTGCTGAAAAGTCTAAGAAACACTGCTCTAGATCATTTAATATATATATATATATATCGTCTATTTAGTTTCAACGATGACATGTCGATATAAAATATATATAAATCTACCTCAAGATGTGTAGTAATATATATGTGTATATATATAAATCTGCCACTTTATGTGAATAACATGGGACCAAAGTAAAAGAGAGAAAAAAAAAAGTTCTTTTCACCTCTACTCTCAGACAACAACACACCACCCCCTCCCAATTTATTCCTTCATGTTCCCCCGCCCATGAATAACACCTTCCCTTCTTTACAATCTTGACGAAGGAGTGACCTAGAACACCATCATGTGATGTAATTTTAATTTGGCTCATCCTGGTCAAAGATGATTTAGAGGGGCGGGGAGCAGGTAGAAATGTTGAAAGTCCCTAATAAAAACAACATTAGTAGCTTTGTAATGACTAAGTGAACTGATATTGTTAAATTGTATTAGTGTTGGGACATTTTATTTCATAATTTAAGATTTTTTTGGTTGATCAAAATTAACAATTGTTGGGGGAGGGGGGGGGAGGGAGGTATACTTTCTCAGTATATTGATTGAATTCCTTAAAATAGAATCACTTGAAATGATTTTAATTCCCTATAATACATATAGACTTATCTGGTACTGCCACACGATTAATAGGCGTCTATCCCTTTCCACGACCCTAATGTTAGGGCTTCCATAGTTTATCTTTTACATCAGTAAATGGCATTGAGCTGAGACACAATATTATTTGTGTTTACATCGCATAGATCTATTGTGATAATGGACGTTAGTTTTTTTTTTTTTTGGGGTTTTTTTTTTTTTGTTTGACATGGTTAAATAAGCAGGAACATGGCTAGGTATGGCATACTGTGGGGGGTGGTGACCTGTTATTGAGTGAACCAGTGTTGCCAACATTTAAATAAAAACTACTGAAACAGTTAAATACAGACCGCATTAGTAAAATAAAATCAAGTCAGTAAGTACCTTAAACAATAAGAATCAAAGCAAATAATTATTTAACTTTTATTATGTAATTAAACTGGTATAACCAAAATATGAATGTTGATTGAAAGAAATGTCGTAAACTTGCGGAGGTAGAGGGGGTGGGTAGCCCAGGCGACACTTAATCTGAAAAATGTGGCGGCATTTGAAAACATTTCAAATTTTTTTTTTTTGCGAACGGGAGTGAGCTGGCTATTGATAACTTCACTACTTTCTGTGATAGGTAAAAAAAAAACACATAGTTACAGCAATGATTGAAATGAAATGAGTATATCCATAATTGTATATTGGTTTTGAGTCCATTTTAAATAGGGTATTTCTGTGCAGAGAGTAGAGAAAAATAATAATTCAGAAATTCAACCACAAAATAAAGATTTCAATTTGTTTATAAAATTTCCTTAAATTACAATATTTTTTGTTTGAACATAGACTGTTGATTAACATAAAATGTTAAGCTGTATAATAACATAGGCTCTATAGGATTACCGAGTCTTCTGGTCATCAAAGCCCACGGTAGAACCAAACGATGCTAATTGTAATTAGCAAAGTATATAGAACATAAAACAATTCATTCATGGGTTCGGGGGAGGACACAAAACTCAAAGTGCCGCAAGATTTATTAATTCGGTTCTCCTAGAATCCAGTCGCAATTTTAATATAGATTTAAATTACTTTTTTTAACAACATGTGTGCAGTCGTGCATTACATTCAGTTGTTCCATCTGGTTATCTTGTTGTTCAGGCCATACAGAGCTGTTAGAATCAAGCCTGATCATCAACCCAGGCAAGCCGAGAGGGGGGCAGGGGGTCATTGCCAGGGGGCCCTCATTTGTAAGGGGGGCCCGGCCGCCCCGACCATGTCAATATTTTCATGAATCATTGTTTATTAAGGGGCCCGCATTGATGTCCTGCCCTGGGATCCTTGTTGGCTCTCGGCGCCCCTGCATCAACCCCTTTATGCTGTGTTTTTTAACCGTTGGCCTACTGTTACATCGCTGTCCATTTGCTCTAAGATAACTTGCTAATCGCTTAAGAAATTAAACAAGGCTATAAATGTTCAAGAGTTTGTATACATCGTATTGTGTGTATCGGACATTTGTCTTTGCACGGTTGAGTAAGCATCGTCTTGGCTATGTCTTGGCCAGTGTTGCCAGATTTTAGACAAATAAATACAAAATTTCATATAAGCAAACATCTGAAAAGACTCTAGATTTATCAAAAAAATTCAACAATGTAATCTAACTAATGTTAAATTGTATGTGCAGGTCTTAGTATTTACACAATTTATTTTAAATGTGTAAGTCATCAAAACCCCACGAGTTCAGCGAAACTTCTACCGATGATGTCCATCGCCTTTTTGGCAACCCTGTCAGAGGACAGCTCAGAGTCATTGTTTTGACCGTGTGTTCCTTACAGTGTATTGTGTAACATGTGGACATTGTGTGCTTCTCGTCTAGTTCTTCGAAGGATGATTTAGTTGTTCACTGTGCATTTCTACTTGTGTTGTTTTAATTTCTTTTTTTAATATGTTTGGATAAAAAGATGATTAAGACTTTATTGTATACAATGAAGTCATTGATGCGAACATCTCGAGGTATAATGTGTTATACATTTATTTTACTCTAATTCTTTTGTAGGATTTTCTTTCTACAATGAGCAGACATAAAACATTTTTTAAGCTTCGGAGATAATGTGTGTCACTAAATCGTTGAAGAAAATGGCAGACTTTTAGTCTAATTAAAAAAAGAGTGCGATTGTTTTATTTATCTTTCAGTTCCAAACAGATAAAGTGCATTTGAAATACTTGTAGGATTTTAAAATACAATAGTAATATTTTAAAGACAAAGAATTTTAATTCAATGGCCATTTCGGCAACACTGGACAAGGGGGTGAACGAAGGTATTCATTTAACCCTGTGGAACTTGTGTGTTGTGTAACACGTGGACATCGTGAACTTCCCGCCTCGTTCTGGAAAGGTTTATCCAGTTGTTCGTTGTGATGTGTAACTTGAATTCTGAAGGTTATATATATTAGCATATGTTGAGATAATTGAAAACAAAACTTAGTTTATAATTTGTGCTTAAAAATCAGGATGGGAATTTGTTTTTAATATTTAAATTTATATAATTCTAAATTTACATTTTTTTTTCTTTTCATACTACAATGAAAGGTCAAACATTTTTTAGGTGTTTAACCCTTTCGATGCTATTGACGACTTTAGTCGCTCACAGTCTCGCTGCAATGGACGACTTTAGTCGAAGTTTTTTTCCTACGCAAAATTGCTAACGACGACTATAGTCGCTTTCATTCATTTTTACTAAAACAACATTCGTTTCCAGCCAAAGTTGGAGGGGAAGTCCATTGTCTAGTTTTGCTAATGTTTCACTAAAAAAAATAATTAGAAAGTTGAGATTAAAGTTCATTTTATGGTATAATTAGACCGAAAACCCGGCGACACACCCACTTCACGCTCATTTTCTGTCTCGGTGTATGGCTTAGTTTTAACACCGGATATTTTTTACTGCCGCAAGTAATTCGTTTTACCCCTGTTCAATCTAGTGATTGTCAGATAGGAATGTTTAAATGTTCTACTGGTGGAGCCTTGGAGAGAGAAACCCATTTATTATTTCTATATTTTATTATGGCAAGAGTGACCATCTCAGCAAAACATAGTGTCAGAAATGAAAGATTTAGTTATCCGTCTGTTCAAGGGGAGAATAAAATGTTTGGACGGATCAAGAGTCGAGACAGAAAACGTGTGTACAAAGTAGAAATATTCACTTCAGTGGGATAGGGGTATGCGAGTTTTATTTTTAGGAACATGGAGACACGTGTACAATGTCATTGTGGAAACACGGCTGATCATCACCACTGATATCAGTAGGGAAAGGAGTGGGCGGGGTTAAAACTTCGTTAGGACAGTTTAAGCAGAGTACATTATACAGAGTAGAAACACGCAGAGTACATTATACAGAGTAGAAACACGCAGAGTACATTATACAGAGTAGAAACACGCAGAGTACATTATACAGAGTAGAAACACGCAGAGTACATTATACAGAGTAGAAACACGCAGAGTACATTATACAGAGTAGAAACACAAAGAGTACATTATACAGAGTAGAAACACGCAGAGTACATTATACAGAGTAGAAACACGCAGAGTACATTATACAGAGTAGAAACACGCAGAGTACATTATACAGAGTAGAAACACGCAGAGTACATTATACAGAGTAGAAACACGCAGAGTACATTATACAGAGTAGAAACACGCAGAGTACATTATACAGAGCAGAAACACGCACAGTACATTATACAGAGCAGAAACACAAACAGTACATTATACAGAGTAGAAACACAAACAGTACATTATACAGAGTAGAAACACAGAGTACATTATACAGAGTAGAAACACAAAGAGTACATTATACAGAGTAGAAACACAAAGAGTACATTATACAGAGTAGAAACACAAAGAGTACATTATACAGAGTAGAAACACAAAGAGTACATTATACAGAGTAGAAACACAAAGAGTACATTATACAGAGTAGAAACACGCAGAGTACATTATACAGAGTAGAAACACGCAGAGTACATTATACAGAGTAGAAACACGCAGAGTACATTATACAGAGTAGAAACACGCAGAGTACATTATACAGAGTAGAAACACGCAGAGTACATTATACAGAGCAGAAACACGCACAGTACATTATACAGAGCAGAAACACGCACAGTACATTATACAGAGCAGAAACACAAACAGTACATTATACAGAGTAGAAACACAAACAGTACATTATACAGAGTAGAAACACAGAGTACATTATACAGAGTAGAAACACAAAGAGTACATTATACAGAGTAGAAACACAAAGAGTACATTATACAGAGTAGAAACACAAAGAGTACATTATACAGAGTAGAAACACAAAGAGTACATTATACAGAGTAGAAACACAAAGAGTACATTATACAGAGTAGAAACACAAAGAGTACATTATACAGAGTAGAAACACAAAGAGTACATTATACAGAGTAGAAACACAAAGAGTACATTATACAGAGTAGAAACACAAAGAGTACATTATACAGAGTAGAAACACAAAGAGTACATTATACAGAGTAGAAACACAGAGTACATTATACAGAGTAGAAACACAGAGTACATTATACAGAGTAGAAACACAGAGTACATTATACAGAGTAGAAACACAAAGAGTACATTATACAGAGTTATAGCGAATTGGCATGCTAAATAAAATAGCAAGAACATTAAATTAAAATGCACACATACAATTTGTAAAAAAAAAGTTTAAAAAAAACTTTCACAGAATAATAAAAAAAATCAGTTCCAAGCTCACCACACACAACAAAAACATCTGCAGCTTTCTCATATTTTCTTGATCTAAAAATTTAAGAGCAATTACTTCCATTACTTTGAAGAAAAGGTATCTGCTGTCACAAAATGAATTCAATATTTATCAATTTCTTTTAAAAATGTATGAAGTGCGATTAGTTTTTTTAAAAAGATACATAGAGTATGTTGCTGCTTGGCGATTTTATCACTGTTGGAGCTTTACGTTGAAAAATTCCATTTAGTATTTGCTGATAAGACACAAGCTACTATCCTCTTGTGGACTATGATTTTGCTTGTTGGTTAATGCTGAACGATACAGCTTATTAGATGCCAATGTTAGGCAGCTTACTGACATGTTGATCTGTGAAGTCTCTCTTTCAAGGAGCAACGTCATGGTGTCAACCCAAGCATAAGAAGAGCAAATTCTAGTCTGATCAGTCTGGCTGATACGAAACAAGCTACTATCCTCTTGTGGACTATGATTTTGCTTGTTGATTAATGCTGAACGTTCAATTAAAATACAATAATAAAGTTTTTATTTAATTGCTTTTTTTTTAT
>JAGDYQ010000002.1:7971647-7986669 GCA_021962125.1 Bulinus truncatus
TTTTAGGTCTTGGCTTAAGTCCCCTATATCTTCCGTTATCTCCTCTAAAGCAATTGGTACAAATTAGGGATAAAAGAAAGTAACCGTAAAAGATGTCTCATTAAAAAGTTTATAGCATCTAAGAGATTATATCTCTTCTTTGGAGGGACTTCACTAACAGCTATAAGATGATTTTCTCCCCAAATTTATTTCTTGATAACTATAGAATAAAATACATGGGTTTAATTTCCAACTGACTCACTTTATATGTTTTAATGGAACCATGCGTATGCAAAAATACACTGTAAAAATATCCATAATTTGTGTATGGTTGTTTTAAGAGTAGTATACCCGATATGTGGCTCTCTGATATACTGCTGTTTTATAAGACAAGAAGTGGATAAAATAACTACAGTGTCGTCCGGGGCAGCTCGGAACGTAGCTTTTAAAAAACATACCAAATTAATAAATATACATTAGAATGCAAACATGTTTTGACATTCCAATGTACGGCGCGTAATTTTTGATTGATGTAGTTTTCAATCCGTTCTTTTGCGATCATGTTTAATGTATACAAGTAAGAAAAATTATCTTTGTTGGAAAAGTATCCCGTAATACGCATATACACGTATATAAAAATGTAATTAGGATGTCAGTCGTGACGTCACCACTCCGAAAGTTCAACAATTAAAAATAAAACCAAAAAATTAAGCTCGTTCCATTCTGACACAGGACGTGTTAGCGCATTTTCGTATTATGTATCAGTACGTATGCTATCTTTCAGTAAATATTTGTAAATTTTGGAAATGTTTATACATTCAATTGTGTAATGCATATATCTGTAAAAAAAATTATAAAGACGTTTCTTTATATTTGAAAAAAAATTATTGTCTCTTAAATCTAACTACAAGTGGTTTGTGGTTACTGAAATAGGACTCATAATTGAAAACATTCGAAATTATAGTCATTTAATCGTCCGAAAACTCCGTCAATTGTTGCATAGCTCTGATACTTTCAATTAAACTCAGAACAATAAGCTTACTATTTCATTTGATGAGTTTCTTAATAAATCTTGGTGAAACTACGTGCTGCAGTATTTCGCACCAAATGAACGGGTTATTGAACGTACAAGGTGTATATATAATATATAAGCCCCTAATTCCCTCTGAAGCCCGGCCCTCAGAGGTCCTATCGCGAAATGAACTTTTGATGTACACATGGCAGGCCACGACCTACAAAATGATATACACATCATGGGTCTAGGACTTATGGTTGTTGAGATATAGGCGCTCTTTATTAATATAGTTTATATAGCAAAAAACGGTACTAAGCCCCCTTTACGGCCCCCTCAGAGGTCAGATCGCGAAATGGAAAAAGTCTCTTGGCAGTATTAAGACCTACAAAAAGATATATACATCATGGGTCTAGGACTTATAGTTGCTGAGATATAGCGCTCCTTTATTAATATAGCTTATATAGTAAAAAACGGTACTAAGGCCCCTTTTGGGCCCTGAGAGGTCAGATCGCGAAATGGAAAAAAGTCATTTCTTGTCAGGCCAAGACCTACAAAATGATATATACATCATGGGTCTAGGACTTATGGTTGTTGAGATCTAGGGTGATGAGGGACAGACAGACAGACAAAACGGGGACAATAGAGCATTTTTTTTTCGAAAATGCTCTAAAAAAACACAATTTCAAAACATTTTTATTTATGCGCCAATGTCCATTTAGTAATAGGAACAATTTATTTTATTAAAATTAACCTTATTAAAGTTAAAACATTAAGTGGGAGTCTATCGGAGTGTGTGAGAATTATGGAAGTCTATTTGAGTATTTGGGTGTTATGGGAGTCCGTAGGAGGCATGTAAAAAATGTGGGACTATATGGGAGTATGTGGTTTCATGTGGGAGTCAATGGGAGTTTGTGGAGTGTATTTAAATATGTGAGAGTTGTGAGAGTCTATGGGAGTATTTGGGAGTTGTGGGGAGTCTATGCTTGTATTTGGGAGTTGTGGGAGTTGTGAGAGTCTATGGGAGTATGTAAGAGCTGTGAGAGTCTATGGCAGTATGTGGGAGTTGTGGGCAGTCTATGCTTGTATTTGGGAGTTGTGGGAGTTGTGAGAGTCTATGGGAGTATGTAAGAGCTGTGAGAGTCTATGGGAGTATGTGGGAGTTGTGGGCAGTCTATGCTTGTATTTGGGAGTTATGGGAGTTGTGAGAGTCTATGGGAGTATGTGGGAGCTGTGAGAGTCTATGGGAGTATGTGGGAGTTGTGGGCAGCCTATGCTTGTATTTGGGAGTTGTGGGAGTTGTGAGAGTCTATGGGAGTATGTGGGAGCTGTGAGAGTCTATGGGAGTATGTGGGAGTTGTGGGCAGTCTATGCTTGTATTTGGGAGTTGTGGGAGTTGTGAGAGTCTGCGGGAGTATGTGGGAGCTGTGAGAGTCTATGGGAGTATGTGGGAGTTGTGGGCAGTCTATGCTTGTATTTGGGAGCTGTGGGAGCATGTGGGAGTATGTGGAAGCATGTGGACTCTATGGGAGTATGTGGAAGCATGTGGGAGTTGTGGGCAGCTCATGCTTGTATTTGGGAGTTGTGGGAGTTGTGGGCAGTCTATGCTTGTAATTGGGAGTGGGTGGGAGTCAATGGATATATGGTGATAGCGTGTAGCATATGGGAATATTTGGATCTGTGAGAGTCTATGGGAGTATGTGGGAGTTGTGGAAGTCTATGGGAGTATCTGGGAGTATATGGGAGTATGTGGGAGTTGTGGGGTATATATGCGTATGTGGTAGCATGTGGGAGAATATTGTGTTTTTGAAATGTGTACATTGTGTAGATAATATCGGTGCATTGTGTATTTTATATATGTACATCGTGTATTGAATATCTGTACATTTTGAATTTAATATCGGTAAATTGTGTATTTAATATATGTACATCATGTATTCTAAATCGGTCCATTTGTATTTAATATCGGTATATAGTTTAAAAAATATGGGAATATTTTGTTGTAATATTGGTAAATTGTGTAGTTTTTTTTGTGGGATTATGTGGCAGTATATGTAAGTATGTGGGAGTTAAGGGAATCTATAGTGTGAGAGCTTATGGGAATATGTGGGAGCTTATGGGAATATGTGGGAGCTTATGGGAATGGAGCTTATGGGAATATGTGGGAGCTTATGGGAATGGAGCTTATGGGAATATGTGGGAGCTTATGGGAATATGTGGGAGCTTATGGGAATATGTAGGAGCTTATGGGAATATGTGGAAGCTAATGGGAATACGGAGGAGCTTATATGTGGGAGCTTATGGGAATATGTGGGAGCTTATGGGAATATGTGGAAGATTATGGGAATATGTTGTAGCTTATGGCAATATATTGGAGCTTATGGGAAAACGGTTGAGCTTATATGAATATGTGGGAGCTTATGGGAAAATGTGGGAGCTTATGGGAAAATGTGGGAGCTTATGTGAATATCTGGGAGCTTATGTGAATATGTAGGAGCTTATGTGAATATGTGGGAGCTTATGGGAATATGTGGGAGCTTATGGGAATATGTTGGAGCATATGGGAATATGTTGGAGCTTATGGGAATACGGTGGAGCTTATATAAATATGTGGGAACTTATGGGAATATGAGGGAGCTTATTGAAATATGTGGGAGCTTATGGGAATATGTGGGAGCTTATGGAAATATGTGGGAGCTTATGGGAATATGTGGGAGCTTATGGGAATATGTGGAAGCTTATGGGAATATGTGGGATTTTATGGAATGGAGCTTATGGGAATATGTGGGAACTTATGAGAATATGTGGTAGCTTATGGGAATATGTGGGAGCGTATGGTAATATGTGGGAATGGAGATTATGGAAATATGTGGGAACTTATGAGAATATGTGATAGCTTATGGGAATGGAGCTTATGTGAATATGTTCGAGCTTATGGGAATGGAGCTTATGTGAATATGTTGGAGCTTATGGGAATACGGTGGAGATTATGTGAATATGTGGGAGCCTATGAGAATATGTGGAAGCTTATGGGAATATGTTGGAGCTTATGGGAATATGTGGGAGCTTATGGGAATATGTGAAAGCTTATGAGAATATGTGGGAACTTATGGGAATATGTGGGAGCTTATGGGAATATGTGGGAGCCTATGGGAATATGTGGGATGTTATAGACCGGAGCTTATGGGAATATGTGGGAGCTTATGAGAATATGTGGTAGCTTATGGGAATGGAGCTTATGGGAATATATGGGAGCTTATGGGAATATGTGGGAGCTTATGGGAATAAACATACTCCTATGGTAGCTTATGGGAATGGAGCTTATAGGAATATGTGGGAGCATGAGAATATGTGGTAGCTCATGGGAATGGAGCTTATGGGAATATGTTGGAGCTTATGGGAATACGGTGGAGCTTATGTGAATATGTGGGTGCTTATGGAAATATGTGGAAGCTTATGAGAATATGTGGAAGCTTATGTGTTTATGTGGCCATAAACTCACACAATTGCCATACTCCCATAGTCTCCCTCACGTCCCCACATACTCACATAGATTATCACATACTTCCATAGACTTCTACAGCCACCACATACTCCCATAGACTCCCACATACCTCCTAATATACTCCCATAGACGTCTATGTACTCACATTTACTTTCACAACTCCAGTGAATCTATACCACGTGGTAATATACAACGTGATACTAGCCCCGGACACACTACCACGTGATTTTATACCACGATATATTATCCCTGGTGACACTATACCACGTTAGACTATACCACCTGACACTACCACGTGACATTATACCACGATATATTATCCCCGGTGACACTATACCACGTTAGGACTATACCACCTGACACTATCCCCGTTGACACTATGCCGCGTGACACTATACATCGTTACACTTTTTCTAGTGACACTGTAAACACTGGAATATGTTGGAGCTTATGGGAATACGGTGGAGGTTATGTGAATATGTGGGAGCTTATGTGAATATGTGGGAGCTAATGGGAATATGTGGAAGCTTATGGGATTATGTAGAAACTTATGGGAATATGGTGGATCTTATGGAAATATGTGGGAGCTTATGGGAATATGTGGGAGCTATTGAAATATGTGGGTTTTTATGAGAATATGTGGGAGCTTATGGAAATATTGGGAGCGTATGTAAATATGTGGGAGACTATGGGAATATGTGGAATGTAATGGGAATGGAGCTTATGGGAATATGTGGGAGCTAATGAGAATATGTGGTAGCTTATGTGAATGGAGCTTATGGGAATATGTGGGAGCTTTATGGAAATATGTGGGAGCTTCTATGGGAATAAACATACTCCTATGGTAGCTTATGGGAATGGAGCTTATGGGAATAAACATATTTCTACAACTCCCACATACACCCATATATTCCTCTAAGTCCCCCACATACTCCCATAGAATCTAACATACGCCTATAGACTTCCACAACTCCCACATAGAACCCATAGACCACCCCCCACATAATTCTATGGTAGCTTAGGAAATGGAGCTTATGGGAATAAACATACACTATTAACTGCTTCATACTCCCATAGACCCCCACATACGCCCATAGACTCCCAAAACACTCACATACTCTCCCAGGACTCCTCAGAGAATCTTCACATACTCCCACATACTCCAATAGCCTTCTACAACTCCCACATACTCCCAATAGACTCTCACAAATCCCACATACTGTAATAGACTCCCACATACGTCTATAGACTCCGGGATTGACTCCCACACACTGCAAGATGCTTCCACACCTTCTACATTATCCCACAAACTCCAATATACTACCTTAGACTCCCACAGTCTCACACAACTGCCACATACTCCAATTGTCTCTAACAACTCCCACATACTGACATAGATTCTCACATACTCCCATAGATTCCTACATGGTCCCACATACTCCAATAGCTTCTACAACTCCCACATACTCCCAATAGACTCTCACAATTCCCACATAATGTAAATAGACTCCCTACATACTTCTATAGACTCTGGGATTGACTCCCACACACTGCAAGATGCTTACACACCTTCCACATTATCCCACAGACTCCAATATACTACCTTAGACTCCCACACTTTTACACAACTGCCACATACTCCCATTGTCTCTCCTACAACTCCCACATACTGACATAGATTCTCACATACTCCCATAGATTCCCACATGGTCCAATATACCTCCATAGACGCCTATGTACTCACACACATACTTTCACAACTCCAGTGAAACTATATCACGTGGCAATATACAACGTGATACTAACTCTGTCGACACTCTACCACGTGACATTATACCAAGATATATTATACCCGGTGACACTATACCACGTTAGACTATACCACCTGACACTATCCCCGTGACACTATAACACTTGACTTCATACCACGTGACACTTTCCCCGGAGACACTATAATACGCGACATTATAACATGTGACACTATTCCACGCAATACTATACCACTTGACCCTTTACATAGTAACACTATCCCTGTAGACACTATCCCCAGTGACACTATACCAGGTGACACTATTTCCGGTGACACTATACCACATGGGAATATGTTGGAGCTTATGGGAGTAATGGTGGAGCTTATATGAATATGTGGGAGCTTATGGGAATATGTTGGAGCTTATGGGAATACGGTGGAGCTTATATGAACATGTGGGAGCTTATGGGAATATGTTAAAGCTTATGAGAATGCATTGGAGCTTATGAAATATGTGGAGCTTATGGGAATATGTGGAAGCTTATGAGAATATGTCGGAGCTGTGGAAATATGTTGGAGCATATGGGAATACGGTGGAGCTTATATGAATATGTGGGAGCTTATGGGAATATGTGGAAGTTTATTGAAATATGGGGGAGCTTATGAGAATATGTGGGAGCTTATGGAAATATGTGGGAGCTTATGGGAATATGTGGGATGTTATGGGAATGGAGCTTATGGAAATATGTGGGAGCTAATGAGAATATGTGGTAGCTTATGGGAATGGAGCTTATGGGAATATGTTGGAGCTATGGGCATACGGTGGAAGCTTACATTAATATGTGGGAACTTATGGGAATATGTAGAAGCTTATGAGAATATGTGGGAGCTTATGGAAATATGTGGGATCTTATGGAAATATGTGGGAGCCTATTGGAATATGTGGGAGCTGGGAGGAGAACAGTGCGGGAGCTTATATGAACATGTGGGAGCTTATGGGAATATGTTAAAGCTTATGAGAATATGTGGGAGCTTATGTGAATATGTGGAGCTTATGGGAATATGGGGAATCTATGAGAATATGTTGGAGCATATGGGAATACGGTGGAGCTTATATGAATATGTGGGAGCTTATGGGAATATGTGAGAGTTTATTGAAATATGTGGGAGCTTATGAGAATATGTGGGAGCTATGGGAATATGTGGGAGCTGCAGGGAATATGTAGAATGTGGGGGAAATGGAGCTTATGGGAATATGTGGGAGCTAATGAGAATATGTGGTAGCTAATGGGAATGGAGCTTATGGGAATATGTTGGAGCTTAAGGGAATACGGTGAAGCTTATAGGAATATGTGGGAACTTATGGGAATATGTAGAAGCTTATGAGAATATGTGGGAGCTTATGTGAATATGGGGGAGCATAGGTGAATATGTGGGATCTTATGGGAATATGTGGAAGCTTATTGGAATATGTGGGAGCTTATGAGAATATGCGGGAGCTTATGGGAATATGTGGGAGCTTATGGGAATATGTGGAAGCTATGAGAATATGTGGGAGCTTATGTAAATATGTGGGAGCTTATGGGAATATGTGGGAGCTTATGGGAATATGTGGGAGCTTATGTGGAAGCTCATGAGAATATGTGGGAGCTTATGTAAATATGTGGGAGCTTATGGGAATATGTGGGAGCTTATGGGAATATGTGGGAGCTTATGAGAATATGTGGGAGCTTATTGGAATTAGTGGAAGCTTATGGGAATATGTTGGAGCTTATGGGAATATGTTGGAGCTTATGGAAATACGGTGGAGCTTATATGAATATGTGGAAGCTCTATGGGAAATATGTGGAAGCTTATGAGAATATGTGGGGGCTTATGGGAATATGTGGGAGCTTATGGTAATATGTGGGAGCCTATGGGAATATGTAAATAGTTATGGGAATGAAGCCTATGGAAATATGTGGTAGCTTATGGAAATGGAGTTTATGGGATTATGTGGGAGCTTATGGAAATATGTGGGAGCTTATGGGAATGAATCTTATGTGAATATGTGGTTTTTTATATGAATATGGGGGAGCCTATGGGAATATGTGGGATGTTATGGGAATGAAGCCTATGGAAATATGTGGTAAAGCTTGCTATAAATGGAGCTTATGGGATTATATGGGAGCTTATGAGAATATGTGGGAGCTTATGGGAATAAACATACTCCTTTGGTAGCTTATGGGAATGGTGCTTATGGGAATATGTGGAAGCTAATGGGAATATGTGGAAGCTTATGGGATTATGGGGAGCTTATGGAAATAAACAAAGTCCTACAACTCCCACATAAATCCATATATTCCCTCTAAGTCCCACATACTCCCATAGACTCCTACATACGCCCATAGACTGCCACAACTCCCACATACTCCCATAGCCCCCCACAACTCCCACATACTCCCAATAGACTCCCACAAATCCCACATACTGCATTAGACTCCCACATACTCCCATAGTCTCCCACATACTCCCATATACTCCCATAGATGCCTATGTACTCACACATACTTTCACAACTCCAGTGAAACTATACTCACGTGGCAATATACAACGTGATACTAACCCCGTCGACACTCTACCACGTGACATTATACCACGATATATTATCCCCGGTGACACTATACCACGTTAGACTATACCACCTGACACTATCCCCGTTGACACTATAACACTTGACTTCATACCGCGTGACACTTTCCACGTGACAGTATCTTCGGTGAACTTTTAGCACGTGACACTATACCATTTGACCCTATCCCCGGTGACACTATACCACGTGACACCTTACCACGTGACATTATACAACGTGAAACTATACCACGGGACTCTATACCACATAACTCTATCCCGGATGACATTATACCACATGAACTGCATCACGCGACACCATCACTAGTGACACTATACTACGTGACACACTACCACGTGACAATACCCTCGATGATTCTATACCACGTACACTATCCCCAGTGACAGTATACTACGTGACACTATCCCCAGTGACACTGTAGCACGTGACACTATTCCCGGTGACACTGTAGCAAGTGACACTATACCACGTTATCCTATCCCCGGTGACCCAATGCCACGTGACACTATACCACTCTACATTATACAACGTGACGCTATATTTAGGGACACTATTTCCAGTGGCACTATTACCGGAAACACAATACCAACACAATGTTTAAGCATGAATCATGCAATGTGCCACTATTATTCACACAAAATACCAATATTAAATACAGAAAGCTGCGATAACAGCTATACAATGTACCGATATTAAATTTACAATGCATCAATATTAAATACACAATGTACCGAAAATAGATACAGAATGTACAAATATAAAATACACAATGTACCGATATGAAATACACATGTACAAAAAGAAATCGTTCTAACACAAGATCTACTTGAATGATATAACATTAACGTTCAAAACCAAATGTTGTCAAATAACTTAACTGCGTTCCCCCCGCCCCCCTTTTTTTTGGGAAATTCGAACGTTTTTATAAAGTAGAAAAACTCGGTCACCGAATTAAATATATTAAATTCTATAGAATATGAACATATTTTGAAAGTCGAACATACGCCGTGTTATTTCTGTGTGTGTGTTTTTTTTTTTATTTTGTTAGTCCATCCCCTATGCATTCATGTTATTTAACGCTATTTATAAAATTTCTCTATGTATTGAAATTATGTTTTTTTTTTAATTGCAACTTTTTTGGAAGCACAGTTGAAGCTTGCTTTTTTGTTTGTGTTAATTTTTTTTTAATATTTAAACAACTTAGTACTTTTACCCTTAAAATATATCTTAAAATATACACATGGTAGCGACCTTAATGGATGGTACCTTGAGTGAAAACACCTGGAGATCGTTTTATTGTTACCAAGTAGAAGCAAAACTTGATGTTTGCTCCAAGCCCTGCATAAGACATTTGCCATGGATCAACTAATGATATCACCGTAAGCCTTGCTTACTACGTAGGCCGCTTCTGTGTACACGCTTCAAACACGTATAACAACCTATCAAAATACATCATGCTTTGATTTCTTGGTTAGCTCCCTTAATGTCCCTTGATATTTGGCAGGTGATTTTTCCCAAATACTCCCCATGGAGATTCAAAGCTACACATATTTGATTCACGAATGAATTTCTGGAATTTCTTTTGCTTGGATTGTAATGATACACTTTACTTATGTAAGGTAGTTGCAGACCTAGACCGGCGGGGAAATACAAATTGGGAAAATCAAGTTTGTAAAGATGTCACAACGAGCCCATTCTATTTTACTTTAACAAAAGTAGAAAACTGGATTCAAACTTTGACAATTTAGAATTGGAAATATTTTTTAAAACTGAATTCTGATTCTATACGTTAATACTTGATGCCGCCCTTGGCCGGCGAATACAAAATTTGAAAAATCTAGTTAGTGATAATCAGCGACCTATCAACCCATATTATTAAAAGATTCGAGAGATTGCCTGCAGCGGAATAATTTGTGATTGTCAGGTATTTGTGATTTCAGGTATTCGACAGATTCCGATGAGCGGGAAAAAAGTTGTTAATAAGTAAATTAGTTTCTAGATTAGCAGACATTTTCTTTTACAAAATATTCTTTTTTGATGTGCAAGCAATACCTTGCATAAAATTAAAAAAAAGAAAATGTTTATTGGGTGCAGTGGCGTAGCGAGCTTAACTCGCACCCGGGCCGCAATACCTTTCAGCGCCCATTCGAAAACCATATAATATTATACTTAAAATATACCGTTTGACGCTCCTTTGTGATGCCTTGCCCACCCCTCGCTACGCCACTGATTGGGTGTAAGTACGAGGTCTTCCAGTACAAGTGTATTGTTTTTATTTCTACCCAGCCATATGTCACCACTATTGACGCGACGTCACCACTATTGCGCGATGTCACCACTATTGAGCTGATCAACCACTATAGACGCGATGTCACCACTATTGAGCTGATGTCACCACTATTGACGCGATGTCACCACTATTGCGCTGATGTCACCACTATTGACGTGATGTCACCACTATTGAGCTGATGTCACCACTATTGACGCGATGTCACCACTATTGAGCTGATGTCACCACTATTGACATGATGGCACCCACTATTGACCCAATGTTACCACTACTGAGCTGATGTCACCACTATTGACGCGATGTCACCACTATTGAATTCGATGGTTCTTCTTTGCCTTGCTTGGTCTCACTCATTGAGCTTCACTGGTATAGTCAACATATGTGGAAGCGTTTTTAGGTTATAAAAGTAGTTTTGTAACTGTGACATTAGCTACCCCCCCCAAAAAAAAAAAGTGAGAAAGACAGATGTATCAAATTTGGTAACATGATACCATTAAAGCGTGGTTATGCTAGCCCTGCATTTGTTTAACACAATCCTATGACACATGTCCTCGAAATTCTGACACAGGAAACAAAAGCAAGTTTCACTGGAGTTTCGGGTTAAATTCACATAAGAAGAAAAAATAGTATGACAATCTAACAGAATACATTGATTCCGTTAATAACTTCAAAATACCAGGGCTGGGGAGTCGGTGTCGGTGTCGGCATCGGTAGTTTCTGCCGGTGTCGGTGTCGGCATTTGTACTTTCGCTCCACTGTCGGTTTCGGCATTTGTATTTTGTCCGGAGTCGGTGTCGGTAGTTTGTGATTTGTACTTGATCCTGAGTCGATTCGGTGTCGGCGCAAAATTCCCCCACCTCCCAAAGAAAATACTAGAACTTTAATTACATAATCCAGAACAACGTCAGATAGTTTTTAGCCAATCTTTAATATAAAGTTTTCTAAATTTCTTCTTTTCTTTTAAATAGATACTTGGTAAATCTGTTTATCAACAAACGTATTATTTGCTTTGGTAACGCAGAAACCGATCTATCCGTGTAAAATAGTTTATAGAGGGGGGGAACATTTATTCAAAGATTGAACGATTACACTAAGTTACACAGTTTTTGTTCCTCTTTGATTTTATTATTGTTTCTGACTGAAATTTTGATGCTGATTCCAAATATGTAATCAGTTTTTGGTTGAAGCACTAACGGTTATCAAAATATTTAAGATTTATTATATTTTGTATTTTCTCAATGGTTGCAGCATAGCGTTTAGATTCAGACTTAATATCCTAATTTTATAGTTAACTTGTAATCGTTGATATTTAAAGATTGAATTCAAATTACAATGGCTAGTAGACGAAGCAAAAACTCTCCCAATAGCTTTCTGCTATGTATGCGGATATTATATCAGTTCGAAACAAGGTTCGCGACGTATTGAAAAAGGACGAAAATACTTCATGGCTTATCGCCTCTACTTCGGAGTTGCAATCAGTGATCAAGACAAATCCTGGGCGCCACATGTGATTTGCGGAAGTTGTCGTGTCACCCTGGGGGGCATGGCTCAGAGAAAGTCGAAAGGCGATGCCATTTGCCATACCTCGAATATGGAGAGAACCCCAAAAACCACCACGACGATTGCTACTTGCTCGGTCGACATTAAGCTGTACCGAAAGGTGAAAGGGAAGAACAGCACTTGACTACCCATCCATGCCTTCATCAATAGCCACTGTTCTTCACAGTGAAGAGTATCCTGTGCCTTACCCACCCAAACAGGTCGAGTCTGTTTTTTAAACAGGGTTGTGATGATGACAGTGACAATGAGTCTCCGATTCTGCCTCAGGCGATGTAGCGGATCCAAACTACGAAGAAGATGATCCTAGGCCGCATTTTCCAAATCAAAATAAACTAAATGACTTGATTCGAAACTTAGGGTTAGCAAAGTCTGGTGCAGAGCTTCTCACATCAAGATTTATGGAATTGAATATCTTGGGCGAAGACATTCACACATAGACTTTTTTCACGGGAATTTGGGAAGCACAAGCGAAGAGCACGGTGAACGCTTCCACGAAGACATTATGATTGTGGAGCAGAGGTATCGAGGGCACTGGGACAGTGCTATGATGGGTGATTATATCTTGGTCAATAGTCCGACGTGAGGTGGTACTGGACACAAGCGTAAATGTCGTTCTTCGCAGCGTTTTTAGAGATCCAAGTTTAAACTGACTTTAGCTTTCATCTATGACATTTATAATGTATCATGATCATGATATGCCAATATATCATTACTAACAATTTGTGGTAATTGAACATTGCTTTATGTTAAAAATGTTTCGAATAAAAGAATTTTGCAGCTAGCTATATAACTATATTGCCATTATAAAAGCTTAAATCATGAGATTTTAGATATCTTGGGAATAGTCGATGATTGAGAAAAACTGATTACAGATTTGAAATCAGCATCAAAAAATCGCTAGAAACTTTTAAAATTCAGAGGAACAAAAATTTGTATTTAATTTGTAACCCAGTGTTAGAATTAGTAACAAAATTCAATACAAACTAGTTCATATACTGAGGTATCCTTGTATTTTGGTACAATATATGCCCCCCCTCCCTGTAGACAGAGTTATCGCTTTAACTAAGTTAGAATGCTGCCCATTTTCTGCAACTAAATAATGTAAGTATTTTTCATTAGGATTCAGGAATGGAAACATCAAATTTTTACTAGTATAATTTTGATTATCATTTGGAAGTCAGTGTTTAATGTCAGATCATGAGACTGGATAATAATATAATTGCTACCTCCTCAGGTGGTTTGGTTATTGATGTACCGAAGTACAGTAACGAAAGCATACATTGGTGGTGGCAACATTATTCGAATCCTCAACAATTTGGTAAAATAACAGTTTCATAAAATTAAGTTCGTTTCTCGGACCCCCTCAGGAAATTAAAGTGGCCGCCCGGGCGGACCACCCTCCCATTTACGCCACTGTTCAAAGTAATAATCACAAATTAAATCTGTTGTTATCTGCGGGCCAACTGTTTGATGACAGATCCAACCCAACTTATCTTTTGAAATTCGTTCAACACAAAGCTATAACCCAACCCCCCAGGCTTGACTATCTCGCTGTCACCAGCCCAGTAAAAATATTTCGAATTGTTCATGATCTCCTCAGACATCTGTTGAATAAATCTGTTCATCTATTGTCACTCTATGGTGTAGCACTAGGCACGCCAAAGATAAAGTCGCTTCGGTATACATTAAAGAACTTCTGGTATAACAGGTGAGTCCTTCATTAACTTATTACTTTTACATCGCGTGGGAACCATAAGCGGGGGGATACCGAGGTGCTGATACCAGCGGTCAAGTTGTAAATTAGGACGATAGTAGCTAACGGTTGGTGAACACATACGACGAAATATTTTTAAATACATAAAACCCCGTGAAACTTTCCATTAGTTTATTTACCGTAACTGCGCTTCTATTTCTTATGTCCGTGACATGTGTATAGAAAAAAATTAATTTCGTTAGTTTCAAGGTCAATTGTATGATAAGTTACATTTATATACGTCAATAGTATAATGAGTAATATTTATATACGTCAATAGTAAAACAAGTCATATGTATATACGTCATAGTATATTGAGTTACATGTATAGACATTAATAGTATAATGAGTTACATGTATATACGACTATTGTCAGGAATGACCGTGTAATGGAGTACATGTATATATATTACTGTCGGTTGAAAGACCTGGGCTCAAGTGAAAGTTAAGTTGGTTGGGCGCACCAGGTCCACATAAAACTAGTGAACTTTATGCCAGGGGATGGCTGATTGTAAAGTCTATGACTGCCATATTACTATTA